>RJWH01000400.1:270887-833639 GCA_004363575.1 Solenodon paradoxus | reverse complement strand
AGGAGGCTCACACCCAGTCTAGGACTAACTCGTCTTCCCCACTAAGATCAGGAGGCTCACTCATGCTTCCCTGTCAGGCATCACAGTGCTGCACTGCCCGTGGAGTCCGAAGCAGTTGCTTCCTGCATTTTATTGTTTTTCCAGTTATATAAAGTAGGAGAGTAAATCCAGTCCCTAATGTTCCATCATGAATGGAAGCAGAGATCTGTGAATTTTCATTACAATTTACTGAATAATTTTAAATGTTGCCATATATGAATCATATCATATTAAAAGAGCCTGTGGGCTAAGAATCACAGTCAGCATCCTTATCGTCGCTCAGTCATGTAACTTGGTGCTTCTCACAATATGGGCTTCTTGGACCGTCTACTCAGATGACTTGGAACAGCTCATTTGATTTCTCCATTTAGTCCATGTGTAGAAAGGAGGTCTGTGACTGTTCCTTAGAGCACACTGAGGTGATAGAAAGCACGGACACAAGAAAATGTCACCTGCCTTCAGTTGAGCGTCAAACAGAAGCTCTTATTGTCATTTACCAGTCTCTGTTATTTACGTTGCTTTTTAGGCACCGTACTGGACATACCTTTTATGTGCACTGGGACTCTTTATCTACCAGTCACTGGATGCCATCGATGGGAAACAAGCCAGAAGAACCAGTAGCTCTTCGCCTTTAGGGGAACTTTTTGACCATGGATGTGACTCTCTTTCCACAGGTAAATTAGTGGGCATTTTTTCCTATAGTTTTTTTCTCATTTATGATGGTTTACAATCTAAAATGAACTGAGCTTTTGAATGATCAACTTTTAGGATAGGTTTGCATTTCGGAACAGTTTTCCAACAATGTATTTTAAGAGCATGTTCAAGAATTATTTTGTTTATGTATCTTATTTTAATGCCAGGTGTATGCCGTTTAAAACTCTATTTCTAAGCAGTACATGGAAATGATTTCATTAGTTACTTTCAAGTCTTAAACCTTGTCTCCCTTTCAGTATTTTTGGCAGTTGGAGCTTCCATTGCTATTCGCTTAGGAACTCATCCTGACTGGTTGTTCTTCTGCTCCTTTATCGGGATGTTCATGTTTTATTGTGCTCATTGGCAGACTTATGTTTCAGGCATATTGAGGTTTGGAAAGTAAGTATGTTTTCGTAAGTTGTACATTTAAAAATATAATTTAATTTCTTTTCACTGTCTGTTATCCTTTGCTTATCTGTAAGGGAGAGCAGTGCTTCAGTCAAGAACTTAAATTATCTTTTTAATTGCTTTGAACCGTCATAAATGCAACACCTTAATTTAAGTCTATAAAGTATTCTGCATGTAATAAATATTCACACGCTTGATATGTTTTTCTCCCCTGCTCCAACTTACTCATTCAAACTTACATTAAACTGGAGAAAGAAACATAAGGGACCTGAAATTTTTTTTTTTTGGAATAGGCAGCATTTGACTTACATAATAAAACAATGAGATCCAGAATATAAAGTTCTTTTTTGTTCAAATCTTCATGTGCCCCAAAACAACTCCCTTACAACAGTCACCAGCAGCTGGTAATTGGGGGGACTCCCTGCCACGGCAGTTGTTGAGATCATGGAAAAGCACTTGTAGACGTTCAATGCTCAGCACTGAGTGCCTGTGATGCCTGTTTCTGAGACCCTGGGAAATGGTGCACAAAGCAGGAGCTCTAGTCTCTGTTTCTGTTTCCCAGATAGACCTGTAAATTTACCTTTTTCAGCTTGCTTGGCTGTTTCTCCGTGTAGCTGGGAGGCCTTTGTTTGCCTGCCACTCATCTTAGGAATACTTTCCTTTTATTTGTGGGTTAATATTCAGTTCACCTTTTCCTATTAACTGCCCTCGAATTAACTCATTTGAGAAAAGGCATCCAAATCTTGTTTTATTTTATCATCTAATTCCAACATTTCTTATATTTGCAGAACAATAAGTATTCCTCTAGCTTTTAAGGACTCTGGGGCATCCACCTGAGAGATATAAGATAGGGAGATATAAAAATATAGAGTTCAGAAAAAAATGAGGAGAATTTGGAGATATGGATTTAGAGATCAGTAACATATAGCTGTTAATCTTAAGGAAAGATAAAAGTATTCAGAGAATATAGGAAGAGAAAAGATGGAATTCTGGAAGCAGTAGCATCTAAGATGTGGAGGAAGCAGCAGTCTGGAAAGGAACCTGAGAAGAGTTTCCAGTAAGATTAGAGAATCAGGAAAGAGTCTGAATTAAAAAAACATCAAAGCACTTCAAGAGAGAAGGAGTAATCAGTATTTTAAATATTGCAGGAAGCTTACACAAGATAATAACTGAAATGTATCACTCAGATCACTCAGAGTCCACAAATTGAAAGTCACTGTTTACCTTAAACAATTTTAGTAAATGAAGCAGAAAACCAGACTTTGGTGATTAAGCTGCAAATGTAAAGAGATGAAGAAGTTATAATATAGACTGCTTTTCAGTTAACCTGTTTCTTGGACAAAGGAGTGTATAGTTGATAGCTTCAAGGATGCTGATTAGAGAGACTGAGGTTGGTTGGCTTAGTGGCTTTTTAAAGAAATTTAAGCATGTTTACATATTAGTGGGAAAATATCCATGAGACACAAAAAGCTATAGTGACAATTAGTAACTTAACAAGGAATGCTGCTGTATTTTCCCTACTTTTTTTTTTTTTTTTTTTTTTTTTAAGGAATGGTACAGAATGAATGAAGGCGAGTAGGCAAACAGAGAGAAAGAGAGTGGGAAGAAACACTTTATTTATTTTATTTAGTTGTTCATCTCAGTGGCTGCCCCTGGCCCCGGGTTGTGAACCCTGGCCCTTGGGACTTAAGTGGACTGCACCAGCTTGAGGCAGTGGATTTATCTACAAGGCCACCAGGGTGTGTCATTACCTACTTTTTAAGTGGAATTGATTTGGGAGTGTTTAAGAATTTGCCTTAACATTTTTTGTGTGTGTTAAATCATGTTTTTATGTTATCTTAACTTTTCCTGATTACAGTAGTAATACATGATTATTTTTATATATGCTATACAATTTTTCCCTGTATGTATACCGTTTACCTATATGTGAATGCATGTTGTTTTGTAGGCTTTTTTATTTAGCAGTATAATCAGTTGATAATTAATTCAGTGATGGAATGAAAGGTGAAAAACGAAAACCTTTAGAGATTTGTGTATCTTTGATATTTGGCACATGGTTAACAAATCTTCATTATTTACAAACATCTTTTCTATTCTTTGTCCTCCTCTTTAGATTGGATGTTACTGAAATTCAGATAGCTTTAGTGATGGTCTTTTTGTTATCTGCATTTGGAGGAGCAGCAATGTGGGACTATACGGTAAATCTGAATGTTAAAAATTTATATTTAAATTCTTTAAAAATATTCAGGAAAAACATTGTATTTGTCATTTTCTCCAGAAATCCTTGGCATCTGCATTTAATATTCATTGAATTTCTTAACCTTTTTCCTTCATTTTATAAATTTGTTATCCTATATGCCTTATGTCATAACATATTACTACATAGAAGAAAATGACCCCATTTCCCTAATACAAAAATAACAGGCTAGTTGTGCTCCCATTTCCGGGCCAAAATTTATCTCATAAAATAGATATTTTTGAAAGTAAATTCACTAAAATATTTTATGTTTGAAACTTGGTCCTTAAAAAGGAAAAGATATTAATTTGCATTTTTTCATCTAGAAGTTTTTTATAATGTGTTTTTATTTTCTGCTTGATTAGTGACCTCAGTATTTTGGTAAAGTCTGATTCTCAAGAGGCCACTGCCTTACATTCAGGCTTTGCATAAGAAGAAAATTTCCGAAGAAACAAATGATTATCACTCTACAACCTAAGTCCACAGTACTGGCTAACTGACAGCCTCATTCCATGGAGATAAGAATAACAATGATAATATCAGCAACTAACATTTATTCAACATGTATTATGTTTCTAAACATTTTACTATTGTTTCATACGACCCTCTGAATAATCCTGTGAAATAAATATGAGCATTATTCTGTCTTATAAATAAATCTTAGAATGATGATGTAATTTGTCTGAGGACACATAGCTTGTAAGTACTGGAGGTTGGAAGTAAGCATATTCATCATAGACTTTTTTAACCACTAATCTATATTCCTTTGGTACAAATAGTAAGAGATATAAAACTAAACATACTTACCACAGGATCCAGTAACTGGTTTTTGGTATTTTACCCAAATAAGTTCAAAACTTAAGTTAGGCTGACCGTGTAAGTACTGTCTTCAATGGGACAGTCCCAGTTTTTCCTATTTCCCAGCTGTCCTGTCATTTTAATATAAATGTCGATTTTGTCCCATTTTTAATAAACCAGGGCCGTCTTTAATATGGGGCCCAAAGGGCAGTTGAGCTGCCCTGCGCCCATCTTGTTGAGGGGGCTTAAGAGGAGCTGGCTTTTTTGCCCCACGTTAAAGACAGCCCGTGCCAGCACTGACTGTGGTAGCCTACTGCTGCTTCTGCCCGTTGTGAGGAAACAGAAGCTGCAGGAACCCGTTACCCCCATTCTGCTTGCCTTTTACTGTTTCTTCCAAGGGAGTGGAACACTGCAGTGTGGGCAAGCCGCAGGTAAGTACTCTGGTTTTTTTTTCTGGCAGTATGGGGATTACCTCTGGCACTGTGGGAGTTATTAAGCATTCTGGCACTGGGATGGTTTAAGTGGCATGTGTTTTAGGCAGGACGTTTAGAGCAGGGCTTCTCGGAGCATCAAATTTGGTTTTCTCCTAAGGTGCCAAATTCCTTGCATGGACCCATGAGGTCCCACCAGACCATGCATTGTTACCCTGAGATTGCTGATCAGCACTGCATAGTACTTGCCTGTTGCTGGTTCTGCTCTGCTCCTGCTCTGATTACTCTGCCTCCTTCACTCCCCTTAGTTGCCAGCGCATAACCCAGTAACCAGAGCGTGGGTTTTTGCCATCCTAGTGTCCTATTTTTGTCCCAAGAAAATATGGTCAGCCTAACTTATGTCCACACAAAACCCTGAACATGGGTATTTATAGCCGCTTTATTCATAATTGTCAAAACTTGGCAGCAACCTTCCATAGATGATTAGATAAACAATGGAATATTATTCAGTATAGGAAACAATGGAATATTATTCAGTATAGGAAAAAGAACTATCAAGACATAAAGAGACATGGAGGAAACTTAGATGCATATTAGTGAAAGAAGCCAATTGAAAGGCTGCATGTTGAATGATTCCAACTATCTGACATTTTATAAAGGCAAAATGAGAAACAGTGAAAAGATTAGTGGTTGCTAAAGGTTAGGGGGAAGTTGGGATAAGCAGACACAGATTTATCGGTCAGTGAAACTATTATGTATCCTACTATAATGGTGGATGCATGTCACCATGCATTCGTCCAAACTGATAGGATGAGTGAACCCTAATGTAAACTATGGACTTCAGGAGGTAATGATGTGTAAATATAGGTTCATGGTTTGTAACAAACGCACCACTGTGATGGAATCTGTTGATAGGTAGGGAAAGCTGTGGAGGGAGAGGCTTGAGCAAGTGTACTCTGTACACTTTCCATACAATTTTGCTATGAACCCAAAATCACTCTAGAGGTTATCTATTAAAAACATGATAAGAAATTTCCCTGTGGCATTTAGTTTCAGAATTGCCAATTATAGTATATCACTGATCTCATAAATATACCTTGAACATATTTTAAGTAATAGTACATCTTTAATAAATTTATTTCCTTCTCATTTATAAGAATAAATTATAGAATCAAAGTTAAACTACTATTTACCTATGCAATATATGAGAGGGCTGTGATGTGCCCTGTATGGTAGCAGCTCAATTAGGATCCATAAGAAGTTGAAGGTGAACTTGGAAGCACACAGGCAACTCTGGTCATTTAGAGAGATATGGTGTCTTAAATTTGGAATTCTGATTTAATTATAATGAGGAAGATTTTAATCTTGAAATAATTTCATTTAATGTTGCGTCAAGAAGAAAGCACATCAGCTTATCCTCATCAACAAGAAGACTTACTTTAAATTTAAGTTTTTCTAAATTTAATTGTTAATATGTAGCTTCCACACATTTTGGTATAACATTTCATTCTATTTTCAAAACTCAGCAGCCTACAGCTTTTGGCAATTTATTGTTATTGTTTTTTAAATCCTTTGCTGCCTTTGGAATTTTTCTTGAACAGCAATTGACCAACAGGTAAATATACTGCTAGAAATTTAATCCTGGGTGTTAACTACACAAAATTTTACATGCACATGCATTGTGATATTTGTCACATTCATGATGCGGCTCATGATTTTCCTCTAATGCTGCCTTTTAGAGGTACTAAATTCACGTGAACTATCCCTTTTTCAGTGTTAAATCAGATTAAAGCTTATGAGAATAAATATTTCATTACAATTACGTAAGAAGACTTAGCTTCATTTGATAAGACTCATTTTTAATTTAATGAATAAAGCCATGAAGAGAAGTTATCAGCTCAGGTTGCATTCCAGGAGTTAAGATTTAATTATAAGCATAACTTACTGTATAGCATAATGTTTCATGATTATTTAGTAAGAAAAGAAATTCTGTTTTCTTAATCATTTCTTTTCTCTACTCTACCAAAAGATACCAATTCTAGAAATAAAATTGAAGATCTTTCCAGTTCTTGGAGTAGTAGGTGGAGCAATATTTTCCTGTTCAAATTACTTCCATGTTATCCTCCATGGTGGCGTTGGCAAGAATGGATCCACTATAGCAGTAAGATATTAATTTCATCATTTGGTATGAATTTTATAATGAATTTTCTTATCACCAGCTCAGAGATGCTAAAGATATACTTAACTTCAAGAAAGGGGAAGGGAATTAAATTCTCCCACCCAACCCTGTGGACCACACTGGATAGATTTTTTTTTTCGAATTTCATTAACATATATAACATTAATTTCAACTGTACAACATACTGATTTTATATTTGTATGAATTGTGAAGTGATAACCACAACAAATCTATTTAATATCCATCACCACATCTATTTACAATTTTTTTGTGCATTACTCATTAATTTTATTGAAATTTCACTGAAATACATTGAAAGGTATTTTAAGGGTATTTTAATATTTTAATATTTTAGAAGGTAAAAAATGTAACCCTGATTCTTAATTTTGTCTCTAAACCTTGATTATGTTGCAATACTTTTGTATTTAGTTTTAACTTCTCTTATATGGGAATCAGAATTCTTGCCAAATTTTAAAACAAAAATAACAAATATATGCTTTTAAAAAACCATAGTCATCTTCAAGTGGTTGCACATCTGAAGATAGGAACTAATTCCGGTGAAGTCATCTTCTATCAAAATACTGTAGTTGGGATACCTTGGTAAAGCAGAAGTGAGGTCAGTCACCTCTGAAGTAGCAAGCCATGTATCCCTGGGTCGAAAGACAAGGGCAGGCAACCAGTGTGAACAACTAAATTAAAATGGAATGAAGGTGTTTCTTCTTCCTCTCATATTTGCCTGCATATTTGCTTTCATTCCTGCCTGCACCTTTCCTTAACAAACAAAAAATGGTAATAATGCCTTTTAAGAATTGTTTTAAGTTATAGCTCATTCTTTTTTTTTTCATGTTATAGTTGAAAACTTATGTCCTTGAGGATTTATTTGAGTTTGAGAACAAGTCAAAACCATTTGGAGCCAGATCTAATAAATAAAAGGAGTAGTAAATACGAAATCTAGTATTTTCAGTTTAAAAAGTCTCATTCTCCTAACTTACGAATTGGCTCACAAGACAATTTCACAGACATCCACACGGTTCATAAATTATTAATGTAATCCTCATTAAACCCCGCGGGCTTATTTCCAGAAAATAGACCAAAAAATCTTAAAATTTGTATGGCGCAACAAGACCTCGAATATCCAAAGCAATTATGAGAAAAAACAATGAATCTGGAGGGATTATACTTGCAAACATTGAGCTCTATTACAAAGCGATAGTGATCAAAACGGCATGGTACTAGAATAATAACAGACCAGTGGAATAGAACTGAGTCACCAGAAACTGACCCACTCACTTGCAGTCAATTAATCTGTAGCAAAGGAGTCAAAAGTATACGATGGAGAAAGGAAAATCCTTTCAATAAATGGTGTTGGGTTAACTGGACAACCACGTACAAAAAAGAATGAAGCTAGATCACTAACACCAGTCACAAAAATTAACTCAAAATGCACTAGAGACTTGGACATAAGACTGGAAACTATAAAATTCTCGGAAGACAACATAGGAAAAACATTCCATGACATGAGCCTTAAGGAAACCTTTGGAGCCTCTATTCTAGCATCAAGGGAAACAAAAAGAAAAATAAATAGAAGATGTATATATAAACACAATGGAATACTACCCAGCCCTTAGAAGAGATGGAATCCTGTCATTTGAATCACCATGGATGGATCAGGAAGGGACTATGCTAAGTGAAGTAAGTCAGAAGAGACATTCCAGATGACCTCACTCATAGGGGCAATGTGAATAGATAAAACAAAGGAACAGATGAAACAAAACCAACCCTTGGACACTTCAGTAGAACTGAGGTTACCAACAGGGAATGGGACAGGGAGTGGGGGGTTGGTGGGGGGTGGGGGAAGTTGTGGTGGAGCCCACTGAACAATGGGGAAGAGCACTTGGAGATGTGGTGGAGGGCAGGGTGTGTTGACATGAGGAATGAGGAAACTGCATATATCGAGAACCTATACATACGAGTTTATTTTAATATGTAGAATAAGTTCCTACAATAAAAAAAATTTCTTTTCCCATGTGAGGGTGGGGGGAAATATACATATATATATATATATATATATAAAACATAAACTTTATCATCCTGGCTTTTTTATTCCCAGCCTTGTGTTTCAAACCCAAGCCTTGGGCTGTACATGGTTATCTTAGCCACCTGAGTCACAAAGCTGCTCTTCAGTCATTTCTAAATGCATGCTTCAGTGATGTTAAGTGCATTCAATTTGTTGTCAGCCATCACCACCATCCTTCCACAGAACTTGCGTTTTATAAAACTGAAGCTTCATCCCATTAACACCTCCCTCTTCCCCTCCGACCCCCAGCCCTGGCTATCGTCATTCTGTTGTTTCTATGAGTTGGACTGCTCTAAGTAAAGTAGTTCAGATAAGAGGAATCGTGTAGTGTTTTTACTTTAGTGTCTGCCTTGTCTTAACATAATGCCCTCCCGGTTGACCCAAGTTGTACATATATCAGGGGTTGCTTGTCTTTTCATTCTTCTTCCATCTGTGAACATTCAGAATTCAAATGCCCACATGAAATTATCAGTCTTTATGAATACATTTTATATAGATAATTAAAAAGAAAAATAAGAGAACTTGTATATGTCTAAATGAGTATCTTATGTACCTATGTTTTGATGTATGTGGGAAAACTTGTCATTTGAGTGTTTCGTGAGTTGACTTCAGCACAATACTCTGCGTAAGGTGGCTAGGAATACGGTGGTCGCCATGGATGTAAATAGAGCACTAACTGGAACGTGACTTCTAAATGAGATTTAGTGAGGATCAGTGTCCACTTTAGAGAATATTTTATTGAACAGTAGTTAAAGGAAGTTTTAAGAAGTCAAACAATGTAGCTAAGTCATAATTGATGTCAAACTCTTAAACCTGAATTTTTCCCACACTTGGGCAGACTTTTTTGAAAATCTAGAGAACCATAATACAGGTAAGAGCGGTATTTAAATTTTTACGGTTTGTTACTAAATAGTGTTCATAATGTTTCATATATGATTTTAGTGTTTATAGTATTATTACTATAATTTTTATAGTAAGTTCTAGTTTATAACTGTAAACTTTTAAGGCTTTTAATGCCATATGTCAATATTTTGTTTAGAATAAGCAGTGTTCAGAGGAACTTGATTACATGATAAAAATGTAATGGATTGTACTATTCGGTGTTACATAAGAGGGCATTTGCCATCTAAATGCAAAACAGGGCGGGAGGGAAGAGGGATTACTGGTATATAGAGAGACCAGGACAGAATTGAAACTCTGCTTAATCAGTCATTAAAGTATTTATAGAATTGGCAAGATAAACATTATTATACTATCTGTACAAAAATATGTTAACTTGACAATCCACGTATTGGTGGCCTTCAGCACACTAAAATTTGGTATAAAATCATTGCTATTTTTATTAGCTTGAAATGTGTCTACATACAGTTGGAATCCAAGAACTGTGGCATTGTGCTACCTCTTTGTAATGCTGAGGTTTCAAGATTGTAGAAGTTTGAAAATGCAGCTAAGTTCTATATACTTACTCTTTTAGGCCTTATTCTACATGGTACACTTCTTTAGGTCTCTAGTTCCTAAACCCAAAATAGATGCACAGAAGTGTTTGCATTGTAATAAATACAGTATTAAAAGGTGAGGCTGACTTTCTATTTTATCCCTTAGGGCACCAGCGTCTTATCACCTGGACTCCACATAGGAATAATTATTATACTGGCAATAGTGATCTATAAAAAGTCAGCAACTAATGTGTTTGAAAAGCATCCTTGTCTGTATACTCTGATGTTTGGATGTGTCTTCGCTAAAATCTCACAAAAATTGGTGGTAAGAAACTTTTTTGATTTATGGCACTAAATGGTCCTCAAACACAGAGCTGCAAACTAGTTCATAAATGGGTAGCTTTTTAATGGTATCATCATAATAGCTATGTGTGCTCCAAGTGAAACTATGAGAGATTATTGTAAGACACTTGTAAGGCAGGGAGAGAGAATCCTTACTGTATAGTAAGTTCATTTAATTGTGTTTTAGCTATAATTAATCTAACTTTCAAATCAAGCAATTTAAGTATTGGAAACCTTAATAAGCTATGAATTTTAGAAGTTTTAGTTTTTCCATGTCAAATGTCAGATTAAATGGTCTCTTTAACCTTGTCTGTAAAGTGTATTAAAGTTATAACTGATTTTTCTGAAAATAAAAGTTAAAATGTTGAAAATTTAATAATGAAATTATTTTATTTCTTTCTAGATAGCTCACATGACCAGAAGTGAACTGTATCTTCAAGACACTGTCTTTTTTGGCCCAGGCCTTTTATTTTTAGACCAGTACTTGAATAATTTTGTAGATGAGTATGTTGTTCTGTGGATAGCAATGGTAAGTTCTTTACTGCTAAGATTTTTATTACTACATGTGACAAATAATACAGTGCTTAATAGTTGTTCCAGTGAACTATCAGGTAGCCTAAATACCTGAGCTGTACAGTAAATGTTTCTGAATATTTAAAATTATTTCTTTTAAGCTGTGAATTTTTTATTATGTCTAGAAATGACCTATAGATCTAGAGATGAGTTCCAGCAACCTAAATCCTTAAAACACAGCTGAGTATTTTTACAATAACTATATCTTCCCCCCAGGTAAACACACACAAAAACAATGCAAAATGTCAAATATCACTTCACTCTTCCCAAAGGACTATAAACACTTACATGTCTGACTTTTAATCAAGCGGTTAGTGTTAGCAAAGGTGAGCACCTATTACATTAAACCTATCAGCTAATGTTGAGAAAGCAAGCACAGTACTGGCAAGAACAGAACTCGGGGACTATGCTGTGTAGAGTCAGTGCTTGATATCTGTGCAGCCTCTGAGAATAGTGCATAATTTATAGTAACAGTGATGATTCCCCAAGCAAAGGTTAAATTCTCATTGAGTATATCTAGCTTAAACAAAGTCGTGTGGATAATACGTATGTTAATTCCTATTACAGTGATAAAATATAGAATTATGGTGCTTAATGTGTAAGTGCTAGCCATCTAGTCATCTTTACCCATCCTTAAGAGGAAAGAAGGCGCGCGTTGGTGGAATAGCGGATTGTCATCCGCCTTTTGACTGAGAGCACAGGCTACATATCCTAAGGACCCAGATTCGCTACCTGGGGCCGGGATGAAAACTAAGATGAACAACTAAATAAAATAATAAAGTTCCTCTTCTCTCTTTCTGCTTGCCTGTGTCTGCTAGCCTTCATCCCTTCCTGTACCATTCCTTTTTTAAGAAAAGAGAAAAGGAAAATCTTTGTAACACCTTAATCACAAAAGTAGATGGAAAGCATTATTCAACTTTTTATCTTAGTGAGATATATTATCTTTATGGTTGGTCTTCAATTAATGGTAGTTTTGAACAATTTTGGTATTTGTCCTCTGCATCTCTAGCTCACTGGCCTTCCTCTTGTTAATGATATATAAACATATGATGAAATGTGCTGAGAGAAACCTACAGTGAATCTTTTAATAATTTAAATAATCTCACCATTATGTTTTTGTGGTTTTTCTAGATTTAGGCATTTATGAAACAGTATCTGTTTTGTGCATTAACCACTGGGAATCAGCTGATGACCCTTTATACTAGGTTCTAGATTATACTTTTTCTGGAGTTAATAATATCCATCATGATCCACTGAAAAGTCTTCCACACTTCAGATGGTGGTGAGATGTAAATATTAATCCTTAAAAGTTTTTCAGGCAATATTCTAAAATATGTACAAAAATCACAATAATTTCCTATCCAATATAAATGTTTTTCAGACTACAAAACAATCTAAATTTACAAAATAAGGGGAGATTATTCAAAATACCTAAGAATTTACTATAGGTTTCCTTTTAGTGAAATTAAATATGTATTACCAAATTGAATTATTTAAACCTAATTAAAATACCAGGTATTAAAAATTTAAGCACCTATTTTGCGATGAGTCAGTTGGCCTGATTTACACCAATGGTAGAGAGTATAGTGAGGAAGTCAAATTCAATTTTTAAAACAACATGTGGGCGTGCCCTGGTGGAGCAGCGGTTAGATCACTCACCTCCAAATGAGCCAGCTATATATGCCTGGGTTTGAATCCCTGACCCGGGCGTGGGGGGGAAGCAACCAATGTAAACAATAAAAATAAAGATGCTTCTTCCTCCTCTCTCTTCCCCCCTACCGCCTACTTGCCTTCATTCCTGCCTGCACCTTTCCTTAAAAAAAAACAAAAACAAAACCATGAAACCTGTGGATGTGCCCTGGTGGCCTAGCAGTTAAGTCCTTTGTCTCCATCCAGTGCAGTTCAAATACGTCCTAAGGACCATGGGTGGTGGGGTGGAAAGAGAGGGGGAAAACCAAAGGTAAATACGTGGTTCTTCCTCCTCTCTCTTCCTGCTTGCCTGCCTACTGACCTTTATTCCTACTTGGCACCTTACCCTTAAAAAAATGCTAAGATAGAAACAGTACTATGTGGACCACAACTTAAAACAACAAATACTTTATACACTATATGAACCAAACAAAACTTGGGTGCTCTGGCATCTTTAGGTAAAAGAGTCCAATGTCAAAGAAAAAAGGATCAAATGGGGCTTTTCAAGTAAATGATGTGGACATTTCTCCCCTCGTAGGTGAGGAAAATTCCCTATAGGGGAAAGCTGTGAGGCTTTTTTTTTTTTGAAAGGACACATTTGCCCCTCTCTCTGGGGAAAGGTTTTAAATAGTGTCTGTCTCCTTAATTTGTATACAGCATAATTTTGTGTTTGCCTCCCCTCAACTGTGGCATCTTTTTGAAGCATTTACTGTCTTACAACTAATCTCAAAGGAATAAAGAAAGTAACAAAAGACAGGGATGGACTTTTAGCATTATTTACAGTAGCCAAGAGCTGGACACAGTGCCCATTGAAAGATGAGTGGATAAAGATATGGTTTAGATACACAATGGAATACTATTCAGCTGTCAAAAAATATGAAAACCTGCCACTTGCAGCAGCATGGAATGACCTGGAGAGAATTATGCTTAGTGAGAGAAGCCAAAAGGAGAAGACAGGCATCCTGTGATACCGTTCATATGTGGCATGTGGAGAAACCAAAAACAAATGAACTCAGAAAAATACTTTCAGTCAATAAAAACAAATCAGTGGTTACAGAAAGAGAAGAGGGAGGGTGGGCAGGCAAGTTGTATAAGGAGAATCAATTATATAATGAAGGAAAAACTGAAATGCAGGTGAGCTTGATGCACTACATATAGATGTGGATTTAATATGATGCACACATTCAATCTATATACTATGAAATGTTTCAAGAAAATTTGTGTATATGATAGAATTATTTCACTATAATGGCCCTTTCTATTAGAAAATGTATGGCTTTGTTGCACAACAGAAAGTTGAAAGAATGTGGAATTGAAAGACGAGTTCTGTTTCTTTTGAGCTTTTTAACTTTCTAGAACTATAAAATAAACTGCACCTCACTAGTGAGGTCCAAAGATGAAATATATTAAAAACTCTAAAATGTAATATTTTCAGGGAAGAATTTGGGTTAAGATTTGAGAGTGGGAGGGAAGAAAAGTAGCTGCTGTTTCAGCAAAGATAACCCATAACCTGTTTTATATGTATTTTTTTGCTTTTAAGGTCATTTCTTCATTTGATATGATGATGTACTTTAGTGCATTGTGCCTGCAAATTTCAAGACAACTTCATCTAAACATCTTCAAGATTTCATGTCATCAAGCACCTGAACAGGTTCACAAGCATATTGACTAATAGCCCAAGAAAAGAGGAGAAGCAGTTAGGGACACCTATGAGTGAAGGAAACCCCCCATTGCAGGAGGCTAGTATACTGTCAAATAAGGTTGTATTTCAATATCAAACATTAAGTGCTGCAAATTCCATTGTCTGTTTCATTTGTGAAGCCCTCACTGTGTATCATTAACATTTCTATCAGGTGTATCAGAATCAGTCTATAAATCAGAAACAAAACCAAAGAAATTTCAGTTTTCTGAGGGTAAGTTCTAAATAGCAACCTCTTCATCTCAGAAATCCTTCTTAGAGACAGGGTTTTCATTGCCAGAGGATTACATAAACATTCAGGACTTATAGGACTTTAGCCATCTTGTCTGTGATACTTAGAGATGGCTAAAAATGGAAAATTAAGTTCATGATACTACGTAAGTGTGGATTGTAATGTCATCATTATTGAGTCAAATGTTGTAAGAAATTATTTGTATTAGTCATTTGTCAAGTTATATTGATTACTATCATAAAGAAGTAAATACCTGGTTCAGCATACCAATTAGAATTTAAAAGGGCTACTGAAATGTTCTGAAATTTGTATTTACTTATAAGACTTTGCCTTATCAAATGTACCTTTTACAGTGTAGGTAACTTGTCTTTGCGACTGCGTTAAATTTCATTGTCACAAAAAAGTAACATTAAACATTCCTTTTATGAAAAATAAAACTAGCTAAAGCAGTTACCATGAGAAAATTAGTAATTTATATAAAAACGTGGCAAAAATATCATCCCATTGATAGTGGGAAGCCAAATTTGCTTCAAATATACATTAACTTGGGGATAAGATGTATCAGTTATTCAGCTACTAAGTGCATCATATCCGGATTCTTATCTTTCTACTCTCATTATAAAGTATATTTCTTATTGTGAATAATAGAACTATCATAAGGACCTTTTGTGAACAAAATCCTCAAGACTCACATCTTACCCTATTTTTAATTTTATCCAATAATTCTGTAGACCATGTCATGATAAAGTAATAAAAAATTTTAGGAGTAATGAACATATACTACATATAAGCATATGAAAAAAATAAGAATGTCTTAAAAAGAGTAAAGTACATGGAAATACTCTGTAGCACTTGTTTTGCCTCTGTAATAACTAGTGAACTCAAATAAGGATTTTCTTAGAAATCTGGTACTTAATGGACTGTTTCAACATATGCTTTGGCTTAAGGGAACACTATAGAATGCAAAAATTAGGAAGTAAACTGTTCCCTTAATGGCAGCAATTCTTAATGGTGGTGGACTAATTTCTTCCTGTATAAGTTATCCCAGTTATAAAAAGGAAGCCTTATGAACTTATTTTAAAAATTGGAAAACCTTAATTAAAAGTAGGGGTTTTAGAGCAAAAATTTACACTTTAGAACACTGAAATGAGAAAATGAGTCCTCTGAGCGTATTTTGTTTTGAATAATTCAATAAAGCAATTTCAGAAAAAAAATTTAACTGATACATCTCTAAGAAATGCTGAAGTAAGTTTTTTGCAAGTTGTTCTGTTTAAAAATATAGGTGATAAAAGATGTAAGAACCAAGTTCAGAAATGAATATAAAATCAAACTTACATGTAGTTTGTAGAATATTGTAGAATATGTAGAATATTAAAATTGAAAAACAAAACATTCTAGGTAATTTATCTTTAAAGACAAATGTGAAGAACTTAAACCATAGGGATTAGGTATGTGAAAATTATATTTTTTAAATATTACTAGGATATGTGTCAATTTAATTGTAGAACAAGCAAGCCTAATTAAATGGCATTTTGAATCTTTGTAGAAATGACTCAAAAATGCATGTCTTAAAACTGATATATCTTATATCAATGATTTTTAGGAATTTATTCTAAAATAAAAACTTGTTTTTAATAAATTTTATAAATCAGAAGAACTGATTTTCTTTTGAAATCTTTTCATTAGAATTGGCAATGTAACTTAATGAGTATATATGAAAATGTAGATTTCATGTTTTTAACTGTATTAGTAGCTGTCTACCTTCTGGTACTGATACAGATACACGGAGGCCAAAACATGAAATTAAATTATCTTTATTGCCAAAGTTAATTGTTAGAAAAATTCACTATGACGGAAAACTTGTTACATATCATTTAGGAAATGCTGCTACTCACATAACTTCAGATTTTATTTTCAAGTTAACAGAAGAGTCATTTAAGATAATGATTAACAATATGAAATATTTTAAATTAGAATTTTTAAACCATTGAAGACATATTAATTTTAGCTTATAATTGTGTCATATTACTTAGGTTCAAGTTCTTCCATCAAAGAGCCATCAGAATAACATGGACTGAAGAGACATTCGAACATTTGCCATCTCCTGCTGTTGCTGTTACATGAAAGAAGATATTAAACATTTTGATTAATTTTTAGACAACTGTTATACACATTTCAGCAAATAAAATATTTCAATGCTTAAATGCATCATTATTTTCTATGTTAAATATGACTTACTGTTTCCATCATAATTTTTTTTTGCAACATAGCCATTTCTTTTCTAAGTTCATTTTGTGCACCACTGAGTAGATCATTATGACTCTTCTCCAGCTCCTCCATACTCTACAACACAAAAGATTACTTCAGTTACAAACTACCAGTTTTCATCTCATATTCTAAATATGTACAATTTTACATAAGTGGGAACATTTTATTTCCAGCCCCAGGTCTCAAGCCTGAGTCCAGGACTTTCATAGCCTTGAGCTATGATGGGGCACCAAAATGTAGGGACTTTTAAAATTCAAATAATATAAATTTATTCCAAATAAAAGTATAAAATATTAAAGCCAGAATAGTCACTAAAGGAATAAAAACATCAGGCATGAATTAAATATTATTATAGGAGTACAACAGTAGTGTACTTTGCTCTAAATGACGTGCTAATGAACTGTTAAGGTCAAAATAGAACAAAAAAGCAAAATACTAAGCCCCATATCAATACTATAATGCTGAAATTTTCTAAAAGCTTTCTAAATATAGGTTAATATTCACTTACAGTCATGTGATATGAATTCATTAGCAGGAATAAAATAACCTATAGTATATTTCTTTATTCAATTTATGAAAAGCAAATTTTGTTATAAATCTTGAGTATTCCACAAGCAGTGATTCTAATACCAGTTATGTAAAAAGTTAAGTGCTGTGAAACTGAAAAATAACTGATCAATCTTTTAGTAAGAAGAAACAAAAATAACAAAATTTTTTAATAGGAATGGAAATGAAACTTCCTGTGGCTATGTAGTAGAAAATGGAAATTAATTCCAATTTTGTTGGCAAAAAAATAAGATTTTTATGGGTAAATTAACAGAGTTAAACATTCTAGGAGACCAGCATAAGCAAAAGCATTTTGTGCATGCAGAAAAAGCAATCATGTGGAGTACTGGCGGTAATGGATGAATATGTGGTAAATGAAGCTTATAAAGGGCCCATTATAGAGGGGAGCAGGAGTCTGAATACCTAAGAATTTAGAATTAGTTACTGACAGTTTTTCAAGAGGAAGAGAATATTTTAGGAAGATGGCAAGCTAATGAAGGATGGATAAAGATATCAGTTCAGTTTCAATAGTATATACAAAGAATTATGAAGTTGCAAACTAGAGAAGCTGCAGTCAGAATTGAAAGTCAGAATTAATCAAGCCTTCATACCAATTAAATGGTTATTAGGGAGCATTAGACAAACTTGACTGGAAATACCTTTAAAATTAACTTTTGTTATATATCATTTTAAAGTTCTTTAAAAATAGTTATTTTAAAACTATATTACTAGTTTACTCAGCCTCCCATTTCCCTTTGAAGAGTGACATTTGATCATGTATTTGGACAAGGTTTTTCTTTTCTTTTCTCTGCCCTCTAAGAAAAAAAATGCAAGATTCTAATGACCTGTGAATGTTACTAGTATATAAATAAATACATGAACAAGAGGTGAACGCCACAGACCAATTTGCTAATAAGCATGTCATCAGATAATTCTCAATCCATAAAATTTTAAGCCTCAGATGGCCTTTGCATTCTATTCTATGTCTGGGCTAGCTCTTACAAGTTTGCATATAAAGTCATTTTTTGGTCAATGTAATACTTCTGGAAGCAAATGTTATAAAGTATATAATATATTTAAAAATAAATCACCAAATTTGGCTCCATTTAACAAAAACAAGTAAAAGACTGCCTAGAAATGACTTGTGGGTTTTCTATTTCTAGTTGAACAGAGAACTATCACTGAAGTGTTGTTAATGATTTTCTTGTACAATATGTACATTTTAAGTGAAATTCCCAATTTACTATTTCCTATTTTGAATATTACCACAGAAACCTTAGAATTCGAAAGTAAAAAATACTTAAAAATAATTCAAGATGGAAAATAATACATTTAAAATGTATAAACAAAATGCTTTTTCTGATAAACCTAAAAAGAAAAAAATTATCTTCTACTTCCGTATATTATGCTTTATAAGAATATATTGTTACCAAATACAACAGACCTTTATGAATTGCTCATATAACTGTCTGATTGTTTTCAGTCTCTGGTTCTGAACAATTCTAGATTGTTGGAAAAGCTTTTGTTGCTGTCGAAACAAACTCTACAAATATAAAAAAAAATATTTGAAAACAATTGGATTAAAATGTTACATTTAGCAAAAAATAATTGTACATTAAACTTAGGAGGACAAGTTTTAAAATCAATACTTTAAAAACTTTAACATTATGACCAAGTTTAGATACTTGTGTTCACCACTAACAGACAATAATAATAATAATCCTACCAGTCACTGAGTAGTAAATCTTAATAATACTCAAAACATCTCAGTTTTTGGAGCTTTCAGTATCAATGGCATAGGGATCCTTCCAATAATCTGGTCTTAATCTGGTCTTTCCATTCCGTGGCCTACTTTCTACCATCCTTGTCCTCCATTTTGGTTTAGTCAGTCCATTTACTTACATGCTTATACCTTAGATTTTGTCATTACCAATAACTAGAACCAGTATAAGTATTAATTATATAAAATTTAATATTAAAGATATTTCATACCACTTTTAAATAAACATACATGAAATCATTTAATCCTTAAAAGAACTCTGTAAGATAGGTCCTTAGTCTATCCCTTTCTTAATGATGAAAATAGGCATAACACTGATTTGTCTATGGTGTCACAGTCAAGAATGTGATTCTAAACAATTTATTTCCAGAATTTAGGTTCTAACCATTATTCCTACTGTTTACATATCCAACTATTTGATTACCACCTCCTTACCATTCTAAAATATTCTCTTTACTACTACAGCTCAATCTCAAGACTTAAAATCTGGGCACACCCTGGTGCTTTAGAAGTTAAATCCCTGGCTTCTGGCCAGAGCAGTTCATACATTCCAAGGACCTGGGTTCACGTCCCAGAGCCAGGAGTAAACCAAGATGAACAACTAAAAAAAAATAAAAGCTTCTTCATCCTCTCTCTTCCTGCCTGCCTATTCCCCTTCCTTCCTTCCTGTACCTCCATAAAAAAAGAAAAAAAAAACTTCAAAATACTTTTCACTTTCCTTCCTCCCCATTCTCAAGTCTTCACTTTACCTTTTCCCAGCTTAAATTCTATTGTCAGTCATAATTAGTCCTTGCATAAATACCTTGCTCCCTTCTTAATCTGTCATACTACTTTGGCTAAACTCAAACCTGGAAAATTCAACTCCAGCTACTGTATGAATACTTACATCTGGTAATGACTGGAAAAATACCGCAACTGTTGAGGAGGAATCACTTTAAATTCTGATCACTATGTTCACTAAATTAGGCCCTTAATGCTGCTTGGCATTCTATTTCAGCGGCCTACTCTCAGGAAAGTATTTCCCACCTCTCATCTGACCTCAAAAGGCAACATATAACATCTTTCCCACCACCTAATAACCTAATTAATTATTTCACTAAAGACACAGAAGCAATCTAGAGAGAATTTTGAATCTCCATTACTTTATGCAGCCACCTACATCTATCTGTATTCGTATACTCTACTTTCTCTTCTATTTTTTAGGATGAACTATTCTTGTAGCCTGAAAAGGCCAACTTCTTTATATATGCCAAACACTCTCAGGGATCAGTAATTGTCTCCTTTCCATTATTATTCCCCTCAGAATTATTCCTGTCAGCACAAAAACCCACTTTTCATTTTTTCTTTTAAAGGAAAGGTGCAGACAGGAATGAAGGTGAGCAGGCAGGAAGAAAGAGGAGGAAGACGCACTTTAATTGTTTTATTTAGTTGTTCACATTGGTTGTTCCCCCGGGCCCCAAGTCTTGAACCTGGGACCTTATGATGTATGGGGGGCTCCTCCAGGGTGTACTAGGCCACCATGACACACCCAAACAAAACCAAAACTCCATTATTCCTTTTCTACTCAATCTTTCTTTCCCCTTCCTTTCATTTCCTTTCCTTCCGCTTCTCCCCTCTCTCCCTTTCTCTCTTATACTCATTCTGGTGGTTTTTGTACTAATTCCACCAAAATCATTCTGATCAAGACAATTACCTCCACATTACCAAACCCACCTAATTTATCCTATAAGCTGCATGACAGTTAATCTCTCCTTAAAATGCTTTCATTTTGCTTAGAGTGGTTTTCTTTCTACGTATTAGACCACTCATTCTAAGTCACCTTTACTGGCTCTCATTTTCTAAAACACTAAACACTGAAATATTTAAGAGCAGGCTCCCTCCGTAGACTTCTCTTACATTTACAATAATTCTCTCACTCCCCTCACATCAGTTAATTTCATCTAGTATCTCAGATTAAATGCTGTCCTTATGTTGAGAATTCCCAACTTTGTATGTTTAACCTGTTCTCTTTCCTGAACTCCAGATTTATACACTTATGACCTATTCAACATCTCCCTTTGAGTATTTCATATTGCATCCTAAATTTAACATTTCTAAAACTGGGCTGATCAAACTACCTCTAAATTTATTTTATATATAGTACCTTAGATCTTAGATAAGAATTATATAATTTGTAAACAATGGATGAAATCAAAGAATAGTTAAGGTAGTTATGTAACATATGGTAACACAAGTCTGGTCATCTTCGAGTATACCATGTTTTGACCATAGTGACTGGTTCAGAAATAGGCAAATGATCCAAACTAAAAAGTACTATTCTTCTAAAACACTTTTCTACCAGAGAAAGACTACCTCAGTCCACTAAGTTTACTAAACTTTTATTCAGTCTAGGATTGCAAGAAGCTATCTTCTTACTACATTAAGAGAACCTACTAAGAACTGGAGACAGAGCCCAAATGACACTACATGAACAATCCTTCCCACCACTTTCTAGCTATGCCTGAAGCTAACCTACCCTTGGACTTCTTTTATATAAATAATCCTTTGTGCATTGATAATTTTCTTGTCACTTAGCACTGCAGGAATCCCAACTAATAAGCAAAACCTAACAGCTCTTATGAGTATGTGCTTCTATTTCTCTTGATTTATAGTTCAGCAGGACCGAAAGACAGAACCAGTAATGAGTAATGGAACCTGGCTGAATTTAATGGGTCTGTCTAAGGCAAGGCTATCCATTCCTACTTGACATGGTTAGAAAAGATTAATAGTTAAGCTAAACATACTAACAATTAGTTTTTCTTCTTGTTCCTCAGCTTTCTGCACATCTAGATCCCACTGCTGAAACAAAGTCAGAAACTGTTCAGCATATTCTTGATTAAGCTTCTGCCTGTAGAATATAATAAGTATTGTCATATTTAATACCAATATAGAAAAACCTTCAAAACACAACTGATTTGACATAATTCAACAAAAGGAAATACTTGTGCATAAAATTTTCAGATGTGAAACCAAGAAGTAAAATTAAGATTTATGCTGATTCCAGAAATATTTTCTAAACAAGCTAACAGATAGCTCTCTTACGTGCTTTAGCTCTTCAGAGGACATTTTATTGTATATATAAATTTTTCCCAAAAAGGCCATTTTATCTCCAGTTTTTTACTTTCTCCTATTGAATATAGGTTCTGATATGATAGATTCAGTGAAATTACTACATCATGTAAGCTTTCCAAATAGAAATATTTCATTTAATTTTTATCCATTTGAGTACAATGCTTTTATATAAAAGAACAGTTAATTCAGCTAGAATTTATAAGATTGATCTTTGTCTACATTATTAAAGTTATCAAGGCTATAACTAATATGATGTTTACTTTTATTCAGCTAATGTGTTTCTAGAATGACTAGAAATTGCCATTATAGTAAAAAGAAAGGAAAATGTAATCTTTATCAACTTCTTGGAAATATAACTCAAGTCTTAAAAGACTGAGGTTATAGGACTAAAGTTCTTAGAGAAAAATCAAGCCAAATACACACACACACACACACATAAAAAAAATCTAGAAACCCTAATAGATGATTAAAGTATTTTTCATAAGTAATTTCCACTGATTAATAATAAAGAACACTAAGAAAAGACAAATACTGAGGCTGTGAAAAAAACCAACCTTTGTTCCTGTTGGATTTTCCAAATATTTTCAATTTTCTGGTTACTGGTTTTGAGAGAAACCTTCGTATACATTTCTAGTCTTTTTCTCTTGGCAAGAAGAGTCTTGTTAATGTCAGCTATATTGAAAATAAGGTCATTAAAATTTAATGTTGAAGAAAATTATTTTGTTCCCACATTTTCAAATAAATAAGGGTAAAAGGTATAGTTCAACAGTTTTGGGAATATATTTAAAATTGAATGTGAAATATCATCATATCCAAAAGCATTTGTTTACTATTTTCTGAGAAACTTTGATTATTAATATCTCAATTCTGGTTTTTCTAAATGAGATAATTTTTCAGTTTAGAGATTAAAAAGAGCTAATAAATGAAACAAATGGTCTCAAGGACAGATTTTAATTTCTTCATGAGAAATTTTAATGAAGTCCGAATTTTTCTAAATGCATAAAATACTCTCCAACTGAAAGAACACATTTAGATGAATTGTTAGAACTCATTATATGAAATACACAAAACTACTCAATTAAAAATATCCAAAATGGATAAAAACAGTTTAACCAAAGAATAAAAAAATTATTAAAAAAAAATGACAACTTTATATTTTTACAAAAAACAATGAAGATCTAGCATATAAATATCTTAATTTAAGTAAATCACTAAATAAGAACCTTTTAAAACACTTTTGTGGAGCTTTTTAAAGGACTTTTGGTTTTACCCATAAGTACTTTAATTCATAACATTTTTACTACTTCAAATAATGTATTGCTAAACACATGCATATCAATTTTCTTCTTAATCATGATAGAAATATACAAATATATAAATACTTTATCCTTCTATTGTCCATCTAAAATAACATATTTATAAGACAAATTACATTTTTCCATCACTAAATAGAACAAGACTTTCAAAAAAAAGACTTGACTAATCCTGAGTCAAATACTGACCCTTTTCTAGGAGTTAATGTAACTGATATTCGACATGTTTAAAGTTTCTGATTTCTTATCAGATTATACATCTCATACTAGCCAGCAAGCAAAGTTATCTTTTATTCTCAACAACATCATTTAATAATATAAAAATAACAAAATCTTATGAGAACAAAGCATTGAAGTAGTACTGTAATCTACTGATTAACATTTCCTATTATATAAGTTAGATGGTTTAAAACAATTTTATTTAAATACAAATATCTCCTAAAACATACCTCCAAATTTTTCCAGCATGTTCTGTACTTCACCCCTGTGAAGATTTAATTAAGAATCTGAAATATCATGCTTGCTTGGAAGAAATAGCACACACTCAGTATTTTGCATACAATACTTGTTGGACAATCAAAGTAAACTTTTCTTTACAGGAAAAGTGAAAACAGGAAGAGAGAGGAGGAAGAAGCATTTTATTTTTACTTTAGTTGTTCACACTGGTTGTTTTCCCCAGGGTCCAGGACTCAAACCCAGGGGTATGTGGTTAGCTCCTTTGGAGGCGATTGACTTAACTGCTGCTCCACCACGGTGCAGGCCACTTTTCTTAAAGTATGTTACCTAAGAGCAAAAATTAATTTTGAGCACATTACCCCACATCTTCAATTATTCCTGCAGAAGTCCTTTTCTTCCCATGCTTTTCAATTAATGAAATCTTCCCTGCATTGACAAAAAGAAAAATATTTTTGAAATTGAGTATGCTATTTTGGTCATCTTTAATGGGGCCATATCTTAATTTTGAGGTCTTCTGGGGTTTGTTTGTTTTTTAAACCAACATAACTTTTTTTGTAGTAGACGCATATACACAATTATTTTATCTGCAGTTTAAATGGAATTAAATCAGGATTCAGTACCATTTTACAGGGATACTTTTGCAAGTCTTCCTGTCTTAATATCATAATAAGTCATACACTATTTATAAACGTTTGAGGGAAAATGACTGCAGAGTCAAGAGATGTTCAGTTTCTGTATTCCAGATGAGCTACGCGAAGTACATGAAAATACAAAGTTTTATTATAATTTAAAATGTAGTGGGTCCAAAACAAATGAACTGCAGGGCCTGGTCTCTCTCTACCCAACAGTATTAGATATACTGTACCTTCATTATCCTCCTCCTCAGAACAAACCAGATCTTTTTTCTCTTCTTTCTCAAGGCTTCTTTCATAGGCTCTTATAATCTGGTCTTCTTCCATTGATGCCTTCCTAGATTTTCCACTGTGTTTTCTTCTAGAGGGCACCATATTGAGACGTCTGACTAAAAAAAAAAAAAAAAAATTCTCAAACCTTCGGAAACCAAAGGCACCATTTTTTAAAGCATGGACAGTTTCAAATTAGAGATTATCAAATAAAGATGATCTTTGCTGAAAAACATTTCGGCAAACTCATTTACTTCGCAGGATCAAACGTTCACCGAGACAGTGAAGACAGTGGCCGATGGACCCCGATTCCAAGGGTGATGGGGTGGGGAGCTGGCCCCGTGGGCTGGGGGAGCTGAATTTCTAAAAGCGGCTGGATGTCGTTTCCACGCTTCAGTCGCAAAAGGAAAGCGGAGCTGCTGGTGGGCCCGGGCTGCGCAGGTCCTAGACCCGCTGACAGCAGCATCAGCAGGAAAACGTTCTGCCACCACAGGTGGAGACCTCCTCCTGGGGGCACAGCGCACGCACACTGGAGGACGGGGTTCGAGTCCCCGGGTTGGGGGCGACAACCAGGATGAGCAACTAACTAAACACACTACAACAAAGCACTTCTTTCTGCTCTCGTCCTGTCTGCTCGCCTCCATTCCTGCCCCCACCTCGTCTTTAAAAGGAAAACATTCTTCATCTGGTAAGTGAACATCATGTCAGAGTTCCACAAGCGACACGAGGAAAGCGCCCTCAGCTCCGTGAGTGGCTGCTGAGGACCTTGGGGCGCCCACAAGGCCCGCTCTCCTCCCCCGCCCGCGCAGTCCACCTGCAGAGGCCCGGGCCCAGCTGAGGTGCGGTGCGGTGCGGTCTGGCCCGCTCCCGTCAGGCCAGATCTGCCCGGCTCCAGCCCAGTCTGGCCCGCCCCAGTCCGCCCAGGTCCGCTCAGGTACAGTCCTGTCGGCCCTACTCTGCTCCGCCCCAGTCGCATCTGGTCCGCTCGGCTCCAGTCCGCCCCTCCCAGGTCCCGTCCAGTTCGGTGTGCTCCCCCGCCCGCGCCCCCCCAATCAGGTCAGATCCGCCCCGCTCCGGTCCGGTCCGGTCCACCGCAGTCCACCCCGCCCTGCTCTGCCCGGGTCCCATCCAGTTCGGTCCGCCCTGCTGCGGTCCGGTCCGTACCGCTTTGCCCCGGTCCCGTCAGGTCAGATCCGCCACGCTCCAGTCCGCTCCGGTCCAGTCCACCCCAGTCCGCCCGCCCCGCTCCGTCCCTGTCCGATCCAGTCAGGTCCCGTCTGCCCCGCTGCCGCCCCAGTCCGGTCCACCCCAGTCCCATCAGGTCCCATCCGCCCCAGTCCACCGCACTCAGCTCCGCCCCGCCGGGCCTTCCTTTTCTTGTCAGACGGCCCAGGCGGGTTCCGTGGAGATTAGCTTCACCAGTCCCGAGAGACCTGGACTGCGCGCCCGCACGGAAAAAAGCCCTTCCCTTCTCACACATGGGAAAATACCCAAGAGCTGACCACTACAGTGGCCGGGCACGCTACAATTGTCCCCGGTACTTGGGCCTCTCCACTCCGGCGCCCTCCGCTCCAGTTCCTTACCGAGGAAGACGCTTCGCAGCCCGACGCGTCTCTGAAGCTCGACGCTTCACGCGGTAGGGAAAAGGCAGGCGCGCCTCACGTGGGCGTCCTGATTGGCTGGCTGTAGTGCGCCCTGATTGGCTGGCTGTAGTGCGCATACGTGCCGCTCCCCCCGAGCTCCGCCCCTTGAGTGACTGCCTGTTGGACTGCTGACGGATGCTCTTGGCACGCTGGCCCTCTCCTGGAACCTCGTGGTCTGTTTCTTTCCCATTTCTTTTAGTAATTTACATATTTCAATTTATATATTTGAAAGTTGCACACAAATAAGATATGAAACAGGATGCACACACTACCTTATTTGTGAAGTTGAATTTTACCAGAACCCCTTGAATCCATGCAAGATATCTATCTATTCAACCCATCTCCCCATTCATTACCTGTTCAGAGATTTATTTTGATAATAGTGAATTTATGCAAATCATTAATTCCTCCTATATTCTAAATTTTCGTTACCACATATATGTGTCCTAAACAGTCTTTCTTAGTTTTGTGCTTCAGCAGTACGAGAAAATGTACCATATTCCATGTATGCTGTCACTTATGTCAGTTAAAGAATCTATATTACATAGAGCCATAGTCCATTTTCACAGCTGTGTAATATTCATTCTTACTGTTTCACAATTGAGTCTCTTGCCTGTGAACATACAAGTGATTTTCAGATTAGTTTATATTAATAAAGCTACATGAATATTCTAATCTCATGCATATGTTAGTTTTTAGAGCATTTAGGTGTGAAGTTGTTAGGTCATAGGTTAGGTGATATTAGTAAAGCCAAATTGTTTCCCAATTTATACTCCCGCCAACAGAGTGAGTTTCCACTGTTTAATATATTCATCATTCGGCATAGTCAAGTGTTTTCTTTTTGCCATTCTAGGGGTTAAAAAGTGATATTTCTTTGTGGAGTTTTCTTTTTTCTCTAGTCACTCATAAGATTAAGCTTCTGTTATGCTCAATGGCTATCTGAATTACATTTTCCTTAAGATATCTATCTGGGTTTCTCATTCACTTTTTTCAGTTGGGTAATATGTACATCTTACTGATTTATAGGTCTTTAGATAGGCTGAATATGTATGACTTCTTTTCTGTATCTTTTGAAAGAAATTCATTTTTATCCTAAAGTCATAAAAATATAAAGATTTTCGACTTCTAGTCCCTATCCAGCATGCATTTCTGGATAGGCTTGTGCTCCAGGATGACAAAACGTGTGTGTGTGTGTGTTCAGAAGTTTTTTTTTCATTTTAAAGTCTTAAAACCAAACTGATTTTTGGTTTTGGTGTCAGATAGAATCCAATTACTTTTTTCTTCCTTATGTGGAAACCATTAGTCCCACTGTCATGTATTAAATGGTGCATGGTAACCCTATGAGAGCTATGTCATAATCAAGTTTCCATATATTCTTGAATCTGTCTCTAGACTTTTCCACACTGGCAGTTGGCCTACCCTCACGTCAAAAACAGCGTTTATCGTTCCTACTTTACTAAAGGCTTTGTTATCCAACAGCTTACTTTCATGTGTCACAGCTTACTTTTCCTTCAGGAGTATCCTGTGTATTCTTGAAATTTTCCTTTTCAAGTACATTTTAGAATCTGTTTTCCAGGTTATGTAGAAGCAAAGTAACCTGCTGAATTTTGACAGACATTTCACTGAATCTATAGATCAATTTGTAAAAAGCTGAGTCTTTCAATTCTTAAATGTAGGACATTTTCCATTTACTTATACCTTCGTTAATATCATTCAGTAAAGGTAACATTTTTATGTGGGGTTTACACATGTCTAATTTTATTGAAACATTGAGGGAACAAGAATTCATTGGCTTTCTATAAACTAATCTTGCAGACTTTGGTCCTGTAGTTTCAGTTACTCTTAAGGAATGTAAAGTTAACACTTCCCAAAGGCTTTCTTCTCCTTTTTACTGCAATTTAAAATTATCATGCTCCAAAAGTGTTGTATTTTTCTGTAAAAAGAAAAAAAAATGGGAAAAAATGCAAGATAGTCAGGTCATTTACTTTCCACAGTAGTTAAATTCCTGTAATACTCCAAATGTCTTTTCCTGTTACGGTACACCCAGTGTGTAAAGAGGATTATAGCAATTATTTGGGAGTTATCTTTACATTCTTCTAAGTTTTTGTAAAAATTAAAAAAAATGTAACATAGATACAAAATTCTCATGGGAATTAAATATAGTCTCCTTATGTAAGATTGCTCTTTATTAGCATAACTTTAATTTTTTTCTTGTAACTTCAACCTTTGAAGGTAGTTTTTTAACTGTGGTAGTGATGTTAAAGACTTTTGGGGCCAGTTGGATTAGTAGGTGTCAAAGAAACCAAGATTGCCTGACCAGGTCCCGTGTGAACCTTGAAGCTTTACTGAGTATTTCAGAGATGGACTGCATGCTTAGGGGTCGTCAAAATGGAGAGCAGGGGAGAGAGCTCAACGAGATGCTGCCTTACTGTCCTGTAGACAGATGGGAAATAGCCTTTTCTAAAAAAATTTTAATTGCTGTAAGTATTCTACCCATTAAAATAATTTCCTATGTATAGGTTCCCCATTTCTTAATTATGTTTCAGCACACCATGCCCTCCACCAGATCACCAAGCGTTCTTCTCCATTGTCCCGTGGGCACCACCACCATTTACCCCTGCCCGCCCCATTCCCTTTTGGTCACCTCAGTTCTGTTGCAGATGTTTAAGGGTTGGTTTTGAGAAATATCCTTTTTATCTTAAAAACACAACAAAAAAAAACCCCCAAAAAACCCACATTTAAAAATCCTTTTTCAATACAATTTGGGGGGATAATTATTTTTAAAATGATAAAGTAAGAAGGTTTAAAAATGTTTAGTAGTGAGTCATTCTTTTGCTGAAATAACAATTCATAACACTTTGCAAGTCTTGCCATATTTAAGAATATCTATTACTTAAAAATAGATATTAATAAAACAGTTCTTTCAATGTATTTAAAATGTTATTTTAAGCGAAATGGTGTGTATTGAGGTGAAAATGTCACTGGACAAAGGTGACTTAGATTCCAGTTGTGCGTCATATAATTTGGCCACTGTGTGCTATTTTCCTGTTACTGTATTAGAGTCTGTTCAGGGATTTCTGCATTAAGGTTCATAAAACATATGAGCCTGCAATTGACTTTGATGGTTCTGCCATGATCAGTTTTAGATAATAATGTTACAGTTATCTCATAAAAAGAATTTGTAAGTTTTCCTTCATTTACTATGCTCCAAAGCAACTTACATAGTGTTGGGACTCTTTGGTTTTAAATGTTTGATAGAATTTCCTCGTGGAACTATCTGGGCCTAGTGATGTCATATGGAGTAGTTCCTTGAGAATTTTCTTGATTCTCTATAGAAACTGGTCTTTTTAAGCCTGTCTCTGTTGGGGTCAACTATAGTAAACTTTCTCCAAGGAATTTCCTATAGCATTTAGTTTTGTAAACTTATCTGCATAAAATTATATAGTCTCCTTTGCTTTTCCGAGTTCTTAGTTACTTCCTCCGTGCCTATCTTTCCTTTATGGTTTGAAGTTGGATTTTTTCCCCCTATTCCAAGGCATTTTGTGGACAGGTTCTACTCAAGAGTAACTTCATCTATCAGTATAATGAGTGCAGTTTCTTAGGGTAGGAGTGAGGCTATGTTGGTGTGTCTTGTTTCACTTTTGTTCCCATAGGATATCTAATTTTCTCTAAATGTTTTCACATATAGACATGATTTCAGACACCAGAGCTGCTTAAAGTGGTCTTGATGGGCCAGTTTGTATCAGGTTTGCTGAAAGAGACTGAGCTGGAGGTGGAGTGTTAAAATGCAGATTTCCTAGATCCCAACCAAGATCTATGAAATTAACTCTGTGGGTACTGGGAATATGTGTTTTAAATAGATTCTCTGGACTATTCTCATACCTGCTAAAGTTTATATCTAGCTTTATTTATCACATTAACAAGGACAGATCAACATCTCCACCTGGTGACTTACTAACACAATTGCCTTATTTTCTCAACCATTAGAAAACTTAAAATTGTGAAAACAAACAAAAACAGAAGGAAATAAGGAACAAAAAATATGAATCAATGATCTGCTCCATGAATAATCAAGATTGGATTAGGTCATCTTTTGACTGTTCTAGCTCCAAATGAGGTTAAGTATCGAATTTTAATCCTTACTGCATTAAATAAAAATACAAGCATTGGAATGACTCATCACATGAAATCTCTTATAATAGAATCAGGCATTTTATAGATTTTCAAAGTTAGCCTTCCTAAAAGTGACCAGTAAAAAGCATTCTACTTTCATTAAAAATGCAGTATGAGTCATTTTAAGTTTACCTAAAACGTACTGTTAAATTTTTATTCTACTTATAAAAGTACTGAATATTCACTGTAAAACAATTTTAATAGCTGGCTTATGAAGGAAATGAAATTCATTAATAATCTTACCATCAAGAGATAATACACAATTTAAAATTTGGAATTGTTTCCTTTCACTTTTTTTTTCTGTGTGTATCTGTATTTTCCCCAAAGTAACAAAAATATATCTCAACCTTTGTACTGCCTTAGTTTACTACCTGCTTTGTTACTTTTTTGTTTTTAATGGTGTAATTTACCTTTTATCTAAAATTTGGCAGACTTTAGAATTTCAACTTTGATCATACTTTGACTGCCTAGTTTGTTTCAGTACTAATTCTTAGACAACCACATTAATACTCCTCCATATAAATCATCGTCCATTTATGTACTCTAATTACTTGGACTCCTCACGTGAGGTCAAAGGTTGCCTGCCAGGTCCTGTGTGAATCTTTTGAGTTTCATTGAGTGTTTCAGAGATGGACTGTGTTGAGGCACAGAATGGGGACCCGGGGTCTCAAGGGAGGTAGGAAGGGGTCTCCACATGTCAAGGAGGAATCACTCATCTAGTCTTACTCTAAGTATAGATAATTAACCCCTCTTTCTACATCCTTTTAAAGAATAGGGACAAGAGACCATGTCTTGATTAAGAGAAGAGTGGAGGCCCAAGGAGTGTGGTGGCTTCTTGGATTAAGGAAAGGGCTGCAGGGTTAGAGGAATAGAGTTTCTCCTGTGTCTCTGGGGCTGTCCTCTATGTCTTTTTTATGTCTTTTTGCCTTGGCTGTCCTTGGTTCTTCATGTCAGAGTGGAGCATTTACAGAACAATTCTGAGAAAACTTCGGATGTCATGTTGTAGTCCCATCACTGACCAAATGCTTTCTCATCTTCTTTAGTAACCAGTAACTTTGTCAAGGTTGAAAGCCCCATTTCATTACTCATCATCTCAAAGCACTCAAAGAACTGATATGGTCTCAAAGAACTCTAAAGTCTCAGAAAACTTCTCAGTAATGAATTATTGGTGATGGAACTTGAGGTAAAAGAAGCTTAACAGATAAGGAAGGAAAGACAGGTCAAGCAATACAAACAGCTCCTGCAAAAAGAAATTCTTTGTATCTGTAGGGTTCAGAGGCATAAAAATATAGAACACATTTGGGGAAGTGGCTGGCAGTGAGACATGCACCCTATCTGTTCTTTGTAGCTGGAGTGGTGTTCCTGTCAGTTCGCTGTTTCTCCCCTCCTTTTCCACCCCATGGTCATAGAAATGTGCACAGAACACAGAGTCGATCGTAGCAACTCGTCTCTCCCAGTTTTCCAAGTTGGAATTGGAGAGGAAGTTTCCTGTCTTTCGGGGGTGTATGCAAGGCACTACCAGGACCCGACCATGGGGAGAAACACTGAGAAAAAGAGAAGCTGGGATGGGCATGGGCAGTGTTGAGCGACAGTCCTCGCAGAGTGTCTGTCTCCTGCATCCCTGTGTCTTTTTCCTTAATCAGGTTGTATTAAATTGTGCGTTTTGCACAGTAAAGGACTCAGACATAGTTACTATGAAGTGGGGAAGGAGGAATACAAGAACAGACAAGGAGTCCCTCCGCCTCCCCTTAACAACCAGATCCAGTATCTCTATCTCCATGAAGTTTGGAATTTGCTTAAAAAGATATCAACAAATACACTCACAAAAACAGAACAAATAATTGTGGCAAAATCTCAGGATCTATTGGAGAGAAGTTGTGCTAGACTGTTTTTAAATATTCAAAATAGTATAATTTTTTAAAAGGTTCATTAAGATTATCATGTGGCTTCTCTTTTCAGCCCTGCTGATGTGAATTGCATTCATTTTCAAATGTTGGGTCAATCTTGTGTTCCTGGGACAAACCCAGCTCGGTGGGAAAGAATTTCTCCTTTGGGAAATGACAAAAGAGTTTGGCTTGTTGGTCTTTCCTATGGAGTCTTCTGAGGTGGATTATCCTGTGGTTTTCCTTTCTTATGATAACTAAGCCAGATTTTGGTGTGGAAGTGTGTTGACTTCAAGGAATGAGAGGTTTTTTTTTTTTTTTGGTTTTTTTTTTTTTTTGACAGTCCGGAGGAATTTGGTGGTATTGGGGCTGTTTCTTTCTTAAGTGTTTTGACCTGGATTGTGATGCTCCATTACAATCCTAGATGTGTTAGTCATTATTTGTATACTTTAGGATTTTTGTAGAAGTACCTTTAAAAATACTCTTTTTCTTACTTAAAGGAAAGGTACAGGCAGGAATGAAGGTGAGCAGAGACAGACAGGAGAGGGAGAAGGAAGAAGTACTTAATTTTATTTAGTGTTCTTCTTGGCTTTCCTCGCAGCCCCAAGTCTTGAAATGGGGTCCTTAGGATATGTGGTTTGCACCCGCATCCAAAGGCAGCTGACTAGTCTGCTACTCCACCAGGGCACGCCAAAATAAATACTTCGGAAGAAATAAAGTCGGCAAGAAAATGTTTTTAATTAGAAAATGTGTCACTTTCTTAAGGGCAATCTCATCATTTCACCCTTATAACTGTTCTAGAAAGATCACCCCTGCCTTGGATAACAATTCTTTACATAAACTTTCATCACTACCATCATCATCACTGACATATACTAGGTATTGGCCAAACATTTTTCTGGGTGTGCTATATATTAGCATTTCATCATCGCCATAAACCTATGAAGCAGACACCAGCATTACCACCCGCCCATGTTTTAGAAGAGAAAGTGGAGTCATAGCAGGCAGTGTCAGGACCCAGGACTAGACCCCAGTAATCTGAAGGAGTGTGCTCTTCACCAGCCATGCTACCACGTCTTCTGGAGGAAGCATGATCTGGTGGGGACAGGAACAAAGAGACTTTTCTGTCTCCTACTCCCAGGGCTCCCACTCAGTTCTGCCTCTCACAGACTGTGAGACTTTGGGCAAGTCCTGTAATCTTCCTGGCTCTGGTGTCCTTGATGAAACTTGGGTCCAGGTTCAGGCCATCATTTTGAAATTCTGCAAATGAGTCCTGGGAATTTGGAAGTACTGCCTGACAGTCAGGCAGGATAAGCAGCTTTTCTTCCTCTGTATTACACATTGGCCTTCTACAGCATTTCATTTGAAAGAATAGTTCTGAGACTTTAAAATTTTAAGGATCGTTGCACTGCTCATTAACTCCTGAGATTCTTCGGTTCTATTTCTACTGAACTATTAGATGAACGATTCTCTGAATAGTCTGTTATCTATCCCATCATCTAATAAGCTCCTACTTAAGTGTGGACTCTGTTCAGCTAACCACAGAAATCTCCATCACACCCAAACATTTCTCTGTAACTTTTCTACAGCAGAATAGATTCTTCGCTTTTCAAATGATCCCTGACATTTTTACCAAATGATAAATCCCATCTAGAACTTATTTTCCCTCCATAAAGTGACATTCTGCAGTACATTAAAAACACTACCTGCTCCTTATATTATTTTCCACTAAATTTCAGTAGTTCAGCACAGACCTTGATGTATTTCATAAGCACTCAAGTGATTGTGGAATCTGGATAACAATAAACTCACTTCTCAAAAATTTAAAGCAAAGCATCAGACAAAATGTAAATTTTTATGGGACTTCCGTTTTTGAAATAGGTAACTCTAACAGCACAAATACGGTATTTACGTTACAAGTTCTTTGTACAAAACGTGTATGTCATTTTGAAAGAATACTATTGAGATCGTGATCTAAAATACCTGTCAGAGTTAAAAAGGGACTCATGGAATCTGGTCTCCAGAAATTCACTGTATAATGACAATAAAATATGGCTGAGTATCAGGGCTTACCCATACATGAAAATATCTGTGGTCAGGAAACAATGGCCTGGGGATCAAATCCAACTGGTGGCCCGTTTTTGGACAGCTGCACACTAAACATGGCTTCAACATTTTTGAAAGGATTGTTAGAAAGATAGTAAAGAACAAAGAATATGCAACAGAGATACACGTAGCTTTCAATTATTCACTATGTGGCTTTTTACAGAACAGATTTGCTGACCCTGCATTATATGAAAGTGACCGAAAGACAGAGCTACTGGAATATACTAATGAGTATTAAAGAAGACAACACTGTTATGTGCCAGTACCATCAGCACTACTCACTTCTAAAAGGAGGCACTTCTGTTTGAATATGTACATGTCCCAAACATAATGACACTGGGAAAGTAGCTCTGCTACTGAACTCTAGCCCTTTAGAATTAGGCCTCCACATGAAATCACAGTATTCTTAGGGGCTGAAGTAAACAAGCACAGGGTTATCTCAATGTCACTCATTGAGCTCATGAGTAGCTGTAAGTGGCTAAAGATCACTTACAGTGTTACATGTTCATAAAATCCATAATTTAGATTGTGCCAATAGGAGGTGATATTGCTCTTTATTTAAATAACACCTATAAAACCATGTTTAGACCTCCCAATTCATTCTTTTCAGAAGCAAGAATAACGAGTTAACTTAGTTATTACTTATTTGACAGGTAGTAGGAAAAAGGAACGCAGAAAGGCAAAAGCATAAAACCACAGCAAAAGGCTTTGGAACGCAGACTGGGGACTCTGAGCAAAAGCTCCCAAGCAGGCCCTGGCTTCTCCTACTAAAGTTACTTTGCAGAGAGAGGTTGCAAGGGGAATTTAGCGGCTGTCTTTCATCAGTGAGCCTTTTCATAAAACGAACAGACAGGTCCATGAACAAATGTGTTAAAAGTAAAACCAGTTCCAAGCTGTTCGACACGCAGGTTTTGGGTGTGGCGATTAAACAAGTCCCGGTCAGCGGCGGTAGTCAAGCCACAAGACGCAGACGGTACTGGATGCTTTTCCTCCTTCAGACCCAGCTGGCTAAGCATCGCATGAAGACATCTCTCATGCTGTTTCCAAATGCTCAGTGAATGCTGAGGTAGATGATTTGCACATGAAGATCTTCTATACCCTGATTCGATTGGCACTCACTTCATTCTGTATCCTCCTTCTGGGAAATATTTTCCGCTTAAGGGCAATGAACTAAGTGACGACAGACAGAAAATAAAGCTGAATTCTCCATAGTGAACACTACCAGCACACTAAAATTTCTTCTGAGAGTCATGCCACCTTGATCATTTCCACAGTCTTCCACATGCAAAAGCAGACAGCAAAGGAGCCTGCACTGTGCCTCCCCCAAAACAAAATCAGTCACTAATTTTGTTTGCTGTGTATGGTCAATACGCAGAGAGATGTGTTCACAAGACATTTAACCCACAGGGATTCAAATTGTTGTGGTCCAAGCTTCATTTTTGTTAAAGAACTAAATATATTTTCACGTGGTGATTTACCAAATATATTTATTTTCAAGATGCCTGTTTGCCAAATCTTTCTATTAAAGGAAATGAGCTCTATTTTGCCATTAAGACTCTTTCTCTGCATTTGAAAATGTTTATGTAAGATAGAATTCTTTAAACAACAAAAAAGACAAAAACCTATATTAAAAATCCTATCAAAATTTTTTTCTAGACTTAATTACAGCAGCAGTCATTTGAAAATACAGGTAACGGCCTCTTTCTGAATGGGGTGTAATATATACAGAGTTCATTTATAATTAGCCTAGAACTTGAATTAGGACTTCTTCTCATAGAAACAGTTTACCCATGATATATCAGAAATAAAAAGCCTGAGCTCTATTATAATAAAGTTTCCAGAAGAGGAAAACAGTTGTATTCTTTATGGTTTTGAATTGAGACCCCCATGGCTCCGCTCCACATGGAGGTGGAAGGAGGACTGCCACGTCCCCGCCGGGTGGACGGGGAGCCGGGATGGTGCCACCGAGGAAGACACAGCGTGACCTGGTTAGTTTGCCGGTGGAAGATGTTAAGGAATGCGATTCAAAGTGCTGGAGAGGACAGGGGATTGATTCTTCACGTCTGTCTCCCTCTCCTGCCTCCCTGGTCCCTGTTCTCTGCTGGGACAGGAGACACAGATGGAGGGCTGGCCCTGCTGATCCCTTCCACTGCCACCAGCTGCTCCTTTTGGACGGGTCCCTCTCCTTCCCCATGGCAGATCAGCACTCAACGGGCTCACTAGTTCCTCGCGGGACCTCTGCCCTCAAAGTACAGTCTTTTGAAGTTTTTTCCTAAGATGTTTGCCTTACAGCAACAAATATCCCCAACAAGATGACTCTTCTGTGAGGAGGAGGCACAGGGTAATGCCGTCCTGCTCGCCTGCCCGACTTATACTTCCTTACTCTCCTGCCAGACACGCAGACTGAAGACCAGACATGCGCTGATAAAGCTAGTCCTTCGGCCCCCCTCCTTCTCCTTGTATACTTGGGGTGTATTTTCCACAGTGACAGCTAGGAAAGCTCTGCTCCTCCGGTGGAGGCTGAAGTGAGGTTTGCTCACGCCCCACCAGTCAGGTCACCCCAGCCCCCGCCTTCAGTTCTTTTCTTCAGAGTATTTCACAACGGCGGCCTACAAAGAATTCTCTTATCCCTTTCTCTGGACCTCACGAAACTCCCTCCTCCTCTGGACCCTGAGCTGAAGGAGGCTGTGCGTGTACCGGCTGGTAAAGGGCTCCCCTCAATCCAAAGGTAACACTGTAAGTGGGGGATTCCCTCTATGAGCACCTCGGTAGCTGGAGAGCGGGGCGGGAGTTAGCATGGCACTCAGGATAAGACACTGTGGTCACTTACAGAGGTTCAAAGAAAGAAAAAGGAAACTGGAGAGCCATAAAAAATTAGTGCTGTCAGATGAGGAGTCTTAGATAATCTTTTGATTAAAAATACTTACAGATTTTTAATTTTGAAAAATTCTTCAGTCTACAAGTTAATCTACTGAGTTCCAGGTTAAAAGAACAATGCTGGCAATGGATTTAGAAGATTAATGAGTAAAAAGGCTCATTATGTTTGCTTCCTGAATATTATGAAATATATTTGACATTCTGACATATAATCTACTAGCCAAAAGGAGAATTTAAGTCTCCTTATTGTGAATTCATATCATTTTCTAAGAGAATCAGATTGTAACATACCAAGAAATACGACTTGATAGTCACAAAAAACATATACACTTACCTGTTCAGCGAAAAATGAGAATATAGTAAACACAATCAATGCTGCTAGCGCGCAGTGAGTCCAGAACTTCAGTTTGTCTCGATAAGCCCTCCTGTTCCAGAGAGAAACAGCAAAAATGGAGCTTTGAATAAGGCTCAGCAGATGTAAGATAGAAAGTTATACTTCAAGCCTTAAACCTAATCAAAACGCGTCTTACGGAGAAACCAGAACAACGGACCCCTTACAGAAACGTCCACGCTCTTAGCGGCAGGCACACGACGTGAAACGGGAGAACTTACCATTCCCGCAGCTCGTGCATGTGAAGGAACCGGTTCCGATACTCTCTTGGCAGCTCAAACTGGGATGGCACGGGGAACATGGATTCGTAGAAGTCCCTGAGAACAGCTTTCACTGTCTGCGCATCCTTATGACGGTGGTCAATGTTGTCGTTCAGGCAAACAAACTTTCTGGAAACGTCAGAGCCAGCGTTACTGGTTACCGTGAGGACGAGCCTGAGCTAGCACAAGAGATGGGGCTCCAAGTGGTTTTTGACTAGATTTACGCCACAAGTTGTTAACATTTACTGATACGATTCTCTGGGGGTGTGACCTTTCATAAAAGTTTTCTTTAGATAGTTTTTACCTGTAAAACAGAAAGAACTAGGGAAGGTAATTTTACCTGCTAGCTGTTGGCGTCAGTCAATGTAATGGTTTCTGTCTGGCATATCCCAGTTCAATAAGTGTGTGAACTGGAGCATTGTTAGCAGACAGGGAAAAAATCTAAGTACCTATAATCAAATTCTCTGAACTGATAGTTACTTTACTAAACATAGTCACGTAAACAGCTGAGATAGAGACGGTGCCATATAGTGTAGATTCCGAGCTTGATGACTTCTTCTTAACGTGCATCCAAACCTTAAGATGCTGTCGTTCAGACAGAAAGCAGATTACGGTGGTGCTTCCCTCCTTTCAAGTTCCCTTTAAGGCGAAAGATGAAGAACTGAAAAAAAATGGCTGACATCTTTCTTCCCACGTTTTTCCTGCCTGCCTGCCTACTTGTCTTCATTCTTGCCTGCACCTGGCCTTTAAAAAAAGGACATATGCTAAAATAATTAAGGGTAAAGTGTCTAGATGCCTGCAACTAATTTCGAAATGGTTTAGCAAAACAACAGAAAACCAGTATGTGTGTGCGTGTGTGTGTGTGTGTCTGTGTGTGTGTGTTTGTGTTTAGGTAGATGAAAAAAAGAGATCAAGAAATATGACAAAATGTTGACAAGTTAAAATCTGGTTAAGTGTTTAAGGGATTTATTCTGTTTTTCAATTTTTCCGTATCTTCTAAAATGTTTTAAAAAGTGGGGAAAATGAAAGTAGGAGTATATGTAGGAGACAAAGGGTGTGTGTGGAGAGTGTCACCAAAGCAGACCTGCTGGGTGCCCAGCAGACATGCCCCTCTCCTAAAGAGAACTGGAGTCCTCAGTCTCTCTCACCCCCAGACGCATCTCAAGACTGACTTAAAGGGACGTGACAGCACACCGGCCCAGAGGTAGCACCTGAGTAGTGTAGTGACTGGTGTGAGCAGGGACAAAGCAGGGCACTCAGGAAAGGCGATCCCTTTCTGCCCCAGAACAGGACTCTGTCTGCAGGGACCCCAGCCTGGGGATGGAGCCAACACTGCACAGAGCTGAGGAGAAAAGCAGTCTGGAGACCGCCTCTCCCAGATTCCGAGGTAATGGTGTAAACTGGTCTTTACGTCCAAGTCAGAAGATTGGGCTTCCACTCCTGACTTAAAATGAGCCCCCACGAAAGTAAAACAAGCAAGACTTAAAAATGATCACATCTGCTCAAGGTCACAGCAGGTGCCCGGGCTGGCAGATACCTCTGGAGAAGCCTGGCTCGCTTTGTGTCCGTCCAGTACCACTCTGTCCCCTCAATGCCAGGAAGATGTCCACGGTTTTCAAAGGGCACAAGAGATATGACTGCTCGGGGTGCAACTAAAAGCTGCCAATTCGCACATGGCGTCACGGCAGATCACTAAGCTGACAGAGCGTGTCCGCAGAGTGAGGGGAACAAAAAGCGAGTATCAAAACTGGAAAGTGGAAGGCAGTTTTAGAAACTAAGCAGGGCACTCCAAGCAGGGAACAGCATGTGCACGAGGGCTGAGATGGGGTGATGACTGTGTTCATTGTTTACCTGGCTTGTGAGAAATATTTGTTATTTTTGTAACAATTAAAGCGTATCACTGAATTACCAAACACACTAAATAAGATACTCTGATTTCCTCTAGAATTCTATTTCTGTAAGAATGGTTTAAAAACATCCAGAAATGTTACATTTCGGATTATTTATAATCACAATCAAAATTTAAAGGAGGTAAAACTGAAGACTACCAAAAGCATTTAAAAGATACAAATGAAGAAGTATTACTTTTTTTGTGCTAAAGTCTTTCTTTCCAAGAAACTTATGAAATACCTATTTCCCACTAGAGTTGAAAACTGAAAAATGAAGATTCTAACCCATTTTATTAAAGTATCCATGCCAACGATTAGGGGATCAGGCTGGAAATTTTGAAAACTTATGAAAATGTGAAGATTTATTCATTTCCAAAGAATGACTAGAGCTTACTGGACTGATTTTCACATAACAGCAGCATTTCTTTGCCATCCGAAGCTAATCTGAACTATATTTTGAATAAAAAGGCAAATTTCACCATTAAAATGTCTCTGCAGCTCACCCTGGGAAGTAAGCAGATGGTCAGCACCTACGGCTAACAGTCCACATCCTGGGGCTGAGGGACCAACAAGAGAAACAGCTACAATGAAGTGCCGCTTCTCCTCTCTCTTTTAGTCTGCCTGCCTCTGCTCTCCATTCCTGCCTGCACCTTTCCTTAAAAAATAGTCTCTGCAAGTCCATTTTAGAAGTGTGATGAGAGTCCCAGCTATCAGACCTCACCTCACCAAACAGCTCCTGTCACCCAACTCTTAGGAGTTCTTTCTAGCCCCTCTGTATGGGCGAGCTATCTCAACTCAAATCTCCTATTCTCAGTTCAACTTCCTCCACCATAATGCATTTCCACTGACTCCAAATACGAAGAAGCCACTCCCGTCTCTCTAGTCATATTGCCTTATATTTGTGTTTATTTGCAAGATTAAAGTTATGGGGAGTCTCTGAATTTTTTGTTCCATTTTTCTGTGGGCCTAAAAAGTACTCTAAAAAAAAATGAAGTTTATCAATTAAAAAAAAAATCAGTACCTGGGGTTTTTTCTTATATCATCCAACTGACCAACCACATGAGAAACATTGGTACGAATCATTTTAAAAGCAATTTCTTCTTCTCCCATGATCTCGAACCTAATTATCAAAATATATTTAAAGAGTTTAAATATTCATGTGGATATGAATTTAACATAGAAAGCATTTCATTAAACTTTAATGGACTCAACACCCTCAGAATGACTTAATCTTGACTATTACCAAAGAATCACATGAATTTTATAAGAATGCTTCAGAGATTAAATTATCACAAAATTATGAAAATATGCCAGACTCTTACAATTCTTTAAATTAAACAACAACAACAAAAAAAATGAATGTCCTACTTACCTATATTTATTTTTGTCCTTATATGCTTTGTGGATTTTATCAGTTACCGGTTTACAGTTGGTTACTAGGCTTTTAGTGACTGGTGGCTATGGAAAACAAAAAAAGACATTACTCCAGGGATAAGACAGGGGTGAGACAAGTGAAATTCACCTCAGGTGCAAACTTCCAGGGGTGCCCAAAGACTCGGTTTCAACATAATATTTTCACGCAATATTTTTTTTAAAGTCTAAATTGGTATACTTTGGCCCACAAGCTAATAGACTGCTTTCAAAATAAAGTTTTATTTTTAGCACAAATTACTATATATTCCCTACTAAAGTCACTCTACATTATTATAATTTGGGGGGGGAATAAATTGCTAAAAAATTGTAATAAAATGATCCATTTGATACTAAAGTTGTCACTGCTGGCTTGTCACTCTTAACGTCTAAAGGAAAAATGTTTTATCCTCTGTGTCATCACATTTAATTACAGTAATAAAGTCAACACCCTGGCTAAAAACTCTCTTGAGTAACGTTAAACTAGTATGCAGGAATAAGTAGTACTTACTCACCTAACAGTTTACCTGCATGAGCACCAAAAATAATTTATAATTATTAATCGATCAGCCTTTACTCACAATTCTGAGCAGTCAAAGGATGCCTGCTGATTCTCAATCTTAAGACAGAAGTTTGGAAAACAATGAAGTATTATTTTGCTCAGGAAGGAAGATGTATACATTTAAAAAAAAAAAAGTCCCTCCATAATCTTTCATCCTGCCTATAACGGGGCAAGAAGAATAGGTGCCTTCTATGTGTTCCTTAGGAAGGAACACACTTCCGCAAGGTGTAAATATGTGTAGGCCTTGGTCACTTCAAAGTCTTACTAGGAACCTAAAGTTTACAAGAGGAAGGAAGGAAAACAAAAGAGGAAAGACAAGTGAAAAGGCAGATGTCGATAGATGGTGGGTGAAAGAGAAGCCTGGAGCGAGAGCAGAAACAGGTGGTGCCATGAGCAAGACTCCCTGAACCTTAGGGTGAAGTCACTGGCCTCCAGAGAGCCCTGCCAGCCATGGCTACGTGGTCCTGAAGAAAGTGAAGACCGATGCAGCCAGGTGAAAGACCCTCCTGGTCCAGCCATATGCTGGGGCTGCCCACCGAGAAGACACCAGAGAAGACACATTAGGCGAGTCCTGTACTCGTGGCTCACTGTCCCCATCACAGAGAAGGGTGTGTACCCTGGTCTCTGATGAGTACAGAAGTTTCAGTCATCTTGACAAAAATATAGATATTAAAAAAAATCAGACCAGGTCACTGATGCCAAGGTGATTTAGCATTGGTTCTTATTTCTGTTCGGGTTGGAGTGACTCCATATTTTGGGAAAACAGAGAAGAGTTATCGTTGTTTAAGAATTGAGGCTATTCTTTAACTTATGCAGTCTAACTTCTAAACTTTAAACTTTGATTCTAATCTCTCTGGAGGTGGGAAAAACACCTACTTGGTTCCACATGTTCCTTTTTAGTCATTAAGATGGTGATGTAAAGAACAACTAACATTTATATAATAATCCAGCGTTTGCAAAGCATTTTTCACCAAGTAGTGCCCAAGAGCCAGAAGACACGACTGCAGCACCCAGGATAAGCTGCTCTTCTGTTAATCAGGCTGTTTGCTTATCAGCCTCTGTGAGGCCTCCTGTGAACCCACAAAGTAGAGCGAGTCTGGCCCTCAAGCTGCTGATTCATATCCATCTACCACCCTAGAGCAAACTCTGTTAGGGCGGACACCAGGTCTTGCTCCTCTATTTACCTCAACTTTCAATTTTAAAATGTAAATTTTATAGCTGTTAAGAGGACTGGCTTTTATGTGGCACATAAGTGGAACTAACCCAGGTCAAATGCCAAATCAACCAGCACGTGATCACTACTCAGACTCTGTCTACGCGTTCCAAATACAGCTGCCCCGCCCTCTCTTGCCAATGGAGCTGGGCATGGCCTCACCCTATGCCTCAGGAGCGAGCCTTCGTGTGGTTCTCTGAGAACGAGAGGGAGGAACACAGTCCCAGATGTGTATATCAAATGCTAAATAAATGACTTCCTTCTTTCAGGAATCAGATTTTTAATGAATTTTATTATGTTCTCAACATTTAGTTTTAAGTGTCTACTTTGTAGTTAATGATCAGTTATTCACATGTGGCTGAAACATTTGCAAGATGGTACATTGTTAAATAATATTTTATTCTGATTAGTAAAGCAAAAGCTATTCAATATAGAAAATATGGGAAAATACTGGTGTGAAAAAATGAAGTTAAAAACTACCAATCATTTAAAGCTATTATCATTTCCATTACCTTTTGGGGTGCATATGTGAGTGCGAGTGTGGGTGTAGATGTGGGTATTGAAGGTATCTAGGGACTTTCCATAGTTTAAAGCACACTATGTGCATGATAATACCTATTTCCCCCCAACTAATTATATTTTGTAAGCCTTTTTCCAGTTATCACTAAAAAGTAACCATCACATTAATGATTCTTACTGTTAATGAATGCCCATAGTTCGATCAACTCTAGATACATGTTTTCTCTGCATTTTCATGTCTCTAAAATTGGGATGCACCTTATAATGAAGCCTCTTCCAATCACTTTAGCCAACTGACATTCCAGTGCTGTGTGTGAGCCATCCACTGCCCCCTACTGGTAAGATCAAGACAGTGTCAGCGTCAAAGCAGTTTCACAGCAAGAAAAGCCGAATTCCATCTGATGAATATTCCCTGGGTTCATTCTTAACCTCAGGACTGTTCTCCCAGGTCAATGAGAACACTTTGGGGCTACCTTCTGCTACTTAGTGAAGAGTCTGTCTGCTTATGAAATGTAAGCGGCTAGTATCTGTATGGGCTTAATATCCATTAGGGAGGAAAAAAGATATTCCAGTCAAGATGTAAATAATTCTGGATTATTCGTGCTACTTCTTTTCAGCAAAGATACACACAGAGCTTGCTTTCAGTTTCTGATGTGCTACACAGAAAGGGTGTAAATGACACCTAATAAGGATATGCTTTCCATTGTACATAAAAGTCCCCGTGCCGCTTACCAAGTTGGGGTCGTAGTATGCTTCCTGAGTTGGTGGGAGGCTGCTCAGCTGAGTGACATTAGCGGGAAGCATTTTTGAACAGTTTATTAACATGTGTTCCAGACCTGTTAAATCCTAACAAAACAAAATAAGAGAGTAAACCTGCTGTGTGCGCTGTAAGTAATTGCTGTAGTTTTAAAAATAAAAATTATGAAAAGTTTCCAAAAATTATTAAATGCTATCTTCAGATAGTTGGACTGTGATTCCTAAGGTAAAGACAATCTGAAAAGAGCAGAGCAAGACATCAGACACACAAACAGTTCATCCTCATCTCAAAGCAGGGCACACGGGGCTGAGACACCGCTCACACAGGACGGCCCAGGGGTCAGCAGCAGGACTGTTCTTGCACTGGGGCCCCACCCCTGGACAAGAGGATGCCAGAGGAAGGAGACAGGGCACCCTGGACTTTGCTGAAGCCCCCAGATAGACTTGTCACGAGATCTTATATGCAGGTACAGCCTGACTCCAAATAATAACTATAGCCGTCCCTCCCTTAACCCTTAAGAAAGTGATCCCTTAGAATACAAACTTCAAATTTGGTTTCAATTCTGGCACTAAAAATGGGATTGTTCTGAACATCCTCATTCAAGATGAGAATTATTTGTACTTGCATTCAATTGAAAAATGAAGGGGAAAAAGAGAAAGTATTGAAGTTAAAAAAGTTTCACCTAAAATGTCCTAAAGCCGAGTGATACAAAGAGTAATACAACACCTGTAAACTTAAAGGCAGGTCGTGAATTCTGGTTGCCAGTGTCCGAATTTCTCTGTCCGATAAGACACCAGACAGGTCAGTATCAACTTCATCAAAAACTCGAGATATATTCAGTGGCTGAACTGCACTCATGAGATAATAAAAGTAAGAGAAGGCAAACTGCATGTCCTCAGAATGGCGTACTTTGTGAAAGGACGTCTTGTCAAATTCTTCGGGGAACCTGTCCAGACATAACATACAAGGAATGAGCTCTGGATATTCCAAATACATCCAGCGCCTAATGTTTGTGGGGCTGGAATCTTTTCCCTGCCCACTTATTTAGATGATACCTTCAACTGGTTAGCCATGGAGTATTAGAGGCACAAATTTAGCAAAAATGTAAACAGTTAGCTGCTTTAGCTTCAAGCACACACAAGCAATCCTCCACAAGCGAGGCTTACATATCTTGCAGTTCCTGCATTACTATCCCGTCGATCATGTGAGGCATGTGTGCTGGGACTTTCCGAGATGTGAATCCAAACTTGCTATTTAGAATTTTATTGACATAGCGGAGAGAATCTGCAAACGTATCTTTCAGCTGCCTCCCAGTGTGACTGCTATCCGTGAAGTATGCCAATTGTGTCTTCAATGATTCTTCTTCCTGAAACGGGAATTCGACACAACACACACAGCACTGAGTTCAGTGCACCCGACAACGCTGTTGAGATACAAACATCATTTTATGTGACGTGGTAAAAACTAGTCAACTATCCATGGGGGACAGGTGAAACGAACGCTAAACGGGAGTTTAAGGCTCCTCAGAGTAGGACTAAAATGGGACTTCAGGAAAATAGCACCACGTTCATTTGAGAACAACGACTGTGTGCTGGAGGCGTGTGTTAGTTTTTCAGGACTGGTTGTTAAGCATGACAATTTCAGTCAATTCAATGCAACATTTAGACATTTTATTTATAATAAATTTGACAGTGCTTTCAATATCAAGTTATTCCTACTGGCGACATCGAAGCAACAAGACGAGTTGTGAACACAACACTAGAATCAAAATTGGCTTCACAATATAATAGTGTCAATATAAAATGTAAAGGGACTTATGAAAAACAAGATGAGGTAAACTGAAAGAAAGGGCAAAGAATCTGAACACACTTCACAGAAGATGAAATATTTTGCTTCTCAAGCTGATCGGTGTCAAAATGCAAAGAGACTGCTATTAAGTGGTGTTGGTTAGCTGGAAGAGAAGCAAGCAGCCCTCCATACATTCTGTGAAACTAAGACGTGGTGTAACATTTTAGGACACAGTCAAAGTTGATATATTCCAATCCCTTTAACCCAGCGATTCTACCTGGGAAACAAACACTTCCTCAGCAGTAAGATAAATGTACAAGAATATGAATGAAACACTAATTGCAAAGCACTGGAAATAACTTGCAGCTGTGAACAGCATGGTTTCGACATGGCAGTTTGCCCACATGGACTGAGTCAAAAGGCAGAGCAGGAGATACCATGTCGCTTTACTGTTGCAAAACAGAAGCCATATCATCTACATGCTTACATGTCTATGGGAAACCACAGGACTATTCAAGCAGGGAATGAGGGAGATCTTTCTCATTTTACTCTGTGTGTGTGTGTGCGCGCGCGCGCGCACACTGCTTACAATCTTTACCACTAACCTATAGGGCCTTTTTTAATTAAAAAAAAACAAAAACAAAAAAACACAACAACAACACAAAAGTTGAGGGAAAAACTTATACGAGAACAGTTCTTTCCTCAATAATCAGTAAATGTTCGCCAGGCCAGTATCAGATACTTACCAAAGACAATGAGAGGAATAAGACAACTCCCCTCTCCATCCTCTTTTCTCCTAGCCTGATAACCACTCATAGATATGTTTTCTTGACTGTCCACACTAGACCACAAGATGTGCCTGGGCCTGTCAGTTCCTACCCGCCTTCAGCGGTCAGTTCACAGGGCGCTTCCTCCTGGATGCCCTCCCTGGTTGCCTGCGGGCAGAGTTACGGAATTTTCCCTTTGGCTCCTCTGTCCACACCTCCACAGAGACCAGTGGCATTGTTACAAAGACTTGCCTACTGATCAACATGCTCTCTGAGTCCCCAGAAGCAGCAAATCTATTTTAATCATCTCACATTCATTCGGTGCCAGCACCAGGGACACCAGAAGACAGGAGGAAGAGCGTGTCCACATGAAGACTGGGTCCCATACAGACTTGCTGCTGTGATGTTGGGGAAACTAATGAACTTAGATGCACCTTGGTTTTTTTTCATCAGTAAAACTGGAAAAATAATCAGATCTGACTCACTATGCCTCCAACGTATATATATTTTTAAACTTATTTTAATTACGATAATTATTCTTCACATTAAAATAATTTCCTGTGTATAGGTTGCCCATTTCTTAGTTATGTATGCCCTCTACCACGTCACCAGGTGTTCTTCCCCATTGTCCAGTGGGCTCCGCCACCATTTGCCCTCCCCCCTCTCCCCCCTGCCCCTTTCCCTATTGGTAGCCTCACTTCTGCTGCAAATGTTTCAAGGTTGATTATGTTTCATTTGTTCCTTTGTTTTGTTTGTTCACATCCCACCTGTGAGTGAGGTCATCTGGTATCTTTCTTCCAAAGTATATTTTGAAATCACAATACGCCAAGTAACGATCAAATACCCTCCCTGTTCTACTACTTATTTGGAGTATGCCTGTGGCCAGATCACTCATTCACACAGATTCCCCGAAACTGTGAAATGGTAACACAGTAGTAGAGACCCTAGGGCCCTGACTGGTACTTTATTGTTACGGTTATTGGGACACTTAAGTGAAATCACATAAGAAAAGCACTGGCTTCACTGGCTGGCCCAGGGAAGTGCTGAATAAGTGGTAGCTGTTATTCCACGATTATCATTTATAAACTTACTTATTCTTCCTGAATACAGGAAGAAATAAGCTTGGGGATAACTTACCTCAAGAAGATCTTGGAAATACTTTTTTTTCTCCCATGGCAAAAAGCCCCGGTAACTGCCTGTGTACTGCTGCAGCTTCCTTCCAGGTAACACTTCATCAGCACCTATGGGGTTGTCAGCATTTTCCTCCACTCTGGTTTTCTCTTGTGGTTTTTCTGTGGTTTTATTTTCTTTCGTCATATGGTTTTCCAGGGGATTGGTGGGAGAGGAGAGTATTCCTCCTGACAGGTTTCCTCCCCTTACTTTTCGGGCCTTGGCTTCGAATCCCATCTTTGCATCGGTTTCCAAGTCCGGGTGTGGATCCCGCCTCTGATCCCGGTCTTTCACTTTTAGTGTCACTGCTGGAAAAGCTGACCTCTGTAATCCTTCGGATGTTCCCAAGCCATCTGGCAAGATGCTTCCATGAACCTGTTTTTCCGGGGGGGCCTTCAAGCTGCCATTTTTTTCATGCGCTATGAGAGCTGGACTTGCTTCCCCCGCCGCATCCTGGAACTTCCTCAGGACCGAGTTCAGCAGGGCGGACTTGGACCGGTTGTACCCTTTCAGCGTGATGTCTCCCTGCTCCAGCTGCAAATCCAAGTTGCGGAGACTCACCTGGGCCTCTTTCGGCAGAAGTGAAATATTCACTGGGGGGACTTTCACCTCTTCTTCCAGTGTTCCTGTTGTGTTAACAGCATGTCTCCTGAATCTGGGGTAACGCAGTTCTTCGGGAATATCCTCAAATAAGAATTCCAGCTCCGGAAGACGCGTTACGGGGCTCGCCAGACTGTGCGAGGACTTCTGGCTGGTAGAATTCGGCTTTGGCTCCTCTCTTGTGTCAACCTCCACTGTTATCTGGACTTTGAACTCTTCACTGTTTGCTTTCTGAAACGTGACATTAAAGTGTATGGTGGTGGCGTTCGCGCCACTATGCATTAGGAGGTGGATGGTCTTCCACTTATTGGCAATGGAAACGTGTCGGATGACTGGGTTGTCACTATAGGCGCCTTCGATTCCTCTGTTGGCTATTTCCGCAAAGCTGAAATAAGGCAGGTGTTCTCCTTTTGGGATAACGTAGTGAGTCTGGTTTGGGAGAAGAGTTACTTTATATAATTCATGAAAATGATCTAGAGGAAAAAACACAAACATGACTTTTTTTAAAAGTAGACATTTCCCCCACCCTTTTCCTTTCACTCTTAGGGGTTGAGTTTTACTTGCTAAGAGTGACTTTACATTGACTTCACAATAATCAGAAATTCGAACACCAGAGCTACTGGCGTGGGGCTCATTCTACAGTCCAAGGCACTGCTGCTGTCCCCGGGGAAAGCCGGCTCCAGTCACTGGAGAACGGCCTGTGTCTGGCAGGAAATTCCAACGAATGACTTCCACCTTTCATCCATTTGAAAAAATACGTCTTTCTGACAAAATAACCTCCTTTAATAAGCAATCGACAAGATCCAGTACTTGAACTATCCTGAATGAATTATTGGTCTCTTTGTCTTGTTTACAAATTAAACTTCACTATGTATTTTCCACTGAGGTCATCTGCGTAGTCAAAACTATCAGGCTAGAGCAATAACAGAAACAGGCGCCACATTCGTGTCGACTGTTTTCTAAAGCTCTGGGTCCTTACTTTTAACTCACACGTTGTGTGGATGTAGAAAGGGATACGGAGAGAAGTATTACTTTAAATAACAAGGATCCCAAATCCCTCTACCGTGTTGATATGTTTGGACTATACCTTGCCCACAGTCGCCAGCATCAAACCCACAGGACAAGACATTGCAGGCTTGGTCACAGAACTTATCAGCGAGCCAGGAATTTGCACATCCTTGATTACAGTAAGAGACACCGCTTATTCCTCCACCAAAATGCCACGGCTGCCCGACTCCAATGCTCCCGGTTCCCCCGCCTCCGGCGATGTAGCGACTGCCTCCGCTGGTACCTGAAGAGGGAGGAGGAAATCAGAACCTGGCTGGGGTCTTGTGAAAGTTCCTTGCTTCATGACAGTGTGTTCAAGATGGATGTAAGAATTTCAATCAGAAAAGGTTCACTCCCTTCGTGAGCACATGTCACGAAGCTTAAGAAGAAGAGACTGAAAAGGGGCATCGCTTCACTGTGGGTCGGGCAAGAGCTAGCCAGGCCCTGGTGCTTATTAGCGGGGCTCTAGATGCAGAGTAAGTCTTCACGTAACATTGTAGTCAGGTTCTTGGAAACTGCCATTTTCAGGGAAATGATATCTAATAAAAGCGGGTCCTCAAATAACACTTCATTCAGCATCAGCCAGGGTTGTTTTCTTTCCATGTTACAACGAAAGGAGGTTGAACACAATGTCATTATTTGAGTCCCTGCTCAGAAACCTGGGGTTTGCTCGGGGGATTTGCTCAGTGCAGATGAATGTAGAGCAGCAGGGACACGGGAAGAGATTATTCCAAAGACTGTAACTGTGAGGACTGCCAAACACATGTCCCGACGTGGGTACTAGCCTCGTGATCAAATGTCATGTTCCACTGGGGGCTGAGTTCCCCAGAGTCACTCCGCACCGCTGTGTTCTTTCCTGCAGCTGCTCGTATTTTTCAAAAGTGCATGTGACATGTGACTGAAAGGCAGCTTGAAGCTGTTTCCTCCCACACTCATGACTTGTTTCCTCACGTGGAATACGTGGCTGACAGGAACGGTGCACACACTCCTTCTTTCCTAGGTGACTCAGACATTCAGGGGGGCTAATGGAGACTGCTTTCTCAACTGACAGGCAACACATAAATGCAAAAAGAGTCCAAATCGCGGATATAAGAAGGGAGCAGCAGAAATGCTGAGGAGAGAAGACATTCATTCCTTCTGCAGCTGCTGGCTCATGTACTGACCTACAGCGCCGGCTGCTGGAGGCCCCCAGCCAGGAGCTGCTGGCAGAGCTGGCCAGTGAGTGTTGCTCTTGAGCTTATACAATTCAGAGTATTCCTGATTTTCATGTTTTACATAAGAAAAGTCCTTTTCAGGAACAGGGCCAACATGGGGAAGTGCCCCCTTAATGGATTATGTGAATAGATGGGGCCACACAGAAATACCAGTCATTACCAGCTTCAAAGAGTCTCAAATTAGGAATTGCTTTAATACGTAAAGAATGTTTTGCTCAGGTGTGCCCTGGTGGCCTAGCGGATAAGGCCACTAGATGTCATCCAGGCACATCCCAAAGACCCCAGTTTGCTCCAGGGGGCACAAGCAAGATGAACAGCTACATAAAATAAGTAAATAAATAGTCTTCCTCCTCTCTCTTCCTGCCTGAACCTTTCCCTTAAAAGAGAAACAAAAAAGGGGGAATGTTTCACTAAGTCACTCACTGCACATGTTCAATAATGACGAGGAATGGAAACATGCAATTACAATGGAATACATGCTTACCAGAGCAATCGCCACCATCCCAGTCACAGGCTGAATTGTTGCAAGCCTTGTCACAATAACCATCTTTAATCCAGGAGCCCGGGCAGCCCTCCGCACAGTTGGGTACCGGCCATGTCAAATAAACCTACCATGAAACCAGAGACACAGTAAAAGAGCTTTTGGCTTCTGACATTTTTTAATCTGAAATTAGGATTCCTTAAAAAAGACTTTTCTTTGAGTCCCTAGAAAAGGTTGACATTTTCCTGGGGCTAACACTCTGCATTCATGTGACATGTTTTGCTTTCAGTCTGCCTACCCCTGTGGGAGTTTCCTGCTCAGTTAACAGTTCTTACTGGGCACCTTGATTCTTTTCCATTACTCAAGGAAAGCAGACCGCACTCCTCTCATGGGTTGGTTCCTCTCAACAGGGTCTTATCATCTGTGCTGATAGGAAATAGCACCACGTCAAACTGAAATGCAAATCCAGAAGTGTGCCAAAGCAGTTGAGGGGTACATCACTGCTTTCCTGCGGCAGCTCTCAGTGGTTCCTGAGCACATTCATGCATCGTGTGTCTCAAGCTGAAAAGCAGCAGCAGAATTCCCAATATTCTGTCTGCATGCAGAAGGTTCTAAGAGAAAATTCACCAGCACAGGGTTCTGAGTGGTAAACTCACAGGCTTTCAAAGTGAATGACATGGTACCTGGTTCCTTTTCAAATTAAAGTCATTAAAACAAAATTCACTCCCCTTTAAGGTCTTCAATAGTGAGAATGGCTTTCTTTCTTTAATTGCACTTGGGAGCTCTCTCTGCGGCCTCCCTAGCACTTCAGGGACATCTGCCAGCACAGAAATCGCTACAGAGTCAGGGGTTGTGTGTGTCTCCCCTGTTAAGCCACAGCTTAATTTTGCAGCCCTATAATCTGTCAAGGGGGAGGCAACTGAACAGGGAGGGGCGAATGGGCACCCTGGGGTGGATAAACAGCAACAGAGACAGTAGCTGATCAGCGCACCCCTGTGGCTCAGCATCTAAGGTGCAGGTCATAGAAAGCCCACCACCCAGGTTAGAGACCCAGGGCTAGGGGAAGGAAAAATAAATAAATAAAAATAACCTAGAGGAAAAACAAAAACAACACAGAAATAAAGCCATTGCCCCATATCATCCTAAGAGTGGGCTTCAGTAACTATGCTCGTAACTTCTTCTCCGTCTGGTCTCTCAAAGCCTGATGAACCTGGATGCCTTCAATGAAAATTTGTCCATGTCCTTAAGCAGAAAATTGAGTTAACTTTCTATCTTGGTCATTCTACTAGCACTGTAACCATGATTTCTGCTTCATACTGATTTTGTTTTTTCTACTGTTATTGCGGTAGAACATTTAGAGGGTTTGGGAAAAAGAATGGGTCCTGAGTGTCTGAGAATGCAGGGAAGCAAAAAGCTACTAGTGAGGAGTTTTCTTACTCCCTGATTGCTAAGTCTCCTGAACATAGCACTCAAAAATACCTATCTAATCAAGTCTGAATACTGTAGAATGTATAATGATGTCCTGATTTTCCATTTGTAACCTCAAAGTGACTTAACTAGGCGTCGCTTTCTCTGAGGTACTCACCTTCTGACCTTTGGAGTGACTGTAAAAATCATCTGGCCAGACATCCTTCCCAAACATGACATCGTCATTCAGGTAAATGAACTTCTGGGACAGTCCTTCAATGCGATGAATGTGACTTTCAATAGCAGGTGAACTAAAGGTAGGCAGGTGGCTCAGATTTCGAAAAACATCCTTTTAAAGAAACACAAACATACAAGAGACAAGGGAGTAAATAAAGAGTTTTTGTTTTGGTTTTGTTTTTGGAAGATGGAGAGGGTGAATGAAAGAATTCAAGAAAGGTGGACATGGGGAAGGTAAAGGAATGAAATCAGGGGAAATAAAAGAACCGTGAAAGACAGAAGGAAACTGGCCTCGTGCTGTAGGAAGTGGTGTACCTGGTGCGTTACTATCATCACTCGAGGGTTATCGAGGTTCAGCCAGGATGGAATCTGCCCATTGGTGACGATGAAGATATTCCGAACCCAGGGTGCGTGCCTCTCGATCGATCGCAGCGAGTACCTCAGCTCCTCGTTATCCTCAAAACGGCTGGCAGACACGTCTTCATCCTGCTTAGACTGGAAAAAACACAACACATGAAGTTAGTGTGAAATACCCTCATCACACTTTCTGCTGTCTGTCCCCTCTGCCCAGTCTGCTTTTGGGGAGCTTGTGGGCTCTACTTTAAAAACCAAATCCTACTTTTAAAATTACCAAGAAATGCAAAAGACTTAGCATATTTAAAACAAATACACAGCATTTCTTCAACACACTTTTGAGAAAAGGTTCTTGGATCTGATTGTAGGTCAGTTCCATTACTATTAGCCAACAGCAATGACGGGAAAGTTAGAAAAGTTCCAATCACCTTGCTGGTCTGAATCCTCGTCCTTCTAACACAGTGAGTGGGAAACCTTTCATACTCGACACTCGGTTTGGGTTAAATTAAAAGCACCTCGTCTTACCTGGCTGATGGCACTCAGATCCCACAGTAAATACGCAGGGCTGATGGTCAGCTCTTTTCCATCAATCGTCATGTTCTTCTTAGTCTGCTTGTTCAGTTCCTGGAAATCTCTGGGGTTATTCAACTTGAGAAGAGCCACACTGGCTTCTGAATACAACTGCAACTATAAAGTAAGAAGGGGTTACCTGGAGAAAACCTGAGCCACGTTAAATTCTCAGTTAATCCTTAAACATACATAATATAGGAGATATGCTCTATATAGGATCTAATATACAAGATATATGCTCAGATATATATATATATGTGTATATATATTTGTGTATACAAAAGTGTATATACATATAGGTATTTTTCATGTATGTATGAAATAGCATCACCCAAAAAAGAAAACCTGAATAGATCAGTTACATTTCCCAAATGAGTGGAATAGCCCAGGTATCTATAAACAAGAGGGAGATGGCACGCCCTGGTGACTCGGGTGCTAAGCCCCAGCAGCTGGGGTATCGACCATGTAAAGCCCAAGGACCCAGGTTCCAGATCAGGGATCTGGGGTCTGAGGGGTTGGGGAGAATAACCAAAAACAAATAAATAAATGAAAGTGCTTCCTTCTCCTCTTCCTTCAAAAAATGCTTCTTCCTCCTCTTCCCATCTTTAATAAAAACCCATTTTTTACAGTTAGTAAATTCACAGAAATGAAGTAATTTTAGACCTCTTAAAATAAACCAACCAAGTGGTGGGGCTGTGGCAAAGGGACATGTCAGACCCTGTCTGAAAGCTACTCCATGCTACCCAGTGCCGCCAGCTCCCCCGAGAGACCAGAATCCCTCAAGTCTGAAGCCGGATTCTCGATGTGGGCACCAATGTCTTGGATCGTCATGCATTCACGAAACCCATCTGGTCACAAGTGTGTGACCTCTGTCCCAGAACACCAATCAGCTCATCCAAGGGAAAACCCTAACTGTAACTTCACCGGAATTGCGGGAGAGCGTGTCTCCCAAAGACAGGTGGTGTCTCTGGCAGGGCTGCCTGAAGTGCTTCCACAGGAGACACCCATGGGGAAGCTTCTGCAGCATCATGAAAGGAAGGGACCTCCATAAACAGCAGCAAATGCACACACAGGCTTCCCTTCCTCATTACCCAGGTCTGCTTTATGTTCTAACTCTGTCGTATAATTTCTACAAAGTCGTGCCCTGGTGGAGTAGTGGTTGGTCTGTCTCCGGCTAAGAGCATGGTCCACATATACCCCCAGGACACAGGTTCGCATACCAGGGCTGAACAACTAAATAAAAGTAAGTGTGTCTTCCTCGTCTTTCTTCCTGCCTACCTACCTCTGCTCACCTTCATCCCTACCTATGCTTTGCCTTAAAAAAAAAAAAAAAATTCCTACAAAAATATACTTCGGGAGTTTAAAAAAAGTGATGACAAAAACCCACTCATCTAGGAAGGCCAAATCCTGCTCCACTGGCTCTTCTAATAGCCCCTGGCCTATCTTAATTTATAAAACAGAAGCAAACATTAATTATCATGCACTCATTCTGAGCTCTTGTATTTGCTACATGACCACTGTTAGCTCATCTCTCAAAGTTTCTTGTTAGCTTATGGAGGCCAGGCCTAAAACTAGAGGCTGGAGTCAGAATGTCATTTACAGTTTTTCCCCTCTTCACTATGTAGACTCTAATCTCATCACAAACTGTGTGTGCAAGCCCGAGTGGACGTAGCACGTGTGTACTGCCTTCCTGACCTGCTGCTTTCTTCCCCGGACAGTGTCTCACATAAACTGCGTACTCGCTAAAGGTCAGCCCTCACTGCTGCCACTGTGGTGCCTGTCTGTGGGGGGCAGACGTTCCAGTGCTCTTCTCTCTGGGCCCCCACAGGTCTCACGCCCTCGCTTTTCTAAGGTAACTACAGTATCTGGAAAAGAGAAGGAAAGTAAAGATCTTAAGAGAGTATGTACACATAGGATAAAGAGCTTTCTGCTGCAGTAACCAATCAGGTTGAGTGGTGGAAAGGAAGTACCCTCTCTGGCCACTGGGAGGCACCTCCACCTTGGATGCCTTAATGACTTTTGCCACAAGTGACAGGAGGTGTTAGGAAAAGTGCTTCTGTTAAGTGCCTAGGCAATCGCCAACACAGATAGCTTCTTAACTTGAAATTATAAGTTCATGCCAAGCCTTTGAAGTATAAGTTTCTCAAAGAGAGAACAATTCTTACACCCAACTAACCACTGCAGATCCACAGAAGACATGTACCACAAATGAGAAATAAAGCTTTCTTGTTGATAAGCCCCAGAAATTTCACGATGTTTGTCATTATATCTCAAATGATGCCATGGGCACACCTATCTACGGTTGGATACGGTCAGGGAAAAAACATGCCACCTAATAGAAATGAAAAACAAATTTGCCTCTTCTAGGAATTCAACAACTCAAGGCAAGAAGGTCTTAATATGTCCTGGTAATTTTCTAAAACTTAAATCAGTTCCAGAGTTGCATGTGTAATCTACTGAAGTGTTTATTTTAGGAATGAAACAAAACGAAGCAAAGAGGTGTCATGCTTGAAAATGCGGGTTTGGGGAAGTCTCTGAAAGACGGGGCATGAGGGGTGAACTATTACACAATTTACTGTGGTCTGGAATGCACCTGAGCAGAGGTCTGAGGGCAGAGGGACCAGGGAGACTGACCAGGACGAGGGACCAGGGCGAGGGCCCTCACAGTCAAAACAAACGGCCTCATCAGCGCTCAGGAGCCTGTGTGCGTCCTTCTCTTTGAAGAAGAGCGTCTCTGACCCACGTAGATTTTTCTGACTCGAAATGCCAAGTCTATATTTGTCCTGCTTGCCTCAGTATCTAATCTGATACTATCTTGTTTTGCTACTTGAATGCCTTGTGGACAGACGGCTTCCAAGAGGTGATTATTCACATGCGAAGGAGTCCACGTCCTTTTGCTCACCCCTGGGCAGTCCTATCACTGAGTCACTGCCTGGCTTCTCATACAGCAATGTCTGTGAAACAAACTAGAAAAATTAGATGGTGGCTGATCAGATCAGGAGGACGCGCTTCTAGATGCCTCAGACGAGGTGGTCTTGAGCAGTGAAGATGGTTTGATGTGTAAGACCTTACGGCCCAGCCAGAAGCAGCTTTTATGAACTCCAATCTATTTTCAAAGGAAACCATGTTCAAGTCCCACCTCCCCTCCAGGCGGGCAGAGGAAGGTGGAGATTCTGGTTTTGCTGTGAACAGAACGGTAACAGCAAAGTTGCTGAATGAATACCACCTTAGTACCTTAAACCCATGTATGATCAGGTCACTCAGGTCTCCCTCCCTTTACCTTCCAGGACACGACATGGCAGCTGTCTTTACAGTCATAACCTTTTTTCTCACTCATTCCTTCAACAAGCATGCCTTAAATGACCCCCTAAGTGCCAGGCCCAAGGTAATTACTTGGGTCACAGAAGTGAACAGGCAGTACCTGTCCTGACAGGCTCACAGCCATCAAGGACTCCGGGACAGAACTGAACTCTGGGTGGCTCAGGGGCCACGGGTCTTGACAAGGCCTCTCAGAGTTGCTCAAGAGGGTAAAATGCCTCAGACATTCAGGTCATGATGTCCCAACATCTAATGGCCCCCTTGTCTCCCACATGTCACACAGTACCTCTAACACTACACACCCCAAATGCAGTCTGAATGTCCTCCCCCCACAGAATGAGCTTCTCTGCCTGAAACTCAAGACTGTGATTAAGGCCGTCACTTCCAACTTCAGTAGAAACACCCACTTCCCCTTTCAGTTTTTCTACCCTTCCCCCCACTAGCTAAAAAGCCACTTGCTAGTGTGGAGGGTCTTTCTCAGAAGTTTCTAGAACCATTCTCATTGCTGGCACCACAGCCAGGATATTTGCGGACCCAGACTGTCCTGCTAGGCTCTGGCAGCGGTGGCTGGTTTTCCTGCCACCAGCCTCCTCTTCGTTACTATGCTCCTTTGAAAGAGCTCAGGTTCCCCTTAAAGACCACCCTTCCTCCAGCATCACATCCAGGTTCCTTGGCAGGAGTGCCTTCTCAGCCAGGCCTTAACCTAGCTTCCCCATGGCAGCTAAGTCCCCGCCTAGGCCCTGGCCTCCATGCACAGTTGTCTTCATGGTCTGAACACCACGGACTTGCAAGCCTCTGGGCCTCTGCTCAGGCTGTCCCCTCTTCTTGGGATGGTCTTTCCCACTGCGTTCTCTGCTGGGAAATAGTTGCTCTGTTCAGGACCATATTCTGCAAAGGTGTCCTTGCCCTCCCACCCCACCCGCCACCGCAGTGACACCCAGGTGTTCTCACAGACTGTGTAAAAACACTGATTTGAAAGCAATCACAACTCCCAAATGATCTAACTGCTTTTCTGACAGTTTTCTTTAGCACGGTCCCTGGCACTCAGCAGGCAGTCAACAAACGCGCAGTATCTAAGTGGGCTGGGGGCCCAGTGACAGGAAACTTCATTCTCAGAGCAATCATCTTAAAACTGGAAAGGACACCCTGAGGAAAGAGTCACTTGAAGACTGGGCTGGAATGCTGCACCCACTTCTAGTCTCTGTCTTTCCCAGGTTCTCTACAGCCTCTCCAGATCCCAAGTCCTCACCCTAGAAGCTGGTCTTGGGGCTGCTGGTCCCCGCTCCCCCAGCTACTCCCTGAGCCGAACGGGGACCCATACTGCTTCTCACGACTGTGGGCTGCACTTGGGACAAAGTCGGCCACTAAGGACCGGTCAGGCGCCGAGGGAGCTATGCGGTGCCGGCTACTCTGCTTCCTCCACTCTTACCAGTTTTAATTTAGAAGAAAGGTTTTCTGGCAATTTTGCTTTCAGTTGATTTGTTTCCTTGAATGTTGGTGGGAATCCACTCAGGAAAGCCAGATCTGGCATCAGCACCAAGCCCGGGACTTCTTTATCTGTGGTCTAAAATAGGAAGGAGAACACGACTCACTCTCCCGTCACGAGGCGGTGAGACCTGACAGCTGGGACAGCACTGCAGACAGAGTGCAGATCTGCACTGCATAATACACCTGTGAAACCTGAACATTAAAGTGACTTAGGTCACTACTCAGAAATACCAGCAAGCCAGGGAATGCTCAAAAGCCTCTCGAGGTGAAAGAATTTCATCACTCTTCCTTCCTCCGGCTCTGTTCTACTGCAACAGCACGAAGAAGCGGAAGACAACGTACCAAGTAGCCCCTCCAAATGGCCTGTCTGCTGTTTCCCTTCAACACGCCAGTGTGGGCGTCTTCCACTGCAATAAAGAACACAGCGAACAGGCACATCTTTAATGAGCACTTCATCTGATGTCCTGCAGGCCACTGCACAGAGCATCTTAAGAGCTAGTAAAGTAGTGAAAGACTACATGCTCTCCAAAATAGGTCATTGGGGGAGAAAACTTGAACTCACTCAATAAAGGAGAACAACGTAAAGCAGCGCACAATTAAATCTTGCAACACTGAAAGGGGGACGGGTGTGGGCAGCAGATGTGGGATGTCATACAGAGGCCGTCAAATGTCAGCGGAATGTCATAGAGGAAATGACATTGATGAAAGTCACAGATGTAGGAGCAAACATTAATGAGTTCAATTTTTTAAAAAGAAGTGTTAGACTCTAGAGTAAGACATTTGGGAGTGATGAGTACCAGGGTAAAGGCTGACTGGTGAGGGGTGCCCGGGAATGCCAGGCCAGTGACATTTAGATTAGTGGCAGAGAGTCACTGCAGATCTTAGGGTTCCTCAGAGCCCCAAGGCACCCCTAAGAAGAATTAGGTAATGCTGAACAGAGCAGATTCGGTCGACGTGAGACAGGGCAATGAGACAGCCCAAATGGGAGGGGGGCGGGGGGGAGAAAGAGAGCGAGAGACCTCGATCTCTAAAGTGATGGGGACACGCAGGATCAGCGGACTCCTTGCTGACACTTGGGATCACGGAAAGCAGGAGAGAGATCAGAAAGCTGCAATTCTCATCTTCAAATGGGCACAGAAAGCAGTTCAGTAAATGTTAGCTGATAAGATGGATGTCAATCCTTGGTGAGAGTCTCAAACATAAAATTATAGTTGGTGAGTTAGGAGAAAAGAAAGTCTTTGCAATATATTATGTATCTTTAAAGAAAGCGCCACGCAGTGAAACATGAACTCTCTGGGACTAGGCAGGCACACCTGTCTGTGTGTGTCTCCCTGCACACAGTGGGTTTGACGCTGGTAGAACAGAGATTTCTAATAGATGCGCGCTGTCTGTTTGCATGAAACCTTAGCAAAGTAGCTAGCGGCAGCCCATGTCATCGTTATAAATATAACAGACAGTTAGGTGAATTAAACAAATTCTGCCCAGAGAGTAAGAATTATCAAGTCACAATTAACCCAGAGGGTCTGCCTCGAGTTCTGTCTTGTTGAACTCTCTACCATGGTTTTGGAGGATTCAGGTGGTGAGCTTGTGAAATGTGTGGATTTCCACAAAGCTGACAGAGAAGTCATGACCCTGTGCTATAAGGGACTGATGGTTCCCCAAATTTCCTACTATATTCAGAGCAATGAATCAAATCTAGGAATGAAAATCCCCTGCAAGCAAGGGTCAGAGTTTTAACTTGACACTGAAAACTAGCTATGTGAGCATAAATTAAAAATACATATTTGAGCATTACCATAAAGTTTTTTAAAAATCTTTTAGTTTTCATGGACAGCGAGTTCAGTCAGAGGCAGCAACATGCTGCAGCCACACTGAACCTGCACTGCTGTTTTTAAACACAGAGCAAGCATTTGGCCTAAGAAAGGTGATATTCCCCAACAGGACCCATCAGGAAAAGTGGGTTTGCCCCCCAGAAAAATCAGAACCCACCCACTTCTCACCCCAGCTCCCTTCCTTTGTGCCTGAATTACTACAACACTCTAGTGTCACCACAGCCGCGGACTTTCCATCTGGAACGTGTAAGTCAGATCTCATTATTCCTCTACCCAAAACCGCCAATGCTTACTCATCGCACTTCGAGGCAGAGTCAAAGTCCTTGTCATATTTACCAGAGCCTACACCACAGGACCCCACCTGCCCGCTTCTCTGGGCTCATCTTGCCATCAAGAGGACAGAGATTTTTTTCCATCTGTTCACTTCTGTATCTTCTGCACGAGAACAGTACCTGGCACATTGGACACACTTGAGACCCTCGCTGAATGACTTTCTTTGTATACTGAACCACACTGAAATGGAATGCTCGGTTCCAGAAGACATACTTTACAATGAATGGAAATGAAAGTTCATTCTTAGCAGAGCAAATCTGGACACACACAAGCTCTTCTGAGACAGCTAAAGCTACAAGAATGAAAAGAAATGTCACATGGGACATGAGTTCTGCAGAATTCCAGGGGGCACAACTTTAACCAGCGTGAGAAAGCACTTCCTTGTAAGCGTCAGTGTAGTCCAGAGGTAAAATGTTTCACAGGAGCAAACATTTCTGGCACATCAGAGGGAACAGCTTGCTGGAAGAACCACTGCTGAAGACACCCAGGCCCAGCTGCAGGGCTAGATGGTGTAACTACGGAAGTGCCGTCCACCGTGCCAGCCCAGCGCACAGTGAAATGGCAGGACAAGCAGAGGACAGACATTCTGAAATGACACATTTTTAAACAGGCAAAACAAAACAAAACAACAGGTCTCAATGATTAACCGAAAATGGTTAAGTGACTTCACTGGAACATTAAAGATGGCTACGCATTTTTTAATCCAGATCAGAGGACAGCAGCTCACGGGCAAAATCCAGTCACTGCCTATTTTTGTATAGCCCCAAACTAAGAAGAGTTTCTAGTTTAAAAATGGTTAAATGCTTACATAAATACCTGAACACATCACTCTGCCTCTTGGCCCAAAGGCCTATTTACTATTCAGCCCTCTAAGGATCTGCCTTTCAGGCCCGCCCTGGTGGCGTAGCAGCTCAGTCCAGCAGACACAGTCCACATGCATCCCAAGGACATGGGTTGGTGACCCGGAGCTGGGGAGGCAACTAAGATGAGCATCTAAATAAAATAAGAAGATGCTTTTCCTCCTCTCTCTTCCTGCCTGTCTCTGCTCACTTTCATTCCTGCCTGCACCTATCCTTTAAGAAAAAGAAAGAATGTGATTTTTAATTAAGTTTGCCCTGATAATCTAGGCTGATAAAGAGTGAATCTGTGGTCCCGCAAGAAATGTTAAGCCCCACAAAGGCAGGAACGCTGTCTTTTTGTTCTCTGATGTTTTCTGTCGTGTAAGACAACCACCAAACCAGAGCTCAACAAATTTTTGCTGAGTGAATAAATATACAGAAATCCAAATGGGAATTTAAAAACAGTTCTTAGAAAACTATAACTTCATAGAGAAATAAAAATTTACAATCTCTTATGTTTTTGATATATTTAAAAAATGTAGAGGAATTGTTAACATAATATTGTTCCTTTTTCTTTACAGGTGAAATGTTCTCATGGCATTTTATTTTTAAAAAAATCCTAAGACCCAGGGCTGGAGAAACAGCCAATAATGAACAGCTGAATAAAATAAATAAGCTGCTTTTTCCACCTCTCTCTTCCTGCCTGCCTGCCTACTCATCTTCACTCCTGTCTATACATTTCCTTAAAAAAATAAAATAAAATGAAAGTCAAATTTTGCCAAAAAATGAATCAGATGATTTTCTATAATCTGTGAAAGATTATTCCTTTACTTTCCATACATAGTATTTAAAATATAACTGAAATAGAAAAATGTAAGTTATTTACACAAAACAGTTCAGGGGGAGATATGTGTAACCTGGGAGGACACTGATAAAAATCAGGGTTTTCCAAATGCTTAGGGCAACGTGCAGGACAGACGGGAGAAGAACTTTACCTGCAGGCAGAACATCTAGGCGTTTGCTACAGACTGGTATGATGGAATTCAGTCTGACATAAAGGAAATGAGATCAGCAACAAAGATAAGACTGTAAGAATCCTTTGTAAAAAACAAAATCAAAAGGGTGAGGTTACGGAGGTTAAAAAAAAAAAGTAATAATAGGTCAATGTGGTTCCAAAGATTTTAGCAGGGAGGTCTGACATTGAAAGAATGGGAACTTGAGAACAGGACTCAGAGAGGGAACATGATAGTTTCCATTCTACATAAGTGAAAAATACAGAATCCAAGCACCAAGGTTTAGAGAAGAGGAGGAGACAAGAGGCCTCAGTAGGGGTTATGGGCCAGCAGCTCCGTGGCCAAGGGAAGGACAAGATTTCTAAGAGTTAGGCACAGTTTTATGACAGGAATTACAATTTAAATTCCATTTTCTGGCCAAATCGACTATATAACCAGAGGTTTCAGAATGTAGAGTATTAATGCTTCAGTGCATTTCATCCAAATTGTAGAAAATGCCCTAGCTGAGGAGTTATGTGGCAAAATAATAATAATAATAATAATAATAACCACCACCACCACCACCACCACAACAACAATATGCCTCCAGAATAACTCACAGCCAAGAGAAGGTAAATGTAGGTACCAGATTTAAGGGCCTGGCCCCAGCACAGAAAGTCACTTATACATACCAGAGTCAAATAGATGCAATGCTTTTCTGAGGATGGGGCTGAAATTCTCAAGAGCAGCTCTTTTGCTTCTCTGCAATTGAATCATTTCTGTCCCATTCAGAATTTTGTTATTCAAACATCCGCCCATCACATGATTTAAACATACCCATAAGAGCTTACCATTCTTAGTACTGTCGAAAACAACAACTGAGACATTCGTAGAAGGGTTTTTAGGTTTTGCAACATTGAATATGTCGCTGGCAGAGTAAAAAGAAGGATAAAGAGATGACAGGTCCTTCAGTGTGACATTAGCCGGCAGGGCTGGATCCAGGACAAGCATTGGCACCTTAATGCAGTATGTCAGCAAACATTCCAGCTGTTTCTCACTGCAAAGAAACACCAATACGCTCACTACTACACTCGTGAAAGTTCAATCCATATTGAAAAGCTTGTTGGTGTTACTAGGTTTTCCATATTTTTTCCTATATCCTATAAATAAATCATAAGATCTTTAAAAATAAGGACAGCTACATCAAGAGTATAAAGAGTTAGCAGGTATGGTATAAACTGATTTAAAAACTGCAACTCTAAAGACAGAACTTTCGAAGCCCTATTAGCAAAAGTGCCACCAAGTTGTACTAATTGAAAGGAACACAAGAAATCAAATATCTACACTCATTTTAAAGTTCATTCATAGCCCTGCTCTAGGGCTTAGTGGTTGAGTCTTCTGTCTGCAGCCAGCGCACATAGCATTCCAAGGAGCTGGGTTCATGACCCAAGGGGACAAATAACATGAAGAACTAAATAAAATAAAATGAGTACTTCGTCCTCCTCTGGCTTCCTGTCTGTCTTCCTACTCGCCTTCATTTCTCCCTACACCTTTCCTTTAAAAATAAAGTTTATTCATAATTCCAGTAAAGCGCATTGTTAGGCAGATAAGGTGGTGGATAAATTCTAGCTAACGAAGTGTCGGTCACCTTACAACTTACCAGTCAGAATACAATTAAGTGCACTGGGTGTGGCATAACACTGATGCAAACAAAAGCATGAGACGTGGTTCCAGAATGAATCTATGTGATAACAATCTATATTGCTATCTAAACCTAACAAACACCTAGAATAAATGTTAGCTAAGTAAATAAATGGGTACAGGACACAGTAGGAAAATTCACAGACAGAGCTACGCATGACTAGAGTTAAGAAATATATAAAATTGTTCAACCTAATAATCGAAAAAACGCAAAAGAAAACACTGAGATGTCACTTTCTTTGCTAAACTAGAACCGCTCAAATACGATGTCTCTATGAGAGTAAGCATGGCAAACGCAGTCCTCCCAAACACTACTCTAAAATTCCTTTTTGTAAAAGCAATTTGATAATATATCTGTATATTATGTCGGAGCATATATGCATACATATTCTTATTCAACCCACAAAAACATATATATGCTTCTTTACTAGTTTATTCACAGGAATCTAGTCCAAGGGGAAGAGAAAAAACATAGGAAAAACAAACCCACACACAGAAAATGCCACAGACCCTATTATAACTATCATTAATATCTACACTAATTAAAATGCAGAAGTGACCAACATTAAATTATAGTTGAGTTAATTTTTGGAATATTATACAACTATGAAAACTGAAAGGTGTACATTATAAGGATAATTTATCAACAGAAATATTTTTGATAATATAAAATAGGACTCAAAATTGCATATAGATTATAAATTTCACCTATACAAACATGCATGGAAACGGAAAAATAAAAATGACCATAGTTGTTGAATGAGGGCTTTAGGATTCACTTCCCCTTCACTTTTCTGAAATGTTGCATCATTACTATAAACAATTTAAAAGTCATTTGAAAAATAACAGTATTAACAGTAATACATTCATAAATAAATATATACAATTAAAAAAGATGATTCAGAAGGTACTTCTAGACCTCAAAGCGCCTCAAGATCATATCTGAGAATAACTCTTATTTTAAGGCTAACAGCCAGGTGAGGAAGTTGCGTCAACAGAGATTTCTCCTGGTCAATAGGCAGTGTTGTTTTAAGCACCTACTAGTCTCGGGTAAGGTTCGAATCAAGAGGGGTATATCTGGCTTTTTTCACTGAGCTAAATAAATCCCTTTCCCAAGTTTTTAAATATAATACACATGACTATGAAAGCTTTTAAAGGAAATATACATGAAAACATAGTTGAATGACGGATATAAAGTTTATGAATGAAAACACTGGCTGTAAGTTAGAGATTACATGAACCGAGAGAGTAGTACACCAAGACAGGTGAATGGGGACGATGGTGAAGGAAAACCTTGCTAATGCTTCAGAAACCATAAAGCTTTGGTTAGCTGTAACTCAGATACCCATTATGCGCAGTCATCCGTTACATTTTCCATCTAATGGATGTACTTAATTTGAGAGTCAGAAACTAGCTGAAGTGGGATTGCACAAGAGTAAGAATAAATACAAGATACTGTGTACCTGGCAAAAACAAGTGAGAACCTGGAAGTGTCACTTCAATCCTTCCATGTTTATTCCTGAGAGGAAAACCAAAATGCTTACCTCTTCTTAGTTGGTTCCGTTGCGTTCTTCCCAAGGATTTCTCTAATGAAAGCAAATATAGTTCATTATATATGCATGGACGAGTGCTAGCCTTAATTAAATGTGAATAAGTGATTTACAACACTTGATTTTCTTGGTTACTCCACTGGAACTTACCAGTAGGTTAGGAAGTACTACAATGCTTTAACACGCATAATAAATTGTGCTTCCATAAAATATGATCAACAAATATTATCATGCACTTCCCACAGTAACTGTGGCCACTGACATAAAATATAAGTTTTCATATTTCACTAGTGAAACACGGTACCCAGCTGTCAAAGTCATTTTCATGCACTGGGAAGGTCTCATAATTTCTGAGATGGAGAGAACAAGATAATTTGTTACAGTATAAGGTGGTCAAATGACCCAGAAGCAGGCTGTACTACTAACATTTAGAAAGAGGTGGATGGGGAGATTGTCAACAAATATTTAAGGAATCAGAGGGGTAGCTACACTAGCCACCTCACTAGCTCTGAAGACTCTCCTGAAGAGCCCAGTGTACCTTTTCCAGATAAAGTAAATATAATCAAAAGTACATATTGAAAAAAATGATCAAGTGTGCCCTGATGGAGTAGAGGTTAGGTCAATCGCCTCCAAAGAAGCTCAGGCCACATACCCCTGGGCTTGAGTCCTAGTTCTGGAGGGAACAACCAATGTTAACAAGTAAATACAGATTAAATAAAGCGCTTCTTCCTTCTCTCTCTTCCTGCCTGCCTACTCACCTTTATTCCTGTCTGCACCTCTCCTTCAAAAAAAAAGTCAAAGTTTCTCACTCCATAGTGTACTATTTAATACTTAAAAAGGTAAAGAAAGGAATGTAGTGTTCAGTGCCTTCATCAAGAGGACAAAAGCTAAGTCTGTAGGCTTGCTTTATTTTTCAAGGGAATAAAGGGTCTTGCAGTGAAGCTATTTTAAAATGTAAAATCTTATTTCATGAAGATTTCACAACCGGAACTCAGACAGAGTTACTGGGAAGCCCAGCGCTCCACTGAGAGGGTCCTCTGCCTTTCAGCCCCTAGGAGACCAAGGGCTCACCAGGGCGCCCAGGCCACACAAAGACCAGCTAAGTCGGCCTGAGCCCTCTTCAGACACACGGCCCCCAAGATGCAGTAAAGGCGCAGAGCTCTATTTGGAGAGCAGTGACGTCACCTCACCCTTCTGAAACTTGCTGCTGCTTGTAAGTTTGCACAACACTTTGGGGCTTTGTTTCTAACACATCCACTTTACCTCATTGCTTTCTGCTCCGCCTCCATCTGCTGTCTGACTTGCTGTAGCTCCTTCAGCAGCTCCAGATCTGTGCCATTCACCCAGGTGTAGACCACGTCAATCGGCATGGGCAGGCAGAGCCTAGGGTAAGACACAAGTCCTCCAGCTTACACGCAACTTTTCCATTTGGGAATAAGAGTGTAACAGGGTTTAAAGTTAGAGGTTATGAAAGAAAAAAATCAATGAGAATCCCTTCTCCAAGCATGGCGTATCTCAGAATCGCACGCTTTCAAACCGGAGCTGGGGATTAAAGGGTGTTGAGAACCTTCTCTGAGTTGCCTTAGGCTAACACCATACAGAGTTTACATTGTGTCATCCTCACACCCCCCTGTGAGGAGTCCGATCTCACTCCATGTTGGCGCTGAGGGTTGGTCTTGAACCCGCTATCTTCCCAGTTTAGCAAATGAGGGAGCTGGGGTACAACTGCAGCCAAACACAGACATGAAAAGCAACGTAAAATTAGCAAACAAAAGAGAAATATTAAACACTCCACAATGAAGACTTAGCCCTATTTAATACTTCGGCCTTCCCAGCCCCTGCTGCCCCCAAGTCCCCTGTCCAATCTTCCTCATCCTGATCTGTTGCGACTTTGGTACTCACCACTTTTCTAATACATTAAATTATTAACTTGCTATTTACACAGGAAACTAACGATGTGTCCCTCCCCCAGGGTATTAAGACTCAAGAAGGCAGGAAATGTTCCTGGGTTGTTGCCTGAAGTACCAGCCCAAGAGAAGAGCGTCTGACACTGGAACACTGGAGCTCAGCGAGTAACTATTGAAGGAGCTCATGGTTTCTTTGAGATATCAGAGCCTTCCTGAACCAACATGATAGTCCCCTTAATGTCTCATCTTCCAAAAAAGAGTTTTATTTCTTATATCCTGAATAAGCCTCAGTTTAGCATTTTCGTAATCATTTTGTTCCTGTTGAAAGTTTCTTGCCTTCTTTCATCAACTTAACAAAAGTCCTACCTATTTTCCAGGGCCTGCTCCAACTAAAGACCCGGAGTTAGGAAAGTGACATGTGTCCTGTGACTGTGGCTGGTTCTCTTTTAAGTTTGCTTTTTTTTTTCCATGAGACAAGAGAGGTTTTGTCTTTGTTTTTTAAGCCAAGGAACAAAGCTCAAGCTGCCTTTGTCTTTTTCATAGGAGAGGCACAGGACCAGGCCCACAGCAGTGCGCCGGCCCCACAAACTAACCAAAACACCAGGTCTCTGCAACCATCCTGCTCAGGCCAGGGCAAATAATCTCACAGGAAAATAAACACAGTTTGATGAATAAGGCTTTCAAAGTATGGAAGGAAAAAATAAATCGTGTCAGTGACAACCACGTTTAGCTTAAAAGAAGCAGGTGCCATGGCTGCAGGAAAGCCATCTGATTTCATGTAGTTTACCGTTCACATTTGTAAGTTAGAAGCAAAAATCCCCAAAACAGCCCTCCACTGAAAGGCCAGTTCAGAGGAGGGGCTGGTTTGTTCACTCACTAAATAAACATTCACTGAACATTTGGTATGTACTGGACACTGTTCTAGATGCTGAGAACTCAACAGCAAATAAAACACAACCCCAACCCAGGTGCACCTTGGTGGAACAGTGGTTGAGGCCACTGTCTTCAGCTGAGCACAGTCTACTTACTGGGATGGTGGCCTGGGGCTGGGCTAAGGACCAAGAGGAACAACTAAATAGTACAGATAAAAATGCTTCCTTCTCTCTCTTCATTCCTGCTTGCACCACTCCTTTATGCCTTTACAAAAACAAAACAAAAGCAAAAAAAATAAACAAAAAACCCCCCAAACCTGGGCCTTAATGGAGCTTAAATTCTAGAAAGGTGAATCTAGGCAATAAAGTCAGGTGCTATTTAACGTTATGGAGGAAATTATGCAGACAGGGAAGATACAAAGTGCATCCATGTGGGAGGTGGGTTTTAAACTGGGAGATGAGAGATGGCCTCGCTGAGGCAGCATTTCAAAGATGTATGTGGGGAACCGTGGGAAGAATGGTCCAGAAAAAGGCGACACCAAGTGCAGAAGCCCTGGGGCGGATGCACAGCTGGCGTGTGCAAGGAACTAGTGGCCAGTGTGGAAGAGATCGTGGGAGCAAAGGGAAGAGTGTAACGGGATGAAAGTCAAAGAGGTACCAAGGGACCAGCGCTTCGTGGGAGAAGTGAGGACTCTCCTCAGACGAAAGCAGATGAGCAGGCTGAGCAACCATGAACCCTCCCGTTGTCTGCGGGATGGAGTCTCAACTCCACAATCTGCACCTCGCGGTCTAGACACTCCACTTACATCCCCTTACCCACACAGGACACAGACTTGCAGCTTTTAAGCCCTGAACAGGTTCCTCTGCCCAGAGTATCTTTCTGCAAACTTCCTTCAAACAGTTCCTCCTTCCCCCATCCGCTCTCTTCCCTCCCCAGCCCTCTCAGAGGACGTTCAGCTTCAACGGCAGCTTCCACGGTACTTTATTCACCAAGGAATCCCGAGCACACCATGTCGCACTATCTGCCAGGTCTGTCTAGCTCCCACTCTGGGAGTTTCTCTAGGGCAGAAATGGTATTGTGCACTCTGGGCCCTGCTTCACTAATTATCTCCTCTTTGCTGTATCTGCAAGCAGACTCTCCCCCCTACTGCAGGGGTATGCAAGCTTCCTCCTCTAGGTTTTGTCAGCACCGACCTCTATTAGCGATTCTCAGACCAGGCACAACAGACTTGAGAACCACCTCTAGGATTTCCAGAACAGACTGCTGGGCTCCATCCCATTTCTGATTCATTAGGCCTACCATGGGGCCCCAGAATTGGCAGTTCGAACAAGTTCCCAGGTAAGGCTGATGCTGGTAATCTAGAAAGTCCCTTTGAGAACCTCAGATTGATATGTAGGTTATAGTTCACATTTTTAAGTTAAAAAAACAACAACAATAACACCTACACAAGCAAAAAACTCCCCTGCACTGAAATGCCAGTTCTATATGAGGTCAATGAGCTCACCCCTGCAAACCAGGAATCAAGCCTGGTACATGCTTGTTGGCTAAATGATTATTAGTCCATCCCACTTGAAAAAAAAAAGAAAAGTAAAAAACCCTCCTGCTTCACATTTCCCACATGCAAATTATCTAGGGTTATCTCATCCCCAGCTTTGCAGGTGTCTGTGCTAAGATTAAAAATTCACCTTCTAAAGAAAATATTTTTGAAACAGAAAAAAAAAGAAAAGCATTCCACGTTCCAAAGCTTTCCAGTAAAAGTAATTCTCTGCTATTGAAGACATTTTAAAAGAGTCAAGAAAATCTCTATACATGCTGAACTGAGGCAAACTAAGTATATGATGTATTTGTGCGCAGGCTCTTCTAATATCCTAGGGTCAATTTAATCCTCCGCTATTAAACTGACAACCCAAATAAGATGACGAGATCTACCCCAGGCCAGTGAGTCAGTTGTTTGTCTACTATTCGACTTGACCAGAGTAACTTCTCAGCCTTTTGGTCCAACCACCAGATAACTATCACAGTTCCCAGATGAGAAGGAAACCTTATCTTACAGGTGGAGATAAAATAAGTCACAGGAAACCAAAGCCCTGTGACTAGTACAACTTTCATTTTTATCACTTCAGTGTAAGTGAATATTAAAGTCACTTAATAGTCCCTTGGTTTAGGACCCAGAACTGGTCATGTGCCAGGGCCAGTCACGACCCGGGGCCAGTGGGACCAACCAAACGAACAACTAAATTCAATAAATGCTTCCTCCTCCTGTCTCTCCTGCCTGCCTACTCACCTTCATTCCTGCCTGTACCTTTCCTCAAAAAAAAATTTTGTTGAAAGTCCCTTGGTTTAACATTCTGTAAAGTAGGCGAGAAAACTTAGAATTTAGATGGTATCTTAGAACCAGAGTAAGAAGAGATTTTACATTTCGTTATCTACATTTTAGAGAGGACAAAATGGAACCCTAGACTGACTGTCTCCCAATTAGTAGCAGGAGATAATTTGCATATTCACCAACATAGAGAATGGGATTTATTTTAAATTCAGGGAAAAAAGCATTAAAAACACTTAGGAAAAAACTAGCAATATTTAAAAAAAAAAAAGAAAAATTTCCTATGAACATGATATTCTAAAATACATTAAAATCTACATGTTATCTGATCCATGTACCTGTCATCATCAGAATGAGATCATCCTGAAATGTCCCTACATAAAAATCAAACTGCATTCTGATGCGGTCTGAGATTAGAAATATTTAACATCTACACGCATACACACAAATTCTTCAGAAAGAGAACAAGAGACTCTGACTAAACTGCTGACCTCGGTATCTGGATTTTCTAAACTAGTCTCCCTTCCTCCACAGGTCGAAGCCCTCCGGAGCAGGGAGTGCGCACCTGTGCGCCGTCCACACCTTGCACGGCGGGACCAGGCAGCGCAGGCTGAGTACTCAACAAGAAGACCATCCATTTAGAGCTTTCCTTAGGAAAAGCAGCATGGTTAAAGTGAAAATGGGAGAAGAAAAGAATATTTCACTAAGACTCGGCTGGTGTGCCCTGTGGCCTAGCAGGTTAGTTCACCAGGCACATTCCACATACATCCCAAGGTCCCCAGTTCAAGACCCAGGGCTGAGGGAAACAACTGAGTAAAATACATATAAATACTTTTCTCTCCTCTCTCTTAAGAAAAAAATAAGACTCAGTTAATGTAAGAATTGTCCAAGTATGAGGTCGCCAGAAAGCATCTTCAGCATCACTAGGGAATTTGTTAAAATAAACATTTTTTTGGTGCTCCTCTGAGACCCACAGACTCAGAAACTCTGAGGGTGGAAGAAACTATTTTCTCAAATCCTCTATGGGCTTCTGCTGCAAAAGTTTAAGAACTGGAGCGTCCTGGTGGCGTAGTGGTTTGGTTCGCTGCCTTCAGCCAGTACAGGCCACATACATCCCAGGGAACTCAGTTCACATTCCAGGGCTGGCAAGAACAACCAAGATGAACAACTAAATAAAATAAATAAAGTGATTTGTCCTCCTCTCTCTTCCTACCTGCCTGTCTCTGCTCACCCTCATTCCTGCCTGCACCTTTCCTTTAAAAATTAATAAATAAGGACTTCACCGAGTTCTTTAGTTTTAACTATTCACATCTGTCATACTAAAAAATGAAACATACAATAAAAATTGTCAGTTCATTTTAAAACAAAAATAAACCCCTTCTCATATTAACACAGGTAACTTTTAATGAAAATAACTATTTTCCAAAACAAAAAAAAAATTTAGTGAGGTAAGAGGCATCTTTTACATTTCTGCAAATCTCTCTGATGATTGGCTTAGTAGAAGAAAGCAAGCATCTCATCCTCGGCATTCAACATGCTCCCACATGTTGTTTTGGTTGAAGAACATGAAGAAAACACAAGCTCACGTGGATACATAGTGGGAGAGGGGAGGAGTATTTTAATACCCATTTCAGATAATAGGAGATCTTCTTTGATACTAGACGAAAATAAGCCATAGTCTCTTAAAACGCAGCTGCAATGTGGAATCTGAAACTATTACACTAAGGAAGTTTTTGTGTTTTCACATTAAAATCCACTGGCCTTTCTTGCACTTTGAATGGCTCTTTTACTCAAGGCAAGATTTCATAACAGTATGTTTTGGTTGTCAGGAAAACGCTGTTCACTGAGTTAAACAGATCTGCCAAATACCGACACATTTCCTTCGTCTTTTAATATAATATTAACCGATGTGACTTTTTGGTTGATACCACAGAGAAGCAGAGAAGGCCTTCACCGTATTCACAAAGCTCAGAGTGGCGGAAACCAGTTTTCCAAACTTTTCATCTTAACTTGAACATTCATATGTCATCACTGGCAACAATTATTGATTTTCCCTCGAAGGACAGGATCACCTTGTTCATTATCAGGAAAATACCTGCCAAATAATCAACTCTGAATAATGATACTGCCAACTGTCCTTTGAGCTGCCACAATGGTGATCCATGACACAGCTAGTTCACGTCACCACTTGAGACAGAAGGCTTTTCCTCAAGACGATCTCCATGCAGCCAGTGTGCTGCCCACTTATTTCATTACAGGAGCATTAAAAAGACGTGTGCTGAAAGGGCCAATGCCATTTCGTTAGTAACAGCTGCTGCTCCACATGAACATTTATAAACAAAACCAGCCTCTTTCGTCCCACCTGCACATACAACGCCAAGATGCCATGACTCGTGCTAAGGTGAGGCATCTTACCCACCACTGATTTTACAGCGTCTGAGTAAATGTCAATACAGTAAAATAGGGCAAATAACCTCACTTTGTTTGTTTTTTTTTTTTAATTTCAGAGGCCCCCAGATCTTTGAAAATTGGTGCTTTAATGGATTCCAAGGGCAAGATCAAGAAGTAGCATACTTTGTTAGGAATTACAAGCTACCTCCTCTCCAAGCTGGTGAGCTTCTTAAGAGTAAACTAAGGTGCAGATCATGAAAAGTCCAAGGACCAGGCTCATGACCCAGGGCAGGGGAGAAAAATAAAAATAAAGAAACTCAAACAAACCCCAAACTACTTATCTGATAGGAACAACACGCGCACACTCATAACAAGTGAATGAAGGGGCAAGAAAGCGCTTGTAGGCACACCCTGGTAGAGGAGCTGTTAGGACCACTGCCTTTGGCCTGTACAGTCCACATGCACAGCAAGGACCTGGGTTCATATCCTCTGGCTAGAGCGAACAACCAATAAGAACAACAAATAAAATAATGAGCAAAATGCTTCTTCCTCCTCTCTCCCTGCATGCCCACCTTGCTCGCCTTCCTTACTGCCTGCATCTTTCTAGAAAGACAGAGAGAAGAGTTTCTAAGCTGGGGACAAGGATCCCGGAGGAACTGGATGCAGTCTTAGTGATTCTCAGAACACTGTGCCAGCTGACACCAAGTATCACTTATTTAATCGGGTTTTTGGGTTCACTGAGCAGAGAGAGCAGGCTCTGTGGACTCTGTCTTCAAGGAAAGATGTTCAGCTGGGATGGAGGGAGGCATCTGGTTAAGGCTTCTGACGTTCAGCCCCAGGTCCTTCATGAGGCTTACTCCAGTGCTCAGCTATCCCACATTCGTTTGGGTCATCTCCTGCTCCCTGCTCTGCAAGGATTAGCTGTGCGCCCATCACAATGAAAAGGAAAATCAAAAGATGAATACATCAAAAGAAGAGGAAGCTTGAATTTTTAAAGTCAGATCACGGGGAGAATGCAAAATAAAAATTCACTAAGTGTTTCCTCCTGGAGGGTGGGGAAGGAGGTATTCAGAATGGAAAAGAGAGGCTTCACTTTTTATTTTATTGTTCGTTGAACCATTTTCAACCACAGATATATATTGCTTTTATGATGTAAAACATAAATGTAAGTAGCAATTCTAAAGACAGAAAAGAAAAAAGGCCTGTGTGATTCACTTTAGCTGCAGAAGGGAAGGAGGGTGTTAGAAAAGATGGCTTCCACTCTGAGCTCTATCTTGTGAGGAGAGGAAAAGTCTCCAAGGAAAAGAAATGGAGGATACGTTCCATGGTCCCTGGGGATGCTGTAACTGAGATAGTACTTGACCCTACATATACTGAGTTACTTTTTTTTCCATACTTAACTATGATAAACTACTCAAGGGTAGGCATACCACAAAGCTTGTCCTTAAGGAGAAGAAGACCCAACCTGTGAGCTTCTGGTACCCGCCCCGACCCCGCCCCACAGCAAGGCAGCAAGATGTGTGATTGTATGTGGCTGGTGGGGGTCCCTTCCTGGGGGCTACAGAAGGATACTGGCTACTGGCCAGGGCTCAGCTGGCTGCAGAGTAGCCACATGACTTTCTCATCCCATGCAGAGAGGGCATTACCTTTGCCTCATGGAACTGAGCAAGGAGAAAGTGAGGACATGTAACTCAAGTACAGTAGTCCTCTCTTCTCCAGTTTCACTTTCCCAGGTTTCAGTTACCTGAGGTCAAGTGCGTCTGGGAATATTATATACAAGAAGGTATTTAGAGAGAGACCCCACAATCACATAACTTTTATTATAGCACATTGTCTCAACCATTTTATTAGTTATTATTGTTGATCACTCACGGTGCCTGATTTATCATAGTTAAGTATGGAAAAAAAAGTAACTCAGTATATGTAGGGTCAAGTACTATCTCAGTTACAGCATCCCCAGGGACCATGGAACGTATACTCCATAGAGAAGTGGGGGACTGTGTACTCAGTCAATGTCAAAGCTTTCCTCTTCGGGAATTAGAGTTTTCATCCAAAAACATGGGATGGACTACAATTTCTCTCAGTTGGGAGACATCTTAAATAAATTGGACCATGCTCCTCCACAACTTGGAAAGACCTCTTCAATAGTTAGATTAAAGCATGACTGATTTCATGACTCAGCATGTAAGTCCAAATATGGTACCGTGCAAAACTGATCTCTTCTCACCGATTCTGAAAGGACTTCCCAGCAATATTGTCTCGGTAAGAGTCAAACAACACGTGGTACTGATCCCGGCTCCATTCCAGAACCACCTGGGGGAAGAAAACAAAACAAACAAAATAATGCTTTCTTTGCATTAAAAATGAAGATTAAGTCATTTTCATTTTATTTCAACTTCATTAAGAACTGCCAGAGGAGGTACGCCCTGGTGTGGCAGCGGTTGGGTCCACTGTCTCTGTAGAAGCACAGACCACCTACCCCTGGGTTCGAGCCCCGGGTCGGGGGCAGATAAGGTGGGGAATAACCAGTGTGAATAACTAATATGGAAATAAAATAAACTGCTTCTTCATCCTCCTTTCTCTTCTTGCCTGCCTACTTGCCTCCATTCCTGCTGCACCCTTCCTTTAAAAAAAGAAAGAACCGCTAGTGGGACAGGTAAAGCGATCTAACTCCACCCATTCACTCAGTGCCTGCCAAAAACCAGAACTGTGCTTCCTCTAGATGATAACCACGATATTACGATTGTAAGGAAGCAAACGCTGCCCCCTTAAAAATACATGTATCTTAGCATGTCCCAGTGGAGTACTAGTTGGGTTCACTTCCTCTGGCCAGCGCGGTCCACACATATCCCATGGATGCCGGTTTGTGTCCCAGGGACAGGGGGAACAACCAAAATGAATAAATAAATAAAATAAAAATAAATGCTTCTTCCTCTTCTATCTCCCTGCCTGTGCTTATCATTTAAAAATACATACATACACACACACACACACACACACACACACACATACACAAACATATATTCATATATATGTTATGTATCTTTAGCAAAAGGTATTCTTTCATAGGATAGACTCTGGAGGCTGAATGGAAGTGGCTATTTTATAAGAGATGTGTTATGTGTAGAAAGGGAAAATCTCTCTCTGTATGTCTCCCTCAGCTGCACGGGGAACACTAGCTCCTGTCAACGGAGAAAGCAAAACCTAATTGCTAACGGCCAAGCCCAAGCGGACCGTGTCTTTCCTGGTGCGCAAGACTGACCGCCACCACTGTCCCTTGTCTCTGGCCTCCGTTATTAACATGGCCACCGAGCCACCTGCCCAGCTCCTCAGTCTTATTACCAGGCTTCTCCCAGGTGTGCCAGAGGTATACATTATTAAATTTATTGTTTTTTTCTTTCCTCTTATAAATCTATCTGATGCTTATCGATCACTTACTTGCCAGCCTAGAAGACGGCAAAGTGGAATGAGAAGATTTTGCCCTGCACCCCGATACAACAGTTATAGAAATACAGAGTTCCTGGTCTGGGAGGCGAGGAGGGAATCAAGGAGATTGAAAAAGATGTGATACGAGCACTGGCTGTTGGAGAATGAGCTCAGGTGGGGAGAAAGGGGCAGAGCAGGTGCACAGGCTGAGAAGCAGCAAGGGCTGGGACACTCACGCGCTTCCGTTGAGGCATCGAGACTTCTCTACATCTGATCCCTGCCCACCTTCCCAACCTCATGTCACTGGGATGCTTCATAAACGCCACAAACCACTAACTCTGCCCTCAATGTGCTGATTTCAAAACAACTGATTTTAGAATCCTGATGCACTCGAAACGGAGGACTAGTAAGGCTCTGAAGTCACTTACTCTCCCAAGACAACAAAATCGCATCTAGATGCAAATTACGACCTTCCAGAAAGAACTGAAGAAGGGGAACCGGCATCTCCACAAGGAAAACATGAGGAAAAGCCGAGAATGGGACCACCAAGATCGTGGCCCAGGCACTGGGACCCAGAAGCCTGCCTCCATCCCGACTGACTATTTCCTGCACCCCTAGAAAGAGCCCACAGAGCCTTCCTTATGCTCACTGAAGCTGACAACCTGGCCAAACACGTGACAGCTGGTGTCAGCTGACACAGCTTGACAATGTTCTGAGCATCTCTAGACCGCGTCATCAAGATTCCCTGAGGAAGCAGCGTTAGCAGGCTTAATGAAGACAGGAGTCTCTGGTACCTCAGTTGCAGAACAGGGGATGTGCTAGAGGGATTTGCTAGCAGACTGGATAGGGGAGGAGAGGAAGAGAGAGACCAAAGGCCATAATCAGTGTCTCAGTATTTCTAACATAGGGGCTGGACAGAGAGTGGGGCCATTTAATAAAATAGGAGGAAAGGTGGGATGGGGATGAGAGTTGGTGGGATTCATGGGTCCATTTTAGTCCTGGTACCTTTGAGGTTCTATGTGCATGCAATTGGTCTCCCCGAGTGAACAGCAAACCCTAGAGAAGGGGGAATAGTTCTATCTTTGATTTCACCCATAGCACCAAGTCCAAAAGCAAACACACAGCTAGCTGTACAATACCATCTACTTTGTTCAAGGTAGAATATTATCTCTGTTCAATAACACAACTGAACCCATTTGTATCAACTTCTGAAATCAAACAGAAGTGATCTCCATCAATTATCGCCGTGGAGCTTGCAAAAGGACAACCAGTATATCTATCATTTCTGAAAAACAAACCACAAAAAACAAAGTTCAATATTCTCATTCTTAGCTAGTGGGGCTGCTCAAAAGAAGCACACTTCAGAAATGGCTGCTCTACTGGAAAGGATAATTTAATTGGAACAAATGTACAGAAACCTACAAAAATGACTGAGAGAGCACCAATGTGCTGTATACGTATTATGCATAACGTCCTTCACCAGATAAATTAATCTTACCACCTCCACATCCCTTTAGCATATTAGAAACAGCAATGGCAAGCGGTCCTCATCTAACACATATAGGAACATTCCAACTAAAGCCAGAGTTCTCACACTTAGATCTCAGTGGAGGTGGGTTTTCATTTCAGCTCTGCCCCTTTCGTGAAAGATCTTGGGCAGGTTATTTCATCTCTCTGGGTTGGTTCATTATTTGTAAAATGAGAGGGGTTCTGATCAAGTCCTCTCTGAAATTCCTTCATGTCCTAAAAACATACACTAAAGGAGCAGCCACGTGCTCACGCTGTGTGACCTGTCCTTCTTGCCCCCAGCTTCCTCTGGCCTTTTGCTCCCAGTACCAACCCCATGAACATTTGAACTTGGGTTTCCTCTAGCATAACCATTTCCCTTTTCTGTTTAATTCGACTGTCAATTGGACCTTATCATGGAAACTGTATCAAGCTCTTTTTGAAGTGAATGAGTAATGTGCTATAGGAGGAATCAAAAAGGAGCCTGTAAGTCAAATAAAATTCATCAAAAAATCAGCGTCAGATCCAGATAATACTTTCAAGGATAAGGAAGAGTAGAAATTTGAGTGGGTAAATAATCAAATTATTTATTCTGGGATAAGTTATAAAATATAAAAGCCTTCCAAACAATAATGTCAAAAAGAAAATTAAACCTGAAATGAGATATTGTTTTCACATATGACAAGAAGTAAACAAAAGCCTAGAGGAAAAGGTGAGAGAAACATTACCGCAAAATCAACCCCCTTTTCCTCCAAAGCCTTCCCACAGCCTTCAGTCTGAATGCATCCTCCTTGGAGCTCTGAGTAACTTAGCTCTATCATTTACTTGGAAATCAGCAACCCATGGTCTTTCTTGCCTTATATTATTTAGTTTTTTGATCATTATTTATCTTTCACTCTCTGTTAGTGTCTGGTCAGAGCAACCAAGTTATTACCACTCCTGAGGATAGACAACCACTTAAAATTCCACTTATCATGAACTCCTACCCAGCACAATTCACTCTACACCATCTTCTTAATAAATATTACCAGGTTAAGACGTGAGGGACATAAGGAACGACTAGACTGGGAGATTTGGGACACGTGTGAGGAGAACGTCAGACTCTCTGACTCAGTGGCTGTGTAGGCCCAGGTATGTTACAAATGTGTTACACAGCGATCTCTTCAGCTACACACTGGGGCTGGTATCTACTACTTCCGCTTGTTGTTCCGCCGTAGTAGGACAGCACGTCTCGCAGGAAGTGAGTCAATAAAGGGTCTGAGAAGAGAGAGTCCTGGGCATCCAATTCACGGGTTGACAGCATGTCTTCCTGCATCATCATTTCCATGGTGGCAAGAACATCTGAAACACGCTGGAGCACGTCTCTGTGCTTCAGACTAAGGTGCAAGTTATGTAAAGCCCACGGGCCCGGGTTCATAAACTGGAGCCAGTGGAAGGAAAAACAAAGAAAACATGCTGACAGTATAGTGCAAATTTTCATAGGTAATAAATGGAAGTTCAATGTGAGTTTTATAGACAGGTTGGCCTTCAAAAAATTTCCTTTTTGCCATTTCGAGCTACTAGTTCCCCTCCTCCAGACACACACACCTCCTCTCTACACTACTCTCCACAGAGAATTTACTTGTCACTGTTACTAGCCTGTGGGTAAAATGAGACATCATGAACTAAAATACTCTTTATTAAAATATGAGCTCTGAAATATCACAGGAATAATATTATTGGTGAAGAACTCTAACTTATTCTACTGCTGAAAAAATGTATCACTTTTAAGATTCCATTTTAATAACCATGGCAGTTATGGTACTCGAGATGGAATGGTGGTCAGTTTTTACAAAATGTTAGTCCCAATGGGTGCCTGCAAAAGAGAGGGCCCCACACACACATCACCCTGCACCATCAGGGCAGCCCCCACACCCACCTCCCACAGGGCAGCCTCAACTCTATACCAGGTACCAACTGGGAGGCAGGTATGAGGGCTCGTTTTCAACAAAGAAGCACCAAATCGCAGCAGTTGTGTTACGGAGCTGAGATTGAAATCAGGCCCCTCCAGAGCCCATGCTACTACTGTTGATCTTCGCCCAGGGGTCCCCTCGCACTTGTATTTACACAAAGCTTGTCTTGTCAGATATGCCTTCATGACGTAGTCATTCAACCAGTTCAGAAACTGGGGTGTTTATCATCCTTAACTCAGTGAGCCAGGGCTGGTTCTCTGGCATGCTGACATGTGGCCACAAGTCAGTCATCAATTTGTGTCTTTCTCAGTATTTTTAGAATTCCTCATAGTCTTTTAGCTGGCTGGTGTGCACACACAGTAAAATGTTCAGATGGTAAACATTTCAACTATAAAACTAGGACACGCCTATGTTGAAGATCTGTATGATCCCCAAACAGGATCAACTCATGCCTGTGGCGCAGCCACCGAGAATGTAAAAGAAGTCCCGCACACTTTTGGTCAGACGAATTCCCCAGTTCGGGAAAGGAAGAAGGCCATCACTGAGAAGAGAGCTGGCAAAGAATGTAAGGACCCTGAGACTGAAGACGAGGGGAGATGAGTTTAAATCTGGCACTGACCAGTAATATAATCTGGGTACTTCTGTAGCCTCAATTTCTTTTGCTAAATGAGGATATCAATACCACCTATTACACGACAATGCTCTTATAAATGAGATGCACAAGTCAAGGAGGGCCTTCTAATACTGAGATGCAAGCTGTTCCTGTGTGCTTGAAGACCGCATTTACAACGCTGCAATTACTTTACCAGTTTAAACATCCACGCCTCTTGAATAGCTTCAAGCCAGGAACTTATTAATCTCTTTATTTTTATCCTCACACCCATGGACTTGGTACAAAATCAACAAACATTCTAGAAGAAAATGAACATGGTCATTAATTTTACAAGGGAAGAGCTTGCCACTCCATGGTCCCTCTAGAACTTTCTTCTTTCTCAGGTCTGTTCTCAGATAATCAAGGCTACAGGTGAGACTTACAAAGAGAGACCAGCAGGCACATAGGATACAACACTCTCTCTGTGCAAGTTCATGCCTCTTTTGCAGTTTTTTAAGTGTAGAAAGGTGACCTGTTCAATTTAACATTCAGTGTTCTCCAACCTCAAGCTGTAAAGGTAACACTGACAGAGCTTTTCATGTCATGATCATTCACAGCGTAGTTCTAAAACAAAGTTGGTTTTCCTTTAAGAGGAGCCAAAAGAGAAACCAACATATCTTCAAGATATGCTAAGCTTTATCTTTTTCTATTAACCCTCCTACTCCTTTGATGCTGATCAGAAAGTCTAATCTTGTCATCACCCGTAGAGTTTTCTATTTTCTAATCACATTTGCTTAAACCTGCTGTCTTCCTGTCTTCATCTGTCTAGCTGCTACCACAGAACACTACGGACACAGGGTTGGTAAACGATGGAGCTGTCTCCGCTCTGGAGGCCAGGAGGTCTAAGATCAAGGCACCAGCAGTGTGTTATCAGGAAGAGTCCACATCCAGGCTCATGCCAGCCCTTTTCTCACTGTGTCCCTAACAGCAGAGGAGGTGCGGGTGCTTCCTGGCATTTCTTCTATAAGGACACTAATCCCATCCCTGAGTGTGCCACCTGCTGTCCAATCGCCTCCCCGAGTCCCCTCCTTCCAATGCCAGCGCATTGGGGATAAGGTTTCAACAAATGAATTCTGGGAGGACACAAGTCTCCGGCATTTCCCAGTCTAAGTGGCTGATATAAAAGAGTAACCAGTTCCGTATCAGGAGTTGAGTGGTTTAAGGCAACTGGGTGATTTCCTCTGTGCACATAAAGAAAATGAGCTGGACACAAGATATGTGACCACTATGCCTAGACTATTTCTACCTTCTTTGAATCCTTCACAGAATTAGACACACAGCATCTATTAGTTGAAAATTTTAAGAAGCACAAGTTGACATCTCTGTTAAGGACTGCTTATATGCTTACATGAAATGTCTTAGGAATATTTATTGTTTAGTTTTTAAAATGAGTGCAGAGTAAAACAGAATATTGTTAGGGGAAAGGAATAATCAAGGACAGAGTTAATGATACAATAACAAATGCTTCTCTTTTAAGGACAGAAATCTGAGATTTTTAAGGAAATACAGGAACAGGGAAAGGGAGAACTGTTTGTCACAGGATAGTGGTGCATGTCAAATAATGAAGAATATTGTATTAAAAGGCCAAATTTCAAATGTTAAAACTTTTGGTGGTCCACTTTACTGTAAAATGAAAAAAGTATATAAATGAAATCAAAAAACAAAACAAAAAAAATCCCTGTTGCTGTCACACTTGGATAAAGGAAAAGGAGAAAAACAAAAAGCAAAGATGTTTTCAAAATGTATTAAAATTTACTTTTGGGGGTATGTTGTCATAAACCACTCGACTCCTAATACAGAATTGGTCACTCTTTTATTTCAGCCACTTGGACTGGGAAATGCTGGAGACTGAATGTTTCTGTCCTCCCACGTTCATTTGCTGAACCTCTCTCTGCGTTTACTTGTTTTATTGGTCACAGACTGTCCAGAGGGGACTTTAAATGCAGCATCCTGCTCTACAGCAAGTGTCTGAGTCCTAATGTCCTGGAACTATAATGTCCTGGAAAAGTTCTTCTACCTAGGAGTCTCAAGCGCTATTCAAAAATAGACAATGGTCATTTAAGACTAAATAAATTAAAAATTCAGTCCCTTTGTCCTACTAGGCACATTTCAGTGCTCACAGTCACATGGAATTAGCGGCTCCTGCATGGGGAAGTTCAGAATGACAGAAGCTGCCCTCACTACTCTAAGTTCCATGAGACAGTCTTGCAGCTTAGTCAATCCTTAAAGAGCAAGTTTCACAAAAGAAGGCCTGAAACTCAGCCCTAGTTTTATGATTTTATACAACTTGCTTAAGCTTCTCTAAGTTTCAACTGTCAAATGTCAATAATACCTTTTCCCATAAGGGGCAGTTCTGGAAAGTCAGATAAGTTGGCATGTCTCCGAGAACTGTGAAGTACAAGATAAAAATCTAAGAAATTAAGACTATAAAATAACATTGAACTTATTTAAACCACTCAAGGGGTTCTCAGTCTACTGGGGTGAAAAATATGAAACGAATCATTATAATATTACATGTGAAAGATCTAACCAAAAGATGAATGGAAGAATAGTTGAATCTGATAAATATTTCAGTTATAATTATTAAAACAGGAGCCAAAACAAGTTAAATGAAGGTTCCTTTTTTTGTTTTTTGGTCTTGGTTGTTTTTTTTTGTTTTTTTTTTTTTTGAGGAGGAAGCAGGCAGGAATGAAGGAAGAAAGAGGAGGAAGAAGCACTTTTAATTTAGCTGTTCATTTTGTTCCTTCCGGTGCCAGACTGAGAGTTAAGAGCCCAGAAATAAACTCACACACATATGGACAGTAAATATATGATAAAGGGGTCAAGAACATATAATAAAGAAAGAAAAGTCTTTTCAACAAAGAGTAATGGGAAAACTGGACAGCCACGTATGAAGGAGTGAAACTAGATCACTCTCTAACAGCATCACAAAAGTTAACTCAAAAAGGATTAAAGACTTGGATGTAATATCTGAAACCATATTTTATGCATTTTACATAGAAGAAAACACAGGGAATAATTCCATGACTTTGCCCTTTGAGGATTCAATTCCAACAGCAAAGGACAAGAAAGCAAAAAAACAAGTAGCACTGCACTAAATTAAAAAGCTTCTGCAAAATCAAAGAAACTATCATCAGAGTGAAAAGACATCCAGTGTGACAGGAAAAGGCATTTGCACATCATACATCAGACAAGAGGTTAATAGTCATGTAAAGAACTCAAACATCTGAACAAAAAAAACAACTCAATAAAAAAAATGGACAGACGATTTGAATAAATCTGTCTCCAAAGATATGCAGACAACCAAGAGGCACATGAAAAAAATGCTCACTACCACTTATGAGAAAAGCACAAAAAAGGGGCAAATAGTAAACCTTATGAAGGCTTTGCAGGTCATATGGTTTCTGCCACAATTATTCAATTCTGCCACAGTAATGAGGAAGCAACCACAGACAATAGCAAAGGAATGGACGTGGCTATGCGCAAATAATATTTATGGACTGCATATAATATTCATGTACTATGAAAGCTTATCCTTTCAATTTCTGAAAGCCACTTAAAAATGTGAAAATGTAAGAGTAGTTTGTTACAGAACGTTTTTTATGAAACGGTACAGGGTACTCGGTGGATATGACACACGCTAATTCACCCTGAGGAAGGAGCGCAGGTCTGGGACATGGGAAGGACTCTGGATTTTCTACTATTTACAACGGGCGTGATATAACGGGATCACATTTTCCAAATGTGCTCGGGTTGCAGAGTGGACTGTGATGGAGCGAAAGTGATGAGAGATTCTGGCAGTTTATAGTCGAAACTGAATAACAGATGCCACCTACTTCTTGTAAACTATGTAGAGCAGAGGCTTTCACACTTGTTGGTTAAGATTCAAAAGAACAACAAAAAAGTGGGTTGTATCTACTGATAGTCACCGTATTAAAATGAAAACTGAGGGAAAGTTTAAATATCTGTTCATTTAAGAATGAACTCACCACAGGTTAACAAACATTTTAATAAAAAATAATTATACTTACACCATACCACCCCCCAAAAAAAGTTTAGGGCAAAGGATGCCCTTGTTTATAATTTTTGCAAATTTATTTAATATTTGGCTTAACTGGAGACAAATAGAATGTGTCCTGTATTCAGTCTGTTACAATGTCACATGTCCTGTAATCCTCTGGAAAACACCAGAAGGTTTCTTATTTTCACAAGAAAATAAGAGTAAAAGGACAAATAATGTCTTAGTATTATTATAAAAATAATTTTGTCCTTGGAAAGGTCGGTCCTCAGACTATACTTTGAAAACAACTAGTTTAGGATACGAGCTTACTTTTAAATGTTGGCACCTCGGTGATTTTGAAGTATTTTGATATTATGATAATATATGAATGCATATAATATGCAACATATACATAACATGGCATATCATAATAAAATATAATTATGTTATATAATATAACATGTTACAGAATAAATATTATATAACATGTTATATAATTATATAAAAATATAATACCCAAGTACTAACATATAACAGATGACATAATTATATATAATATTGTATAATTATATATTGTAATATGAAGGTAGTAATTATTATTATTATATATAATATAAATATTATATTGTCATTCTACTTTGCATTCTACACAATAAGGACAAATTTGAAAAAAAAGAAACTAGCCCAAATTAAAGCATAAGAAATCAGCAATAGAAAATGCCAGATTACAAAAGCAAAGACACCTTTCTTTCAGGCCTTTGTACAATTATAAAAATCAAACTCCAAAGCCTGCTGATTCTGAAGCACTGCACTTGGGTGGGTACACCAGTCCCCTGTGGCCAGTTTTCCAACTTGCAATTCACTGCCCACATTACCTCCAGAGCAGTTGTTGTGAACACAGATTGGATTATCATGCCTTTGCCTGAAATCCTTTGATGGCCCCCATTTTCTTCAGGATGACCTAAATCCCTTAGCATCACTGAGCAGGCAGGTCCTCCACTGGCCACTGCTTGCCTCCTCCGCGCGCTCCTATCCCAGTATGATGTAGCTCTGCAGAGTGACAGTCCCTCTTCTGGCCACACCATGTCAGCTAAGGCATACTGTACCTAAAGGGCGAGGGGGACCCCTTTCCTCCCTAGGCCATCTCATTCAAGATCAAGCTCATGAACTTACAATGGAAATTTACTTCTAATAAAATACTTTTCCTTATTGAACAGAATCACTATTGCTGTTGCTACATAGATTTAAATATAATTTAGGCAATAAAAATGTTTTATAAATTCAAATCAAACTTAAATCACACTAAGAAACTATGCCAACACCCATACCTACCCCTTCAACTTAATTTGTCACAATGCATTTTGTTTCCCTATTTGCCTGTCTATCTTCCTATTCTGGATGGTGAGTTCACAAGAATTGAATAAAATGGAACCATTTTTGTGTCTCTGGGAAGCAGTAGAGTATCTGACCCAGAGTAAACTATTCCATAAATATCTGCTGAATGAATAACGTCTGAAAATGTCCTAAAGATACTTTATCCAAATTAGAATTAATCAGAAATAGAAATTAAGGGAATGGTGTAATGGTTTATGTGGGGTAACACAGTATATTGAGGAGTAAAAATAAAACTTGAACCTAAAAGAAGAAACAAGTGTAGGAAGCAATTTTAAAGTGGGAGATATGGTTTTTATGGATAGTCTGTGCAGAAAGCATTTGGCTCTCCTTCATCAGTGTGACTTAGTCTATAACACTTCTGAAAGGTTTTTTTTCCCTGCTTCATTTAGTATGTATGAATCACATAGAGCAAGTATGAATCACATAGAGGCTGACTAATCACCCGCTAAAGAAACTGCATGTAGATCACAAGATTGGAACAATTTAAAAGACAGTGGGAATTTAAAAAGACACATGGTGCATGTAGAGAACCTGTTTCAGCTACCCTTGCTACATTTTACAAGGGTGGATGAAGGAAGACTACATGCAATATTATGAGGTTAGGCTGTATTAAATTAACAAAGGACTTGCTCAAATTGCTTTCATCTCCACCACAATAAAGTCCACTCAAGGAAAGAAACCATTGTGGACTTTTTTATTCTGTCTTTAAGGAAAGATTAATATTCTCTTCAATGCAACCTCGGGCATCAGCCCAGACAGTAGGTCCCTGCTGCTGTCAAGGGAATAACAGTCCCAGGACGGGGCCCTTGGCACTTAATCAGCAATTACTGAACACGTTGCAGCAGGCTGGATGCCAGACGCCTTGTCTATACTAGGTATCTCATTTAAACCATCTGTCCTCACTAGGCCACTCACAATCAGAGAGCAAAAATAAATCTTAAGTATTCGTTCAATTCAATATTCACTGTGGATCTGGAGTTAGGATCTGGGAGAAAAAGTGAACTTTTCTACCTTGCATGGATCCCAAGATGTCAACGCAGTGTCCAGCACATCATGGAACAGAAAGACCAATGATTTTGCCTCCTAATCTCTCAGCTCTGCCCACTTCTCCTCTGAGTCCTACAGCCAGCCTAGCGAAGGCTCCGAACGAGCTGCCCCACAGCCACCCCTCCTCCTTCGTTAGGGTTTCTCAACTCCAGCACTACTGACCTGGAGGGCCTGATAAGCCCGTGTTGCGGGGACTGTCCTGTGCGTTACAGGATGTTTAGCAGCACCCCGGGCCCCGCCCACTAGCTGCCAGTACGCAGTAACATTGAATAGGCCCACTGTTCTAGCACTAACTCCCTGATGCAGAACACCTAACCCACCAAGCGTTGGGAGCGGGGCACCGCCAACTGCCCCCAAGTTCCCCTGATGTGCACTGCCTTGCTCTCCACCCTTCAGCCTCATGAGCCTTTGTTCACCTTCTCAAATGCACCCCAACTTCAAGACTTTACACTGTTTCCAGGGCCCCAGGATGACTGACAGTTTGGGCTGGAGAACGTGTGCTTTAAGGGGCTCTCCCGGTGCACTGTAAGATGTTTAACAGACTCTGGCCGCCACCCACTAAATGCCAGGAGCCCCAGCTCGGCACCATACCCTGATTGTGACAACTCCAAATGTCTCCAGACACTGCCAAATGCCTCTGGGTGCCAAAATCCCACATACCCCTTGAAAACCAATGGCCTAGAGCAGCCTCCTCCTCCTCTGTCCCCCACCTCAATAATTTCTACCCTTCAAAGTTGAGTTAAACTACATCAAGAAAGCCTCTCCTGACCCAGCCCCCAGACAAGATGGCCTTTCCCAGAACATCCTCTCCCTTCATCATAGCATTGCTTACAGCTATAATTAAGTAGTGTTTAATGTCTGGCTGCACAACCAGAAAATAAACTCCTGGTGAACAGGGACTTGTCTGCTTTTCTCACTGCTGTGTTCCAGGACATGCTATGCTGCTTGGCAAACTTTTACTCATGGAAGGAACGATGCAGGAACTCACTGGGCACAGAGATGGCCAGATAAGAAAGATAACGTCTCTATGCGCAGGATGCTGAATACAGAAATAGCAAGAAAGTTTCCTTGCCTGGGCAAGCTCAATTAACTGGCACCTGCTTTGAAAAGCTGTGCATGTAGAAATAAAAGTGTCTTCTGAAGCACAAAAGTATCAGATGCACTTTCCAAAGTGAATGAATATTGGACCAAGACGCAGCATCCTAAAGAGGTAGTTGAAAACTCATTCAAATCCTGGTGTGAAGGTCAGAGACGGGTTTTAGAAGCTGCTGGCACTCTGTGATCACTATTCCACTGATGGAAAGGAAAGGTGGAAATCTTATCCCCTGCAGCCCAGAGAAAGGGCTCAAGGGACTCACGGAGAGAGCTCACTCCCCCAGTTTGCGCTGATGGGGTTCAGGACACACTTCCCCACTTACAGCACCCTGAACATTTCAGGCTGAAGGAATTTGAGAAGCAGCAGGTGTAGGAAGGATTTTCTGAGCATCCCCTGAAGGAGGTCATAAGTCCCCTGTGAGAGGTGCTGTCCCTAGACCTGGAGGAAGGGAGCACTGTTCTCTCTGAAAACAGAGGGGTGCTCAGGGCCTGGAAGGACAAGCCTTCTACACTTAGCTCACACCCTTTTTCTGACAAAGCACAGTTTTTCCATAAGTCTCCATTCTCCATCTAACCAGGCATAAAAACATACAGGTTTAACTGCCTCATTGGGTTTTCATTTCCTTGTGAAGGCTGCGTATCACATCAAACCTGCATTACATAAACATGTGTGTGTCACTCCTTAATCTGTCTTTTGTTACAGGGGCCCTACCTGACAACTTAGAAGAGCAGAGGGAAAAGATGGCTTCCCTCCCCTATGAGCAAAGGATATGGGTCTCCCAGGCACCAGGTGGGGCTGGCACCAGAGGACCTTCCTGCAGAAGGTGATCTCAGACTAGGCCCAGGGCCTGCAGAGCAGCAAAGAGACGGAGAGGCTCAGGGCAGGGAAGGGGCCACGGGAAGGAGTGAGCAACCAGCCTGAATGAAGGGGCATTTTGCTCTTCTCGGAGTAAAAGTGATAGTGCTCTGGTCTCTTGAAAGCAGGCTTGATCCCTGCACATCTCAGAGAGCTCCAGCACCTGTTTAAAGAAGGACTTTCCTGCCCGTGTTTTCTTTCTTTCTCCCAGGTGCTCCAACCCAGGAAGGGCCCAAAAGAGGGCATGGAGAAACAGAGGCATCGGATGAAGAAAGAAACACCCACCATGGGCAGCTTTCCTTCCTCAACTGCAGGCTTTCTGTGTAGACCAGGCCTGAGATGGGAGCTTCAATGGACCCCAAACTGCCTTGACCTGAGACTGCCGGCTTCTACTACTGACCCGATATGACGCTCTGTGATTGAAGTGACCACAGGGATTTTCATTACCAACGAGCGAGGAAGGAATCTTGGGCCCAGCGGAATTTTCACCCACAGGCAGAGGTAGTGCTAACTCTACACTCTAATAAGAGCCAGTGGGGGATAAAAATAAAGACCCTTTTGCTGTATGCCTCCCAACAGCTGTGATTATTCAACAGGACACTTACAGGTAGAAGCCTACCTGGCTTCACAGCCTCTTCTTTCCTCCTGGGATCCCTCGCCAGCATTACAAAAATGTTCTGGAGACTGGTCCCCAGCTTCACAGGTGGCCCAGACTGGTCAGAAAGCAAGCTCTTCCTCTTCTCAAGGAGTTCTGTTTCAAAACGGCTCTGAGCTGCTGAGCTAACTGGGAAGGTCTGCCGAGGTCTTGGGGCGAGTTTTTCCTCCATCTTCTAGGGACCTCTGGGGATCAGGAGGAATCCTACACTCCTACACAACTGCCCTGGGAGTACATTTGAGTGCAGGGCAGAGAGAGGGAGGGAGGGTCCTGAGAGTGTTGTCAGGGCAGCTGGAGATGTGGGGGTCACAGACATCTGGATGGAGGTTCGAAACAGGACACCCACTGAGAGGAGAGGGCACAGCTGGGGAACGCCAGCATTTAAGACTAAGACAGGAGAGTGACTGGAGAAAGAACAGCAAGACTGGTCCTGCTGAAAAAAGAGGGCTGAAAAATCCCTATATTGCAGGTACTGTCAGACACAAGGAATTCTAGCTTATCCTGGGCCATCTCTGTCCAGTTGAGATGAGTCCATGATATACCTATGAGACCTGAGTAACAATACAGGGGAGTAAGTCATTGATGAGCAGGTGCATAGTAATTGCTTACAAAGTCAGAGGAAGGGAAGAAAATTATAGGATGAAATATCCTAGAGGAAGTTGAGACGCTTCCAAGGAGGCAGGAGCTTTTTCTTTTGGAATCATTTGTAGTTGAAATTGCCTACAGTGAGTGCCATATGCTGAACAACGTCAGGTCAAGTTTTTCTCTCCCGGCCCCTTAAGTTTCATTAACGACACTGGAGCACCCCAGCACAGTTGCTTTGGGGTGCAGTCCACATACAACCCAAGGACCCAAGCTCACGTCCCGGGGCGAGTGGGAACAACCAAGATGAACAACTAAAGAAAATGCTTCTGCCTGCCTGCCTGCCTCCACTTGCCATCATTTCTGCCTGCACCTTTCCTTTAAAAAGTTTTGTGAACAACATCAGCAGTATTTAGACTTCAATGCCAAAAATGAAACTATCAAATCACCATATTAAAGATAAATACTGGATCATGACTGAAAGCTTATGAGAACACACAAGCTGTGTTTACCGAAACTCCATGTTAACTTCCTTAAGAATGTAAATTTCACAGACTAATGAACAAAAGGATATTAAAAATAGAAACAACCCACCTTTACATCTTCTAGAAGAAGCTAAAGGGCTAAGAGCTATTGATCACAAGGGCAATGTTAAGGTCAAGGGAAGAAATGGGTTTTGACCCAAGCCAGTGCTCGAGAACAGCTGAGGCTCTGGCCCTCCTTTTGAGAACAGCCTCATGACTTTCCTCAGGGGAACCTCGCTCTGGGGATGCCGGCGGTTAATGAGAGGATGTAACAAGGGCACTCATTCCCTGGCTAGGTAGGCCAGTCTGAGGCAAGCTGGCACGAACAAAAAAGAAATTTTTGCTGTTTCTATTGTTTTTATTGTTTGCTTACTGAGGTGACAAAGCTGCCAGAGTAGGAGCCGGAGCTGCTGGCAGTAATTTTTGCTCCCAGAGACAGTCTGCATGGGACTAACCCAACAGTGAGGAAGAAAAGGGACAGAAAGAGCCCTGATGATGTCCTTTGAGCACCTCAATCCAACCCTGCAAGTTCACCCTCTCTTTTCAGTTACACAAGTCAGAAGATGGCCTTTTTTTCTTAAGCCAGGACTATGTTTCTAAGTTGGGACTCTGTCACTTGCAACCAAGGGCTACTGACTAACACCAGCAGCAACTTTCAGATACAAATGATTCCAAAAGAAAAAACTCCTGACTCCTTGGAAGCTTCTCAACTTCGTCTAGGATATTTCAACCTATAATTTTCTTCTCTTTCTGATTTTCTAAGCAATTACTGTGCACCTGCTCATCAATGACTTACTCCCCTGTATTGTTACTCAGGTCTCATGGTATATCATGGACTCATCTCAAATGAACAGAGATGGCCCAGGATGAGCTAGAATTCCTTGTACGTGACAAGACCTACCACTGTGCAGATTTACCATCACACCGACCGGAGAAATCTAGTATCACTATAGAAGGTCTGCATCCAAGTAGAAAATATGCCTTTACTGGAAACAAATGTTGGTTAAGATCACCACAAATCATCCATTCATCCATCCAGTAAGTATCTGGCACCTACTGTGTACTGAACACATTTCAGATGCTAAGAATACAGCAGAGAATAAGACAAGGTCACTTCTCTGACAGTAGCTGGGCTGTGAATCTCTTCCAAACCATCCAAAAGAAAGAGGCCATCTGAAAAGGTTGTGTGGTCACTTTAGTACAAACCCCGTCACATTATGGTTTATGCTTTCTAATATAAAGCATTCCAATAAATGTAAACTCACAGAATGTGAAAGCTAAAAGGGGAAGGGGAGTGCTGGAAATCTACACATTTTACAGCATTATTTTTAAGAATGAAGTGTTCCCCACCCCCAAAAGAAGTCTATAAAAAACAGCTAATAGCTAGGAGGCGGTAGGGAACAACACAGTTTGGGGACCACAAAGGATTACAGTTTATGATGGGGCTAGACCCAGGCCATGGCTGTCTCCCAGCTCTCAGGCCAGCTTCTTTTCATCTGTTCGTTGTTTTTGGCAGAGAAAACACTCAAAATATATCTGTCAAATGAGTGAACTAATCAAATACAAATACAATAACTAATTTATTTCTTGAAAATGATCACTCAAGCAGAACATAGCTTCAGCTGGACCCAGTTTCCAATCTTCTCTTTCACTGACTAATAATATCTCACTAATCCAAAACGGCAAAAAAGTTTAATGCCTGGCAAGCTCAATTAACTGGTACTTGAATCAAGAAGCTGTGCATGTAGTAAGAAAGGAAAGTGAGCGAAGGGAGGAGGGAAGCCAGAACACGGTTACTACCCGGGAGTGGGAGACGCATCCAAACTCAATTTTCATGTGGCAGTTAAGTTTGGGGCATGTGTTTCCACATTCAGTGCATGTAAGGAGGTGATATGTACACACATAATACACACATGCACACGATACAAACATATCCACACCAGTAACCTACAGTCCTCTATTCATAATTCTGAAACCCAAAAATTTCTCAACACCAAAGATCTTTTGGTACCTGCTTTGGCAACAAAACTTATCCTGACCTGAACACATTTGGTGGCAAAACTTGACCTAGAGTGACCTAAAGTTATTTATAAGCCTTGATTTCCCTCACTGAGTGTAAATAGTCCTATCTTTCACTGTAAAAGATACTGCTGTTTAAGCAGATGGTAATTCAGTTGCTCTTAAAGATTCAGAAAAAGGTGTGTGGGTTAGTATATAAAAGGTTCAACTACATAATGATGAAGTAACCTGATTTTTTTTTCATTCAAAAGCTCATTTTTAAAGTCTATACACCATGGAGAAGGGACAAATATTTAAAATCAGAAGTTTCTGAGCTAGGAGGATCTTAAGAACATTCATTTATACATGAGGCACTTCCAGAGGCTGCCAGATTTCCCGACTCAACCAGTTTCCAAGAGATTAGCCCCTCCCAGTCACCCTCACTCTAAGACAATGACTTTAGGAGCCTTCAGTCCCATTGCAAGGGCCCTCCCTGCAGGTCTGGGGGCAGCTCTGACTCTGTTTGATGAGAATTTCCAAGGGTTCTCCGGGAAGCTCTACTGAAGAGAAAAACAGAATAATATTTTGATGCTTCCCCTCCTCTACTTCACTTTTCTTTCTCAAAAGTTGAATGTCAGTACAGATAAACTAATCAAAGGGTCGTCACCTTTTGATACTCATATTAAGCAAGAGCACTTATACTAAGAGAGGGAAAGATATGAATGAATTCAGCTAAGCATGATAAACAACAGTCCTTTTACCCATCACAATTAGTAAAGTTATAACCAACTGATAACATGAACTGTGACAAGAGCATTGGATTTCAAAAGTTCATTTCAAAATAAGAATATAAAATAGTTGAGATAATAATAATAGCAGAATTTACTAGCATCTGATTAGAGACTGCCTGGGATGAAGTGAGGTACTCTATATATAACCTTATTTGTCACCATCAACCCTGTAAGGAAGGCATTTTTTTTTTCAAGTTATTTTTTATTGTAGTAATTATTCTACACATTAAAATAATTTCCTATGTATAGGTTCCCTATTTCTTAGATATATGTCAACACACCCTGCCCTCCACCAGATCACCAAGTGTTGTTCTTCCCCACTGTCCAGTGGGCTCTGCCACCACTTACCCAAGCCCGCCCCGTTCCCTGTTGGTCACCTCAGTTCTGTTGCCAGTGTTTCAGGGTTGGTTATGTTTCATCTATTCCTTTGTTTCGTCTATTCGCATTCCACCTGTGAGTGAGGTCATCTGGTATCTATCTTTCTTCTTTTGACTTATTTCACTCAGCATCATCCCCTCTAGATCCATCCGTGTTGATTCAAATGACAGGGTTTCATCTCTTCTAAGAGCTGCGTAGTATTCCATTGTGTGTATGCACCACATCTTCATCCAGTCATCTGATGTGGGGCCCTTGGGTAATTTCTAGTTCTTAGCTAGTGTGAATAGGGCCACAATAAACATGGGATACACACATCTCTGAAGATGGGTGATTTTATATCTTTTGGGTAGATAACCAGGAGTGAAGGAAGGCATTCTTGTCTCCATTTTAAAGAAGAAGCTGAGGTTGAGCGAATGTAAGCATCCTTTCTAAATTCATACAAGGGGCGGCCAGGACAGTTTGAGAGATGATAGAGACGTGCTCAAGGATACAGCTGCCTTGGTTTGAAGCCCAGCTCTGCCATGAACTCACCGGATTAACTTCAGTAAGTGCCTCAGATTCATGGCCCATTAATTGGATATAAGAATAGTATATATGCTCTCTCTCTGTGGCTCATGGGGCTAAGGCAAAGGCTATGTATGACTGGACTCAAAACCTGAGGTCAGGGAAGGGTGAAAAACAGCAACCATCTCAGATGTGTTCAGGCAACTGAACACTGGTGTGCAAACCACATAAAGCCCAAGGACCCAGATTCGAGACCTGGGACTGGGGTAAAAAGCCAAAAATGAAAAACTGAATAAAAATGTTTCCTCCTCCTCTCCCTTCCTTTCTTCCTCTCTAATTTTTTTTTTTTTTTTTTTTTAAGAAAGTAACCATCTCACAGAGGTGACCTTATAAGGATTAATTAATGCAAGTAAAGCAGTTAAGAGAGCGCCTGTAGGTCCTTTGTATCAGCTATTATGAATTAATACTGGCACCAGCCTTCAAAGCCAGACCTGTCTAACGCTGCAGCTCCTCGGCCTTGACCTCCCATGTCACCTGTTGACAGTCTTTGCCTCTCATTTCTTTTGTCAGTTCCAAACTTTAAGATCTGTGACTACTTCAAAATTGTGACAAATATCTTTCTTCTGGTAAATAAAAAACCGGGCATGGAATACTTAAAATGAAAAATTATAGGAACGGATGCCTTCAAGTCACCTTCACACGGCAGGCTAGTTAATAAATAGCTCACCTAAAATCAATCAGGGTCAAGAAAAAAGGAAAGCCTCAGCAAGAAGACACTTGACTGTGTAAAGATACATTCACTATCTTCATCTGCAACACAGGAAACAAAGATGGAATAGCAGGTGATACCATATTAGGTACATGGCCCACATGAACAAGTCTCTAAGACTTATTTTTTCTAACCCCTGGAACTGAAAATGTACACTTGGAAACAATGCCACATAAGTCATTCACCACACAAATATTTTGACTGCATACTCGGGCAGTGCCTGGCACAGGGCTTAGGCCAGGGTTACAGTGTTTCAACAGACAGCACCCTCTCTTGTATGGCTTACAACTCAGCACCCACACAGACTTCAAGCAAATGCATACTGAGCCATTTCTAAAAACCATTCTGTTCATTTTAAAGCTTATGCCGTCTCCAAAAAAAATAAAAAAAAATAAAAAGTTAAAACAAGGAGAGATTTCAAACAACTTGAAAATGCACATTTCTCCCAGTCTTATTGTGTAAGCTTACAGTAATGTTCTCTAAAATCACGTCAAACTGTTCTCCATTCTGACCTGTGATAAAGACTCTGCATACTTGTAATGATAAAGAATACCCTATCAGACGATCAGTAACGAACAATTCCACCTAAGTCAAAGAGTTCTTTCATTCAAGAATATATATATATAACTCACAGGGGCGCAAAATCTACTAAACCTGGGTGTTTTCACCTCCCAAACCTGTCCCATGGAACCCTCTAGGAGGAGCTTACAATGTAACTGAACTATTTTATTGCACGGGAGGCGCAGATCAAGAAAGGCGGGGCTCGTATAATCCAGTCTAAATGATTAGCAGATCCCATGATCCACGAGGGCTTGTGCTGGCTCCCAAGAGGTCGGGTGCTGGAGTTCAAGAGAGTTGTCCTGGTCACGTGAGGGGGCCCCAAGCTCCGCGGCTCGCCATAAGAAAAAGCGTTCAGAGCTATCAAGAAATCTCTCACATCTGCTAGTGCACTTCTACAAGCAAAGCCTCTGTAGGCTAACTGATGATATACAGTTGTCCCAAATAACACAGCAAAAGTGCAAACAAGAAATCCCTTCTCAGGCTAAGTACTCTACGTGTTGGATCAGTACACTCGCCCCACTGCAAATTTACCTGCAAGGAAAAACTCCCTTGGACAAAAGTTTTGAGATTGGAGAAGAATGGGGATCAGCAGATAAGGTGCTTCTGCCAAAGGAGAAAAGATGAGCAGTGTGACGCCGGAGGAAGAAAGCTGCAGGAGGGGCTGAGAGTGGAAATCTAGGAGAATTTAGGAAAGGGAAAAAGACACCAATCTGGGTCCCGGGAGAGGGTTTCAGGCCAAGGCCCAAGGGAGAAAGTCAGCTGACTTGGGGACCCTGAAGGTGGCACGGGAGGGAAGGGGAATGGGCAGAACTGACGCCCATCCCTCCCCCACCCCACCCCCAAACCGTTGGGAGGACTAGATCTCCACCCCAGATTCTGAAACCCGAGCCCGGAGAGGAGATCTGAGTGCTCGGCGCCTCCAAGGAAAGGGACAGGTCCCCGGAGCTGCAGCGATGGGGCGGCAAGAATCCAGCGCGCCGGGGCAGGGACTTGGGGCGCCGCGGGGTGGAGCGGGTTCGAGGCGCCCCGGCCGGGCTCCCGCGCAGCTACTCACCTCTCCGAACTGGAAGGCGGAGACGATGGTGACAACGACGCCCACGAAACAGACGTAGAGCCCATACCTGTGGGACAGGCAGGTATAGGTCTGTCGCTGTAAGAGCTTGAGCAGCATCCCCGCGGCCGCCGCCACGCCACGCCACGCCCCGGGGAGCCGGCGCCGCCGCCTCAACGAGCCGCCATTCAGCTGCCCCGCCGGCCGCCGCGCTCGGGTCAGAGCCGCCCGCCGCCGCGCATTGCCGCCCCGGAGACCGACGCCCGCTCGGCTCCACGCCGGGGCCGCGGCTTCCGGGAGCCGGAGCGCACGCCCTCGGCGCGGCGGAGGCGGACCCGCGGCCCGCGAGGCGGCCTGCGCCGCCCCGGTCTGCCCGGCGGAGCGCGTGTGCGCGTGCGCAGCGGCGTCGCCCGGTGGGGCTGGCTCTGCCTGGGCGTTAGGACTGGCCACGCCGGGAGGACCCGCGGTGCTGTAGCGCCGGGGATATGTGAGCACCTTTTCTTACCGTTTACGGTAATTGGGAGATCATGTGGTTTGTTTGTCTTTTGTTTGTGTTCATCGAAGACAAGATGCTCTATGGGGCTCCTTTCCTCTCTGGCTCCTTGACGCTGTTGTTTTAAAGAGGAAACCTTTAGGCTAAATGTGCCAAAGCCTGAATTCATCCATTCGTGTAGTTGTTAAATATGCATTAGTGTCCAGTGCCTGGCATAGTGCTTGGTGTCAGGTATTCAGACATGAGCTACATCAGGCCACTGTTTCAAAGAGACCTGGCGTGGGAAGATAAATATATAAATGACTAGATACATAAAAGAATGGGATTCATGCGATGTACGGGGCAATCAATACAGGGATGGTCAGTTAATTCTACTTTGGCACTTGATTATTCTTAGGAGGGTCTCCCCACACAGTCTCTTAATGAGAAGTGTTTTTTTCCCTCCCAATATAGTTAACATGATTTTTGTCTTCCAATCTACTCACCCTGGGAAACAATACATTACTAACGTTGCCAGCATTCAAAACATTTTAGGATTAGCACTAGGATTATCTCCAGAACTAACTCACGATGTACTCAAGATACTCGTTCTCAATTTAATGGTCAGGTGGAATTAACAGACTTGCAAAAGGATTCACTTCACTGCAATCCACACTTTTCAGTCAATTCTTTCATCCTTCTTTCGGAGAAATGGGTACATGCTAAGCATATATGGCAAAGATGATGGCAGTTTATAAGATATATACTTGAGAGGCCTTTTCAGACATGGTAATAGATATAATAAAACCACCTACCATTGCTCCATGATAATGCTGGCCAACATTCCCAAGTACCCAACTCATGGAATCACAACCTTGAAGTCAATACCGTTATTATCCCCTTTCCACGAATGAAGACACCAGGCCACAGAGGTTAAACAAAAAACGACCAGGAAATGAGAGAACTGAGGTTTGAACTAATCACTTTGCCTGGAAAACAGGTGAGATTGAAGGGTGGGGAAGATGTCAAAGTGGGCCTTGTAGCAGCAAGGTCAGATTCTGTCTTTGTTTAATGTTTGGTGTTTTATTCTTTGCATATGTAATCCGTTCATTCTGCTGAAAAGTCTCATTGCTTAGAGAACAAAATTAAACATTTTTTTATTAACTTTTCCCAGCATTTAAAATGTCCTGTCCCTTAGGTGATTTCATGCATTGTACGTAATCTTGCAGGCAGGCAGGAAAATAGAAGAAGAAGAAGCACTTTATTATTTTTTTACTTAGTTGTTCACTTTTGTTGTTCCACCTGGGCTCAGGTCTTGAACTCTGGATGTTGGAATGTATGCAGGACTGCGCCCAGGTTTACTAGACCACTAGGCCACCAGGGAGCACTTTTTTTTTTTTTTTTTTAAGGAAAGTTACAGGGAGGAATGAAGGTAGGCAGACAGAAAGACAGAGGAGGAAGAACCACTTTATTTTCATTTAGTTATTCACACTGGTTGTCCCTCACCCCCGACCTCTCACCTGGGACGCCAACCCAGGACCTTGGGATGTATGAGGACTGTACTCCTTCATAGGCTGATGATCTAACCACTGCTCTACCAGGTGTACCTCTTTGTGAATATTTTGCATTCGTTTTGATCTTTTAAAATAGTGTATTAACTATTATTCATTGTGTCTAGGGAATTTTTGCCTTTCCTTTAAAGTCTGTGCCCACTGCCAGTGCTGCACTTCTAATTCTGGACCTGCCTAGAATCTGGGTCTCTAAGAAACTGTGCTTTGTTACCCTTAATTTTTAAAACCTCTTTATGCTCCAACCAGAGAGCCTCCAGGATGTCAGAAGTATTGCCAATGTCCTCTCTTCACAAGAACTTGCTTGCTCTCTCCCATCTGAGTACAGTTGAACTTATATAAAATAAATGTGGGTCGTACCCTGGTGGAGCAGGGGGTTGGACACAGTTCACATACATCCCAATGTCCCAGGTTTGTGTCCTGGGACCAGCAGGAACAACCAAGATGAGCAACTAAAAAAAGGGAGTCTTCCTGCCTGCATGCCTACTCGCCTTCATTCCTGCCTGTACCTTTCCTTAAAAAAAAAGAAAAGAAAAAAAAAGATTGTATAAAATAATGCATGAAATCAATCACTTAAGGACCAGGACATTTTAAATGTTAGGACAAGAAAAGACTATTTAACTTTGTTCAATAAGCAATGAGACTTTTCAGCAGAATGAACTGATTAAATATGCAATCAAGCTTATTCTCAGTATAAAATTTTTGGAAATGATTTTAAACTCTCAGTATCTGAACAGTGGAACAAATGCACAGGGGCCTCTCACTTATCTGGAAACCTTTTATCTGGCAATCTGAAGCAGCCAGAAAAACAAAGAAGGCAAAAAGACTGTCAGGAACCCACCAAAACCTAGGAGTTTTGCTTTTAGGGGTTCCCAACTTTTAGCAATCCTTCTTTCAAAATATGGTAAGTATAAGTGTGAGAAACATTGTTACCTGGGCTCTCATTCCTTAGTAGATTAAAAGAAAAAAAATATTTTGTAACCATAAATTAGGAGGTCTCTTTCTTGTTCTTCCCTCAAACAAGAAGTAGCAGTTAGGAGATGATCTTGAGGTAAAAATGAGAGAAAAGTATTTTTTTAAAGTCAAAAAACAGTGTGATCTGATGGAGTAGCAGTTAAGCTAATCGCCTCTGAAGGAGCGCAGGCCACATTCCCCTGTGTCTGAGTCCTGGGTTCAGGGGAAAACAACCAGTGTGAACAACTAAATAAAAATAAAATAAAATGCTTCTTTCTCCCCTCTTTTCCGGCCTGCCTGCCTACTTGCTTTCATTCCTGCCTGTACCTTTCTTGAAAGAAAATGTCAGAAACAAAATAAAAGCCAAGCTGGTTCAAAAGGTGTAAATTTTGGAGGGCCAACATTGTGACTAGAGGCAAAGCAGAGAGCTACAGTGGAGATACCAGTACAATAGGAAATGCATCACATAAGGTGAACCCAGTCTGTGAGAAAAGCTCATGTAATGTTTAATGTTTTTTTTTATTCAGCACGTATCAATGAACACTCCGTGGTGGGCATTTTATCAAGCACTGAGGCTGCTTCCTGGTGACTAGGTACCTAGGGGGCATGACCTAGAGAGTCCCTGCTCTCCTGGAACTTACACTCTGGACGTACAAGTAAGGGTTGAGTTTGGGGGGAACTGACTGAATCTGAGAGATCAAGGAAGGCTTCCAGGAGGAGGTGATGCTGAAGTCAAAGTGTGAGGATTTGACAGAAGGTGGAAGGGAAGTGCACTCCAGGACAGGCCACGTTGAAGGTTCTAATCTAGGGCAAGAGGATTTGAAGATGCATTGAAATGGAGCTGGAGAGAGGTCGGTGAGCCTCGGAGGCCATGTGAAGAACAAAGGACTTTATCCTAAGAATGAAGAATTTCGATAAAATCTGAAAAATGAGTGATCAGATAAGAATTCTAAGAATCGCCATAACTGAAGCATGAAGTATGTATTGTAGGAGACAAAAGGAGTTGAAATGAAACATCAGAAGAGAGTTACCGGACAAAATACAGAGCCCCCAATTAAGCTTGACATTCAGACAAACAATAAATATGATGTTACTCTTAAGTGTGTCCCATTCAATATCTGCGACTTACACGCAAAAATTACCTGAAATTCAAGTTTAATCAGGCATCCTATACCTTTTTCCTCTTTTTTAAAAATTGATGTAACTTTGATTTACGAAACAATAGAAGTTTTAGATGTGTAGGCTCTCTCTTCATCAAGTATATGACAGCAGACTATGCCCACTGCCAAATGTCTGTCCGCTGTCCACTGAACCCTGAACCCCACTACCCTTTACTCCCACCCCTTCCCCTCAGGGAACCTCAGTTCTGTGTCCATATCCCAAAGTTCATTTTGTTTTTCTTTTTGTCTCTCTGCTGACTTTGTTTCTTTATATTTCACCTATGGGTAGCATGCTACGTCTTTATTTGTAAAGTGTGACAACCTATGCAGGAGGCTACTGAAAAATCCAGACAGAAGTGACAGTGGCTTGGAGGTGGGTAGGAGCAGTGACAAGAAAGAATCCCTGAATATTAGTAAAGTGAACTGCCAGGACCTAGTGATTGGTTGGATGTTCAGGAGGGTGCCAGCTGTAATTGAAATAGTTGGCATGGAAGCTAAGAGGACAAAGATCCCAGTCCTCTGGTTGGGGAAGCCCGCAGAAGGAGCAAGTATGCAGTGCATAGTTTCTATGCGTTTCCAAAATGGAATAATCACTAATAATAGAAGACTGGTGGAGTTAATATCTTGGGCTCTGGTAAACTATGAAATTCATGGGAATGAATCATCTGTTTTCCAAAATACTAGATAAATAAAAAAGAGCTCTGTACGATTGCCCCTGACACCCATGGGAGATTGGTTCCAGGACCTCTGTGGATGCTGAAATCCAAGATACTCAAACTCTGATAAAATGGTGTGTCCATCACGCATACAAAAATACATATGGTTTTCACATGGGTGTGACTATCTTTTTATTTGCTGTTTGTGGGGTTTTTTGTATTTCATTTGCAGAATATAAGCATTGTAAAAACAAGAGACTTGCCCATCTATTTGTAAGTATATACCCCACGTTTAGTATTGTTCTTAGCGTATAGTAGCCAACTGATAACTTATTATATAAATGTGCACATACTGCATTGGTAAAAGTACCAAGTATAGAGATGGAATTATTAAAGTCTCAAGGGATTGAACTGCAATGTGTTATTAAAGAAAACTAGAATGTTATGGAGCACAAACCTAATTTTGAGATAGAATTTACTTAGAAAACTGTCGAGGGTAGATTTTTTTTTTTTTTTTTAAGGAGAGGTTCCAGTAGGAATGAAGGCAGGTAGGCAAGCAGGATGAGAAAGGAGGAGTAAACATTCACTTATTTATTTTATTTAGTTGTTCATTGTGATTGTTCCCCCTGGTCCCAGGTCTCGAACTTGGGTCCCTGGGATGTTTGTGTTTGTCTACACCTGTAGACTTACCTGCTAGCCCACGAGTCAGCGCATGGATTTTTTTTTCTTTTAAGGAAAGATACAGGCAGGGATGAAGGCAAGTAGGCAGGCAGGCAGGAAAAGAAAGGAGGAAGCAGCATCTTATTTTATTTCCATTTAGTTGTTCACATTGGTTATTCTCCTCAGACCTGGGACTCGAACCCAGGGTGATGTGGCCTGAGTCCTTCAGAGGTGATTGGCCTAACCGCTGCTCCACCAGGGCGCACCAGCCTGCATCATTTTCGTGTGAGGGATTTCCAGGAAGGTTGTCAAGTCGTCTAAGTTTTAAGATCTCTATCATGTCTATTATTTACTCTGCTTCATTTTGCATATTATTTCTTGATTTCCTCTCAATTTTTCCCAAATTACTTCCCTCTTGTTTTTTGCCTCATCTCTACTTTTCCTGTGCCTTAAAATCTATTTCATTGATTTCTGCCTTTATATTTGTCATTTTCTTTCCACTTATCCTCTAACTTTGCCCCAGTAGTCTTGAACTCATTCTCGAATGTAATACTTAGTTCAACTTTTTAGCCTTTGTTGTTGTTTTTTAAGGAAAGGTGCAGATAGGAATGAAGGCAAGTAGACAGGCAGGCAAGCAAGAGAAGAGAGGAAGAAGAAGCACTTTATTTTTATTTAGTTATACATCTTATTCGTTCTCCCTGGCCCATACTTGAACCCTTGGCCTTGGAATGTCTGTGGGACTGCACCCAGGGTGTACCAGACCGCTAGGCCACCAGGGTGCACCTTCAACCTTATTTTTTATAGTAAGTGTTTCAAGACTATATTCTTCCTTCTAAGTACTAATTTTAATGGCGCCCCATAAATGCTGGCATGGGATGAAGGTGCACAGTGGAAATTGGGGCTCTGATGGGGGTGCCCTGCCTGGGCACACAGTGCCCACATCAGAGGAATGACAGCAAGGTGGTTCCAGGCTAGCTCAGAGCAGCAACTGTGTTCTCTAGGAATGCATGGCTGGCGCGGAGCACCAAGGACCTGCTCACTTGCTGGTACACTAACTCACTATGAGCAGGAGGAAGGAAAAACAAAAACCACACATTGAAATCTGAGCGTACCCGGCTTCCTGGAATACCGCTCCAGCGCCCTCTACTGGCAAATTTTAACATCCTCATTGCTGTAAAGGAGAAATGCTTCGTCTCTGAGCATTCTCTTAGCACTGGTTCTGGGCCGGTGAATTTGGAGCTGGGAAGCAGTGATTGATAACTGGCACATCCCAAAGATTGTTGAATAATCATGGCATAGTGCTTTTGTTCTGTTTCCATTTATTGCCCCAACTTTTTCCCCTCAATGTCCTTCATTAAAAAAGAAGCAACAGACACACCCTGGTGAAATAGCAGTTAGGTCCATCGCCTACAAAGGAGCACAAGCCACATAAACCTGGGTTTGAGCCCTGGGTCTCAGGGAAAACAGCCAGTGTGAGCAACTAAATAAAGATAAAAATAAAATAAGACACATCTTCCTCCTCTCTCTTCCTGCCTGCCAACTTGCCTTCATTCCTGCCTGAAACTTTCCTTAAAGAGAAAGAAAGAAAGAAAGAAAGAAAGAAAGAAAGAAAGAAAGAAAGAAAGAAAGAAAGAAAGAAAGAAAGAAAGAAAGAAAGAAAGAAAGAAAGAAAGAAAGAAAGAAAGAGAACAAATGGAGTCTTTTATGTCACGTTTCAAGACTTAATGGAATTTAGCCTCTCCCCAAACTAGAACTCACATTAAGAGTGAATTAATAAAAAAAACTATACGTCAAAGATTGTTGAATAATCATGGCATAATGCTTTTGTTCTGTTTCCATTTATTGCCCCAACTTTTTCCCCTCAATGTCCTTCATTAACAAAGAAGCAACAGACACACCCTGGTGAAATAGCAGTTAGGTCCATCGCCTACAAAGGAGCACAAGCCACATAAACCTGGGTTTGAGCCCTGGGTCTCAGGGAAAACAGCCAGTGTGAGCAACTAAATAAAGATAAAAATAAAATAAAACACATCTTCCTCCTCTCTCTGCCTGCCTGCCAACTTACCTTCATTCCTGCCTGCAACTTTCCTTAAAGAGAAAGAAAGAAAGAAAAGAGAAAGAAAGAAAGAAAGAGAACAAATGGAGTCTTTTATGTCACGTTTCAAGACTTAATGGAATTTAGCCTCTCCCCAAACTAGAATTTTAAACCAATTCATCTGGATTTTCCTGGTCAGCACGAATGAAGTAGCCTGCATTGTAAGACCAGCCTCTCTGCCTTCCCCTAAGGGAAAGTAGCTTTGTCTGAAATGATTTTTCTTTCTTTTTGTTAATAACCTGTCCCACTCTTTTTCTGACTATAAAAACTTCCTATTTGTTATAACCCCTTGTAGGGTGTGCCTTTCTACTTGCTAAATGTGTTGCTACCCCATTATGAATCTTTTAATGAGGTCAATAAGATGTCTGAATGTACTCAGGTGAAGTTTGTTCTTTAACAAGACTCAGCAAGTGTATATAGAATGAAGAAATAATTCCTCAGAAATGTGCCCCAAAGTTTACTGAATCCCTTAAGGAAAGGACAAATGTTGGGGACAGTCAATACATTTCACCACTAAGTGGCAGCATTCACAATAATTTCCAAAAATGGCCGAATTCCAGCAAGCACATCCTCAGGCTTCAGTTACCATAGTAACAAGAGGATGCTAAGAGCAGAACTAGTTAATCAAACTAATCCGCTTTCTAGTGAAAACTTGCCCATGCATTCTATGTAGATAACTTCCAAAAAATATGGTTAAGAATGAAAGGGCCTGTTTTGCAAATATTTATTTCTGTGAATTTATTTTTGAGTAAAGTTTATATTGTATTTCTTTTAAGGAAAGGTATAAGCAGTAATGGTGAGTAGGCATGAAGGAAGAGAGAGGAGGGAGAAGCACTTTATTTTATTTTAGTTGTTCACACCAGTTGTTTCCTCCCAGACCCAGAACTCGAACCCAGAAGTATATGACTTGGGCTCCTTTGGAGTCAACTGACCTAACCACTACTCCAGCAGGGCATGCCTGGTTTAGTTTTCTTATTATGTATTATATTCTTAGTACTGAGCAGACCAAAGACAAAATCTCCTATAAGATTTTCTTTTGCTTTTTTCCTCTGTAAATGTTTTCACCTTGCTTTTTTCTTCTGCAAACTGACCTTTGAAATTTCATTGTTGGAAGAGTGAAGATAGCAACCCGGTAGGATGTGCCGGATCTCCTCCCCACAGAACAGTAGAAATCACCTGTTTTTCAGACACACACACCATGGACAGGCAAGCCAGGAGGCTGCAGAGATGGTGGCAGCAATCATCGCCATAAGGGTAGGCAAAGGTGTCAGGGTTCAGAGCCGCCTTGTGGATTTGAGACTCTGACCCTTGGGGGGTGAGGGGCAATGGCCATGGTGGAGGGAGTGGAACCACGGTAAGAACCAGGCCTCCCAGGAGTGACACCAAAATTAGCAGACAGCCCACCCAACTAGAGCAGGACACAAAGCCAGGGAGATGGTCTTGATGCAGGGTGGAAGGAGGTCTGAGGGGGAGCTCCTCCAGGGACATTAAACAGGGTACTGCCATAACCAGAAGACAGACAGGGGAATTCCCTTACACCCACCATACAGCTCTGGAGTTGCAGCTAATATCCTGCACCTAGGTTTAAAGAAGAGAGTCTTCCAGAAGGAAGGAACCTTCAACACTACCCATAGAGCCATCTGGTGGGTGGAGGCAGAATAGGAGCCAATTGCTTACTGTGGGCCAACCTAGGAAGCTGGGGAAAGCCCTGCACCCCCGACACAAATTCCAACTCCATAGGCTGAACTTTGGGGCAGCAACAGAGAGGCCACATAAGAACTTCAGCAAATGCAACTCAAGAAATCGCAGTATTCAAACCAAGGTCCTGGCTTACTTGGTGCCAGTTAATACCTTACACAAGGCTGTCACTGCAAGGAGACATAACCCACAGAAACATAAACAGAATGCCAAATAGAGCAAAGACCCAGAGAAATATACATGACATGATAAATCCAATTAAACCCCAGGGGAAAAGTTGAATGCAACAAACAAATGCAAACTACCTGAGGGTGAATTTAGGGCAAAAGTGATAAACATACTCATGGAAATCAATAAAATAATAAAGGAAGAAAAAGGGAACAACCAAAAGAGAGTGAAGAAATGAAGCAAGATGCAAATAAATGAAAAACACAATACCTGAAGTAAGGAGCTCAATAGAGGAACACAAGAGTAGGATGGATGAAGCCTCCAATAGAATCAGTGAGCTAGAAGATAGGGCAGAGGAATGTACTGCAAAGTAATGCAAGCCAGCAAAGAGAAAAAAGAATGGAAAAAAAATGAAGATGGCATTCAAGATCTATGGAATAACATCAAAAGGAACAATATTCCCATCAGAGGAGTCCCAGAAAGATAAGACAGAGACAAGGGGACAGATACCGTCTTTAAGAAATAATAACTGAGAACTTCCCTAACCAGAGGAATGAAGCAAGACTCCAGACGCAGGAAGCTCAAAGGGTTCCAAACAAAAGAAATCCATATAGACCTACATCAAGACACATTGTCATCAAAATGTCAAAAATAGAAGATAAAGAGAGAATCTTAAAAGCAGCTACAGGAAACATAAGTCACAAACAAAGGAGTCGCCACACAATTGGCAGCAGATTTCTCAGCTGAAACTCTGCAGGCCAGAAGGGATGTTCAAAGTGCTGAAAGAAAAAGATTTCAATCTAGGATACTGTACTCTGAGAGATTATCAATCAGAACTGAAGGAATGATAATAAAAAGCTTTTTAGATAAGCAAAAGCTAAAGGATTCGTCACCAGAAAAGCAGCTCTACAAAAAATACTGAAGGAAGCTCTATGAAGTGTAAAGAAACCCCACTTAAAAGCAGCAAGACAGGAAAATATAGAAAGTGGGAAGAAGGAGAGGTGAATAAAAATACGGTTTGTTAGAATGAGAGCTAGCCTGATCGGCTTGCAAATAAAAATAGGAAATAAACAGAAGTCTTAATAATAACCACAGGGTAACCTCAAAACATATTTTCAGAAAAAAACAAAGAAGAAAACCAAAACATAACTACACCCAACCCACCAAAGAGAAAGACTAGAAAAAAAGGCACTGTCTGTAGAAACATTCAGAAGATAAATTACAAAATGGCAATAATTGGTTACATATTAATAATGACCCTGTTCTTGGATTGATCCCACCAAACAATACAGAGTGGCTGAATGGATTAAAAAGCATAACCCAACCTTCTGTTGCATTCAAGAAACTCACCTTTCAAAGGACAGACATAAGCTCAAAGTAAATGGTTGAAAGACAATCCTACAATTGAATAAAAACTGAAAAAAAAAAAAAAAAAGCAGTAATAGCTATATGCGTAGGGGAAAAAACAGATGTCCAACTAAAAAGCATAACAAAAGACAAGATGGCATTATATAATGATTAAGGGGTTAATCCAGTAAGAGGACATAACGCTTATTAACATACATACACCAAATGAAGGAGGATCAAAATATATTAAGCATTAAGCAAGTATTATTAAAATTGATAAGAGTCATTGACAACAACATAATAGTAGCAGGAGACTTCACACCCTACTTACAACAATGAGCACATCAACCAGGCAGTAAATTAACAGGAAAACAGCAGCTATAAATTATCATTTAGAAAAGTTAGGTCTAATAGACACATAAGGAACACTTCATCTATGACCATAGAATTCACTTTCTTCTTCTCAAGTGTGCAAGGGACATTCTTAAGGATTGATCATATATTGGGACACGAGGCATGTCCCAACAAATTTATAAGGATTTAATCATACCAAGCATCTTCTCTGATTACAATGGCTTAAAACTAGAAATCAACCACAAAAAGAAAGCTGGAAGACCTCAAATTAATTAGAGACTAAACAATATGCTTCTAAATGAGGAAATCAAAGAACTTAAAAAATACTTAGAAACAAATGAGAACAAATATATAAGAATCCATGGGATGCAGCAAAGCAGTATTAAGAGGGAAGTTCATTGCAATCCAAACCTACCTCAAGCAACAAAAAAAGTCACAAATAAACAGTCTAAGCATGTAGAACATGTAACAAAACATGTAAACATGTAAAGCAACTACAGGAAAGAACAATTAAATCCAGAAATCAGTAGAGGAAAGCACATAATAAAACTTTGAGCAGAAATAAACAAAACAGAAAAACAAAAAGACAATCCAGAAGATCAATGAAGCCAAAAGTTGGTTCTTCGAAAAAGTACACAAAATTGACAAACCATTAGCTAGACTCACAAAAGAAAAAGAGAGGAAACTCTCATAACTAGAATCGAAAACGAAAGGGGAGAAGTTACAACAGATACCACAGAAATTAAAAACATCCTGAGGCTACTATGACTAGCTCTGTCAATAAAGTAGACAGCCTTGAGGACCTGGGCAGATTTTTAGATAAAAAAATAAAATCTACCAAGACTGAACCTGGGAGAATTGTAAAACTTGAACAGAACAATCAAGGAACAGAACAAGGAAGGAAATTGAAGAGCTAATCAAAAATGTCCCTAAAAATAAAAGCCCAAGTCCATATGATTTTCTAATGAGTCTTACCAAACCTTCAGAGAAGAACTAAAACCATTTTTCTCAAACTCTTCCAAATTACTGAAAAACAGGGAACACTTCCAAACACTTTCTATGAGGCTAAGAGCACACTGACACCAAAAGCTGATGGAGACATCACCAAGAAAAGAAAATTACAGAGCAATATTTCTAATGAACATAGATGCAAAAATTCTTAACAAAATATTAGCAAGCTGAATCCAACGTTGCATTAAAAGGGCCATAATCCCCGGGATGAAGGACAGCTCAGCATATGTAACTCTATTAATGTAATGCATCATATCAAGAAGAGCAAGGAGAAATACCACATGACCATATCATAGACACACAGAAAGCTTTTGAGAAGATCTAACACCCATTTATGATTTTTTTTAAAACCTGCATAAAATGAGGATAGAAGATAAATACCTCAGTATAATAAAGGCCATGTGATGAACTCATAGTCGACATCGTAGTCAATGGCAAAAAATTGAAAACAATTCTTCTAAGGTCAGGAATAAGGCAAGGATGTCCACTCTCACAACTGCTATTTAATATCATACTGGTGGTCACAGCCAGAGCAATTAGGCAAGAAAAGGGAATGAAAGGGATCTACATTGGAAAGGAGGAAGTAAATATATCATTATCTGTAGATAACATGCATATATATCTTGAAAATCCTAAAAACTCTGACAAAATTGGATAAAACTAATGAATGAATACAGTAAAGTATCAGGCTACAAAAGCAATGCACAAAAATCCATTCCCTCTTTGTATGCAAACAACATGCTAAAAGAAAATGAAATCATGATAATTACCCATTTAAAATAGAAGCTTAAAAAATCAAATATCTTGGAATATACTTAACAAAGACGGTCAAAGACCTGCACAATGAAAACACAGGTCCTTTTAAAGAGAACTAGAGGATGACACGAAGAGATGGAACGATATCCCAATCTCATGACTGGAAAGAATCAACATTGTTACAATGATCATCTTACCTAAAGAATATATAGATTTAATGCAATCTCCATCTGCATGTCACTGGTTTGTTTCAAGGAAATAGAAGAAAAAAAATCTTAAAATTTATGTGGAATAGCAAAAGACCTCGAATAGCCAAAGCAATTATGAGAAAAACAGCACTAATCTGGAGGAATAGCAATCCCAAACATAGATCTATCTTCAAGGAAATAGTGATCAGAATGATATGGTACTGGAATAATAACAGAGGCACAGATCTATGGAATAGAACTGAATCACCAGAAACTGACTCACTTACATACAGTCAGTCAATTTATCATGAAGGAGCAAAAAGCATATGCTGGAGTTAGAAAAGTCTTGTTAATAAAAGGTGTTGGAAAAACTGGACAGCCATATGCAAAAGAATGAAATTAGACCACTAACACTATTCACAAAAATTAACTCAAAATGGACTAGAGACTTGGACATAAGACCAGAAACCATAAAATTATTGTAAGACAACATAAGAGAGACATTCCATAACATAATCCTTAGAGAAGCTTTGGGGACTCAACTCCAGCGTCAAGGAAAACAAAAAGAAAAATAACTTGGACTACATCAAACTAAAAAGTTTCTTCACAGTGAAAGAAAACATCACCAAAACAAAAAGACCACCTACTAACTGGGAGAAGACATTTGCATTCCATGTTTCTGACAGGGTCTTAACATCCAAAATATGCACAGAACTCATAAAACTCAAATATCAGTAAAACAGGCAATCCAATAAAAAATGGAGAAAGGAATTGGAGAGAAGTTTTTCTGAAGAGGATATACAAATGGCTAATAGGCATAAAAAAAGATGTTCCTACTAACTGGCTATTAGGGAAATGCAAATCAAAACAACAATGAGGTATCACTTTATACCTGAGAGACCGGCTATTATCCAAAAATCTGGAAACAACAAATGCTGGCGAGGATGTGGAGAAAAGGGAACACTTTTACACTGTTGGTGGGAGTGCAAATTGATGCAATCCCTAGGGAGAACAGTATGGGGATTCTCCAAAATTTGAAGATGGAAATCCCATATGATTTCATACCCACATCTGGGTATTTACACGAAAGATACAAGAACATGAACTCTCACAGATTTATGCACCCTGTGTGTATTGCAGCCCTATTCACAACAGCTGAGACTGGAAACTACCTAAGTGCCCAACATAAGACGAATGGAGAAGTAAGGTGTGGTAAATATGTACAATGGAATACTACACGGCCCTTAGAAGAGATGCAATTCTGTCATTAGAATTAGCATGTATGGAGCTAGAGGGGATTATACTAACTGAAATAAGTCAAAAGAAGAAAAATACCAGATGATCTCACTCAGAGGTGGAATGTGAAAAGACAAAACAAAGGAACAGATGACACAAAATCGACCCTTGGACACTAGAAAAAGAACTGAGGTTACCAAGAGGGAATGGGGGGTGGGCAGAGTAAGTGGTGGTGGGGCCCACTGAACGATGATGAAGAGCACTTTGTGATTTGGTGGAGGGTAGGGTGTGTTGGCATGTATCTGAGTAATGGGGAAATTGCTCACATGGAGAATCTTCACTTAAGAGCTTATAAAGTTACCACAATAAAATACTAAAAAAAACTTCACTGTTCAAAAAAACAACTCACATTTACATGGGTAAGAACAATAAAAGTCTATAAAATAAGGTACGTACTGCTCAGTTGGCATTAAGTCTGCAGCTCTGGCACAGTCTACGGAAAATCTAAGAACTCAGATGCATGCCCTGGCACTGGGGGAACAACTAAATAAATTTGAAAAATGCGTCCTCCTTTCTCATCCTGCCTGCCTGCTGTTTACTTTGCCTTTCTTCCTGCCTGCTTTCTTACTCTTAAAAAAATATAGATAGACAGCTAGATGATGATAGACATGTATACCTCTCTATATCTATATTTATATAGTAAAAAGTTAAACTTTTCCTTCCCTTCAAGATTTTGCTGCCACTCCTAAGGGTTCACCATTGTTAATGCCGTGAATGTACATTATTCCATCTGTAGATTTCATTGTTTTTAAACAGTGTGAGTTTTGCTTATCAAAAACAAAACACGGGCATTATTCTCTCACCCCATTTCTTTCTTAAATAGAACTGTAGAGAAGTAAACATTGTTTCCAGTTTGATGTGGATTCTGTTTCTTAACACTTAAGCACTTGGAAATGTGTGAGGGCATTTTTATCACAGTGGCTGGGAGCAGTCTATGGTCCTGAGGCCACAGTGCTCAGGAATTCTCACAATTCTGGAATGCCCAGGAGGGTCCCATCTGAGAGAATATCATTCCCCTGGGAACGCTGCCAGCGCACCTCTGAGAAACTCTGTAAGATCTCCTCCATGCTGACTATAAACACACACACACTAATGCACACACTCATGCACACACATTTTTTTATTTCTACAAAAATGTTGGAAGAAGTATAAATAAAACACTCATGTACCTATCTTCCAGAGTCTACTTTTAAACATGTCGCCTTATTTATTAAAATATTTATGCTAGTTCCCATTCATCAGTCCATCTTTTTAATGCATTTTAAAATAAGCTGCAGAGATCAGTACACACCATTCCTAAACCCTTCTCCAATAACTTTTCTTTTAAAAGTAATTTTGTTCTTATCAGTATACAGCTTGTCCTATAATCATTCATTTAACCAGTGTTTTTTTTCTTTTGAGGGTTTACTACGGCCCAGATACTTTGCTAGAAATGAACACGGTCACAAATATGACATTTATTATAATGGAACTTTTGAAACTCTATAGTAGCAAAGATAGTAATAACTACTAATAGTACTGTAACAATATTATAACAACCAAATAGTAACAGTCTATTATTTGTTGTGAATTTACTACATTCTAACACTAGTCTAAATATTTTAAATGTTAACTCATTTAATCTTATAAAGTAAGAACAACTGTAATACTCAGTTTTGCAGATGATGAGATTGAGACAGAAAAATTATGTAACTTGCTCAAGATGGCAAAGCGAGTAAGTAACACAACTGGGTTAGAAACCCAAGTTGTCTAGCTCCAGAGCCCACATGACCCACCATTACGCTGCGGTCCCTGCTGCACTATTTCCAGTAAAAGATCTAAGTCATTCTTTGTATATAGGTGCATAATATTTACAGAATTATAGTCATGCAAGGCTTAGCAATGTCTTGATCCATGATGACCACACGTCCATACACTGGTGGTCTCATAGGCTCTCCTGTACAGTCTAGGTGTGCAGTAAGTTATATCATCTAGGTTTATGTGACTACAAACTCAAACTATATCATCTAGGTTTGTGTGTGTTGATATTCACACAATGACAAAATAACAATGTTTTTCTCAGAACGGATCACCCTGTTAAGCTACAGAGGACTCTAATTTAATGTTATAAATTTCATTACTCCCCTGCCTTAAAAATAAATTTTTCACTATTACAGTCAATATGTTGACCTCTAACAAAAATATTTGGTTATTTTCACAACACAGTGGGTTTATTCAGAAACAGCAGAAGAGAGGGTAGACTGGAAACTGTTCATGGTCAGACCCACATGAGCGTCCCTGGATCCAAAGCTCATGTTCCTCTGGATAGTCTCTGGAGGACCCCTCTTTATTTCCCCCCTAGGGTGAGGGGTGGGCAACATAATTTTTTTTTTAAGGTAAGTTACAGGCAGAAAGGAAGAGAGAGGGAAAAAAAGCATTTTATTTTATTTTTATTTAATTATTCACCTTGGTTTTTTCCACCCAGCCCCAGGACACAAAACTAGGTCCTCAGGATGTACATGGACCACACTTGGCCGGAGGTGGCTGACCTAACCACTATGCCAACAGGCTGCATAAACAGCATCACCTCTGTAGGAGAGCAAGGCATGCTGAGTTCTGTGGCTTAATGATTTATCTTTTCGTGGGCACCCTCTTGCCTCGCGACCTCATGGTTCCTGGATGTTGACCCTCATACATGCTACGGTGATGACCCTAGTTCTCTAACCTGTGCACATGCATAAATGTTCTTGCCAGAAGGTTCTAGAAGTAGATTTATGGAGTCCGGAGGTATGCACATTTTAACCTGAACAGATATTCGCTAGCTGTCCTTGAAACCTATTGCATCAATCAATACTCCTCCAACAGAATATAAAAGTATCAGATTTCTTTGACCTCCCATAACACCTTTTAAAAATGGGACACATCTAGTGGAAGGAAACTCTAAGATCATTTCTCATTTCTTCTTTTGACTATTAAACATCTGTAGTGAATACCTGTTACATGGTAATCATGGTGCAGGGCCACTGAACAACGAAGGCAAATCCCTTGTGAGGACACAACCCACAGGGACAGGCGGACAACAAAGAAACAGGGGTTCATGTGCAATGTAAGTGTTTGATGGCGGAAAAGATGGAAAATAAATCAGAAAAAGAATGGCTAACGAATGGCAGAATTAGGGGTCAGAGTTATCAGGAAGCGTCTGAGCAGGTGACTCTTAAGTAGAGCATATACAGGAGACATGCGAGGACTCTGGAAATCCCAGGGAAGATCAGTTTAGTCAGCAGGTGTGAAGACCTGGAAGTGGCCAACTGAGACTCTGAGAAAGCTTTTTGGTGTTTTAATTTACTTTTCCCTATTGACTACTGGCCTAGGGTAACTCTACTCCCTCTGCATCCTACTCTAGAAAATAGACGTAGCAGTTTCGTAGACTGCCCAGCTCTTTCTATCCCTGACTACTAGTCTGTGACTTTAATATATGTCATTATTTTGAATTAAGACAATGGAAAGGGTGTTTTTCTTTCTTTTTTTAAAAAGTCAGGTCTACTGAGGTATCATTTACATATAATAAAACCCTTTAAAATGCACAACGCAATGAATATTTGCAAAATCATACATTTGTGTGACCAACACCATAATCAAGATCATCACCCAAATGCTTCCTTGTGACCCTTTGAGGTCAAGTTTGGCCTTTATCTCCAGGCTGTGGAAAGCACTGATCTGGCTTCTGTACCTAAAATTTGACCTTTGCTAGAATGTCATGTAAATGGAATCATATAGTACATAGGTTTTTGTGTTTTTTGTGTTTTTAAGGTGTACTCATGTTGCTTTTATCTGTCAGTAGTTATTTCATTTCTATTGCTGCGTAGTTTTTCGAGTGTGGTTGTATTGCCATGTGTTTATCCACGCTTCAGTTGGTAAACATTTGAGTTGCTTCTGGTTTATGGCGATTATAAATAAAGTTTATGAACATTTGAGCGTGGATCTTTGGATAAACACAAAAGAGTGGGATTGGTGCATCTTATGGTAAATGTGCATTGAACTTCATATGATATTGGAAAATTGTTTTCCAAAGTATCTCCACCCTTGTATTCCAATCAACAGTGTGAAAGGATTTCAGTTCCTCTGTGCTTTACTAGCATGTGGTCATCTATGGAAAATGTGGTGGCAGCCCATTGTGTTTTCAGCTTGCCTTTCCTTCTAATGATGTTGAGCCCCTTTTCATGCACTTAATTTCGACCTGTATTTTTTTCCTTAGTAAAGTGTCGGAAACCTTAGCTACTTAAAATTTGTTTGTCTTCTTAATGAGTTTTGAGAGCTCTTGATATATTCTTGATCCAGGTTCTTTATCATACATGTGTTTTGCAGATATTATCTCCTAGTCTTTGTTTTGTCTTTTCATTTCTCAACATGGTCTTTTAAAGAACAAGAACTTTAACATTTTTTATGAAATCCAACTTATCAAGCTTAAGTGACTCCATCTGATTACAAAAATGACTTTTGTGTTCTCATTGAATTATTTGACACCTTTTCAAAAATTCACTGACTTTATTTATCTGTGGGTCTCACTATCTTCTGCCCATGGAACTTTATGTGTTTCTTAACATCTATGTCACACTGACTTGATCAATGTAGGTTTGTAGAAAATTCTGAAATTAGATGTGAGTCCTCCAACTTTGTTTTCCTTTTTTTTTTAAAAAAAAAATCTTAGCTGTTTAGATCCTTTGCTTTTATAAGTTTTAGGTGTCTTTTTGTTGATTTCTACCAAAAGGAGTCACTGGGATTTGGGTTGTGATTATATTAAATCCTTAGGTCAATTTGGAGAGAATATTCTGACACTACATAATTTTTTCTTTTTTAAAGAAAAGGTGCAGGCAGGAATAAAGGTGAGCAGAGGCAGGCAGGCAGGAAGAAAGAGAAGGAAGAAGCATTTTATTTATTTTATTTAGTTGCTCATCTTGGTTGTTGCCCCTGGCTTGGGTCATGAACCTGGGTCCTTGGGCTATATGTGGACTGCGCCCAGTGGACTAAATCACCAGGTAGTACCCCAATCCTGACACTATTAAACCTTTCAATTCATGCTCATGATATATTATTTCTCCATTTATATAGATTTTTTGTTTTGATGTATACACATATTTTAGGGTCGCCATCCTTTTCATTGTTTTTTGGATCACTGATCATTCTTCCATAATAAATTTTCCTCCTGAAATACATCCTTTAACTGTTGCTTTAGTGAGAAAGTCTATTGGTGCAAATATTCTTTGTGTTTATCTTTAAAAGTCTTGGTTTCGCCCTCATTCTCAAAAGAGAGTTTCCTGTAGAGATTTTAAAGCTATTATCCTACACAAATCTAGTTTCCAGTGTGGCTGTTGAGAAATCAGTACATACATTTCTCTTTGGTCGCTTTTAAATACTGCCTTTTTGATGTTCTGCAGCTTATTGCTGCCTGTGGTATCTTTACAACAATCGAAATCTCCTGCAACAGCATGACATGTCCTCTTCGTATGCCCTTCTCCTCTTTACGAAAGGATTTCTTACTTTAAAAATGTATACAGATCTAACAGCAAAATCATGCTCTTCTTGTTAGTCAGATATTCCATTAAATGAAGTGTATTGCTCTTTTGAGTCCAAATCATCGACTTGTCACCAAGTCGTTCTCCAGGAAACTCAAATCATTTAAAACCTTATTTTGATAAATGAGATACCATATAATGCCAAGGAAATAGAGATTCTAAAAAAAAACATGTGCAACTCATACATGTTAAGTGGATGATGTAGCTATTATTATTATTATTATTATATTAAATCCCCAAAGACAGAGAAATAATGCATGATGGTACTTGAGATCTTCAAATATCAGCATCAACTCAGTACCTGTGTTTGTTAGCCCTCATATGTCACTGGGGCCCTCCTGTAGCGTAGGCTGCTAAGGCACAGGACTGGGGCTTGGTAGATTTGTAATGATGTTTCAAGGCTCTTCCTCCTGTGACCTGATCATCTCTTCTCTCAACCAGAACCAGGTCTGAACACAGGGCAAGAAATCATGACTTCAGATTGACTGTCCACACCAGTGTATTCAACAGCGGTTTATTGACCAACAGACCCCTAGCACTGAGTACAGAGACTGACACATCAGAGGCACTCAGATTATATTTGTCATTGAATAAATGATACTTGAGATTTCCTAGATGCAAGAAATACATTACATATAAATTCTGATGTCCAAAAGACATCTCACATATAAATATTTAAAACAAATTTTTTTGTATTTCATCCACGGTTTATTGCTCACGGTGTCCCAAAATCCTTGCAATTTCCTGGGTGATAAGAGCTGTGAGAGCACCTTTTGTTACAACAGTTGATCTCTTGTCCTTAATTCCTTAAAATTCTTCAGAGCCTTTAAGGTGGAATGGGCAACTTGCTACATCAGACCCTTTCCAACACAATTGGGTTTCTGTTAATGAGATGAGCTTCAGAAAGCACCTAAGGAAGAGGACTGTGGTTGGAGGTTTACAACTTTCAGTCCCACCCTCTGATCTCCAGGGAAGGGAAGGGAGGCTAGAGGTTGAACCAGTTACCAAGGCCTATGATTGAAGTCCGTTATGCCTATACAATATCCATTAAAAACCTAAAGGGGCTTATTCTGTGAGCTTCCAGATAGGGGAAAACAGAATGTGACCTTCACTTGCCACTGTGATGGACCCCAAGCTCCACCAGGACAGACCCTCCTTTGTTTGGGATCTCACCTTATATACCTGGCTATTGATTCGTTTCTTCAATATCCTTTGTAACCACTTGGTAATCTAGTTAAGTGAAGAAGTTTCCTGATGTCTGTGAGCTGTTCTAGCAAATTAATGGAACACAGGGAGGATGCTGTGGGAACCTGGCTTATAGTCAGTATGAAAAACAGATAACGACTGGACTTGTGACTGGCATCTGGAGTTGGAGGGGACGGTTGGAACCTCCATTCAATAGCCAGTCAAGGCACAGCCTGGTGGAGTAATGGTTGAGTCTGTTACCCACCTCCCCCCGCGGGCCATATGTAGTCCACATACATCCAGAGGACCCGGGTTTGTGTTCTGGGGTGCGGGGAGGAGGAGGAACCGCTAAGATGAGCAACTAAATAAAAACGAAATAAAACACTGCTTCCTCCTCTCTCTTCCTGCCTGCCTGTCTGTCTACTTGTCTTCATTCCTACCTGCACTTCGCCTTGAAAAAAAATAAAAATTGATAAGTCAGAAGTACAAGTGACAACATGGGTTTGGTTGTGGTCTCTTAAGTGGAGGTCAGTCTTAGGAGACCAAGCTCTGATGCCATCTCTGGGTGGGTAGTGTCAGAAATAAGCTGCATTGTATCTGAGAATTGCTTATTAATGTGAGGAAGCCACCCCTCACTCCCATCAGTACCCCCTAAAGATTGGACAAAGGTTTAGGTTGGAATATATAATCTCAATCAATGCATTTCTGAATTTTTGAATCTTTCATTATGTATTTTACTAGACCTCCAGAGAAAACATAGATAATGGATCAAGAGAATAGTTTCTGGAATCAACCAGCATGAACTGGAAACCTGCTCTCTCTCACTGTCTCTGACCTGTAATAAAAACCTACCTTATCAGGATGCTATAGGATGAAATGAGCTGTTTTGCATAAAGGTCACAGCATTCTGAGGTTAAAATTTTAAACATTCCAGCACACAACTGTAGGCGCTTTATGTTTGTTTCTAATTCAGGCAAACATTCTCACCCCTCTTGTTTGGAAGGGAAACAGGCAGTACAGTGGAATGTTCCGAGAGTTAAACATGCACAGCAGAGGTAGCTTAGTCTCTGCTGACTAAAACTGTCTCTTGCTGGGTAAAATATTCAGCCGTCCTGTTAGCCGCTAGCTCTGGCCACAGCCCATGGCAAAGTCATGCAGGTTGGGGCTAAACAAAAGCAGCCCAGTAATTTTCCACTTGTCGGTTATTTTTCAGAATGGCCCAGGATGAAGTCCTCACGGGCTGAGTCTGAGCAGCCAGTCAGTGACACTAATGAGAATTCTTGCAGTTAAGAGCTTCCTTAAAAGATCCAGTAAGTCCCCTCCAGCTTGAACCACTTTGGAGCACTGGTGCAAAGACCCTGCCTCTGTCCTTACTCATTAAAATTTCCTTTGCATGCACTTTACTTCCTTCAGCACCTTCATAGATTTGACACTGATCACAAATGGTAGCACTTTTTCTTCTTGGAATTCTCCCCCTATTCCTAGAAAATATTAGCATAACATCACTGGTAAACATCCCATTTCCACCTCCAGGAACCTTAAACTGATGCCCTGATTAGCATGTGGGCTTCTCATTAGGAGAGGTCCCAGATCTTAGGACTCTTTTTATTAAGCTTCTCTTCCCCTTCAGAGTGCTGACTTTTAAGTCTGCATTTCATTTTTTTTTTTATTTTAAATGCATTTTTATAGAAATAACATTATATGTTTCAGGTCGGCATCATTCTAAATCAATGACTATGTGTTGTAAGAAGTTCACCACTAAAAATTTCATTTTTCATGTTAATTCCCATATGCATGATTCAAATATAGTAGCACTCATAGTGAACATACATTTTATGTAGAAATATTTAACAGTAAATAAATCCACCCACTGGAACAAAAAACCTGTTCTTTGATCTGCTTTTACAAGTACCACGTGTTCCAAGTTCTGCGTGCATTCTTTTATTCCACCTTCCTTCTAGAAATGAAGGTCCTTGCAGGATATTAGAGGCTTTGCCTGCCTTTTTGTTTCTTTGCAAAACAATTAATGTAATAACTACATCAAGAAACGGAAAATTTTTAAAAATCATATGATTGCAGCAATAGACACAGAAAAAGTACCTGACAAGATTCAATACCCATTCAAGACAAAAATTCTAGCCAAGATAGGAATAGAAGATTCATACATCAACATAACAAAACCTATATATGGCAAACCCACAGTCAACATCATAATCAGCAGCAAAAAATTGAAAGAATTTTCCTCAAGATCTGGAACAAGACAAGGATACTCACTCTCATTGCTGCTATTCAAAATAGTACTGGAAGTCCTGTCCAGAGAATTAAAGAAGGAAAAAAATATTAAAGGAATTAAATTAGAAAAGAAATGAAACTATGACTGTGGAGGGGCCTGCCTACCACCTGCAGCAGCTATAGAGAAAAGCCATGACACCTCCTGTAACCTGAGCTTGCTGGAATGTTGCCAGCAGACAAAGAACTTCCCTGGCTTGAAACCCCTTCCCCTAATTTACATCCCTCTCTAACCTATATAAGCATGTTCTAACCAGAAACTGGGGCTCAGCTCTTTAGGGAAGAAATCCCAGCTGAGACCATGCGTGTAATAAATCTGCCTAAAATACTTCCAAAGAGTGCTCGCTTGGTTTCTCCCAAAAACTGTAACATGACTATTTGCAGGTGACATGATATTATACTTAGAGGACCCCAGAGACACCACCAATAAACTTCTAGAAATAATAGGAGAATAGGACAAAGTGGCAGAATATAACATCAACACATAAAAATAAAAAAACATTCCTATATGCAAAAAAAGGGAAGTTAATGAAAAAGAAGTTAGGAAAGAAATCTCATTCACAATAGCACCAAAAAAGAGAACATGCCTAAGATAAACTTAGCAATGGAGGTGAAAGACCTCTACAATAAAAACTGTAACATTTAGGGTGAAAGACCTCTACAATAAAAACTAACATTTAGGGTGGTTGTTGATATGTAGCTGTTTAGTGTCATTTTGTAATTTTGTCTTCTGTGTCTTTTCCAGACAGTGTATTTGTTCTTTTCTTTCTCTTCTTAGGTGGGTTGAGTGTAGTTGTGTTTTGATTAGTTTCCCTTTTTGTTTTTTTCATTGCTTTTTCTCTGGAGATGTGTTTTGAGGTTACCCTGAAAATTAGCATTAAGAATTCTATGTTTATTTCCTATTTTTATTTGAAAGCAGATTAGTCTTCCACTCATTCTAGTCATCCACATTTTTGTTCTCTTCTCCTCCTCCCCACTTTTTATATTTGCTGTCTTAGTGTTTTGACTGGGTTTCTTTATATTTCTTATAGCATCTTTTAGTATTTTTTGCAGAACTGGTTTTGTGGTGATAAATTCGCTTAACTTTTGCTTATTGGAAAGCTTTTTATCATTTCCTCAGTTCTGAATGATAATCTTGCAGGTTATAGTATGCTAGGTTGAAATTTTTTTTCTTTCAGTCTTTTGAACATATCTATAAAATTTCATTTGAAAAATGTGTTGACAGTCTTTTGGGAACTCCTTTGTATGTAACTCATTTTTCTCTTGATGTTTTCAAGATTCTGTCTTTATTTTATATTTTTGACATTTGATGGCAATGTGTCTAGGTGTAGGTCTGCTTGGGTTTCTTTTACTAAGGCCTGTGCTTAAGTCTGGAGGCTTGCTTCATTTTTCAGGTTAGGGAAATTTTCAGCTATTATTTCTTCAAATACAGTTTCTGCCCCTTTTACTTTCTCATCTCTTTCTGGGACCCCTATAAGGCGAATGTTGTCCCTTTTGATATTATCCCATACATCTCCAGGGCTGTCTTCATTTCTTTGCATTCTTTTAATCTCTTTGTTGGTTTGCTTGAGTGCATTCTTCTGCCCTATCTTCTACCTATTTCTCTGGGGCATTATGGTGGGAGGGAGTGGGGGTGAACAATACCCCTAGCTGCCTTCCGGTTATGTCTATGCCCAGTGCGATTTTCTCGCCAGGCCTCCTGTTCAAACCAGTGGGACACTGGCGTTCCTTCCACACTGAGCCTAGACCCTCTCCCCCAGCTTCGTGTCGGGTCCCGCTGGGCCGGCCCTCCACTGCTTTCATGATTCCTGGGAGGGCCAACTCTTCCCAGAGTTCCATACCCTCTGCCACAGCCGCAATCCCAAGTCCGAGTCTGCGGTGCAGCTCTGAACCCAGATGTTTTCACCTGTCCTTTGTTGTCACGATTGCAGCTGTGTCTCTATAGGCTCTGTGCTTGCTTCCTCTCAGTGTTTGTTTCTGGACTATACATGAATTCCTACTTGCTCTGTGGAGAGGACATGAGTCTTGCTCCTACCAAGTCGCCATCTTGACCAGAAGTCTCTTCATTTTACTCTTGTAGTGAGGGTCTCAAGGGCCCTTCACATTGATAGTCTAATCTCTCCATTTCAGTCTCTTTCCCTCTTCGACTTTTCCAGGAGTCTAATTTCCACAGGGGGAAGCTGTGAGCCCTTTTGGCAGGAGAAGGGAGCCCAAGTATCCATAAATGGATCTTTCCTTAGTCTCTAATACATGCCTTATACCTGCCACTGGGGATCTTGGGGACATTTGCTGTTGGAGTGTTAATGAATACTCTTGGCTGGACTGGGCCTTGTAGTCAACAATCCCCCACCCCAAGTCTTGATCAGAGTTTCATGCCCGTATATGCTTTAGAGACTGAGGCACTGCCTCCCTCAGACCTGTGGCAGACGTGTTCATGTCACCTTCCCAAACCCTTTCTCAGGGTGATTTCATGGAAGGTTCCACTCCATTACCTTCCACCTCCCCAAAAGGTATGGGGGGTGGAATTTTGGGCTCCTATCAGGCTGTCCTGGGAGTCTCTCTGTCTCATTAAGATATTACTGCATCCCTGCAGTCACTCTGAGCGGGCTTAGGAGTACTCTGTAAAGTGGTGTTTTCTCCACTTCATGACAAGAAACGAGCTCAAAATGCATTTGCATTTGGTTTATCTCCTTACAAACTGTGATTTCCCCATTTTAATCAACTACAACCTGCTGGGTTTCAATAGGCACAATAACTGTATAAAGCAAGGGTCTTGGTTTCTAATCTCTTCTCTCACATCTTCCATACCTTGCCATCCTAGACTAGAAGCAGGCTTTCTGATGAGTAGATTTCCCTTTTAGAAAATCTTTCTTTCTGAAGGAGACTCCAAATATGCCACTCCAAAATATATCTCTTTGGCATATGGATTATTTTAAACAAAAAGCCATTGAGAACCAAGACAAAGAAAATCTCTAAAAATGGGGGACAAGTTTTCCTTCACAAAGTCAATTTATATATACATTTATATTATATACATACATATTTTATATATACACACATATATATTATATATGTATGTGTGTATATATACATACATATATATGTATATATATATTCCAAGGAAACAGAGTTTTCTTTCTTTCTTTCTTGTTCCCCCAGCACCAGGACTTAAGCCCGGGTCCTTGGATTGTATGTGGCTTTGCCATTTGGGGACAGCATAACTTGGAATCTATAGGGTAATATGCAAATGTATGAATAGAAAACTAGCAGAATTTGGGACATCTAAAAGTTAGGACCCCAAAGACAGGGGATCTTACCTTAGTGACCTGCATTAAGGACACACCCCTAGATACTCCTGCCAATTTTTTCCCTCCAGGTGACCTGGACACACCCACAAAGGAGGAAACCCCAAAGCCTCCTATATATACAAGTACTCATTTTGCCTGTGAGAGAGGCAGGCAGGCAGCTTAGGACACACACACACGCACGCGCGCCTTCTCGATGCAAAGTTCCCAGCCCCACAGGGCACCTCAACTAACTATTTCTGCTTTTAATAAACTTGCTGTGTTCCTGATCAAACGACTCTCTCCACAAATTCTTTCTGGACAGACCCAGCGTCTCATGAGCATGTCTCAGCATCCTCTCCCAGCATCAGTCAAAGGTGGCGTACGTAACTGTTTTTTCACCAGGGTGAGCCAGGAAAGTTCTTTTAATAAAGGAAATTTCCATTTGTTTCCCTTTTTCCTACCAGGAAAAGGAAGAATCTCAGCTCCTAGTGATAGAGAAATCACTCACTTAATTCTGTATTAATGAATCCTGTAAACCCTTTTCTCAATTAGGAAAAAAGGTGCAGCTTTCATTTAACTTTACATAAACACTCTTTGAGGCTGAAGCAAATCTGATGGGTTTTCAATGTGAAAATAAAACATAAAACCTGTTTTTGGAGTTATTTCTAAAGAGAACTTGTCACTAATCCTAATGTAACAGAAACATATAGGCTGATCCCATAAATGAATGTTTTCAGAGCAAACAGGAAATACAATTCTTGACCATATTTTTTCTGATCATCTTTCTATGACTTGCCTCCCACCACCACCGCCCCCTATCCCTTTTCATTTGTTTATTCTAAGATGGTACATGAACCCAAATCCCAAGTACCGCTTCTACTCACCAGTCAGTGAGTGCTCCCACGTCAGTATGTGGGGGGAAAAGTCCTGCTCACCATTTCCAGCAGCCATGAAGCAAAGCCATGAAAACATCCTGTGATCTGAGCTTTCTGGAATGTTGCCAACAGACAAAGAACTTCCCTTGCTTGAACCCTCCTCCCCTAATTTACATCCCTCTCTTACCGTCTTTCCTCTAACCTATATAAGTGTGCTCTAACCAGAAGCCTGGGCTCAGCTCTTTGAGGAAGAATCCCAGCTGAGATGACGCATGTAATAAATCCGCCTAAAATACTTCCAAAACAGTGCCTGCTTGGTTTTTTCCGGAAGAGCCATAACAAGTACACAGGTAAATATCCTGAAAAAGATTTTGCTAGTTAATCAATCAGAGGATTCAGATCCAGGAATAGTCAGACTGCTCTATACAGACAGCCTTCCGTTACAGTTCTGGGTGGGATTTTTATAACAACCATCTTTGAGTAAATGGTCTGACTTGCTCTATGTTCCAAAAGTGATTCTGAATGTTATCTGGAGAGCAAGAGAGACAAGTGATTTAAAAAGATGATTAAAAGTGTTAATGTTACAGGAATCTTGGAGAAGACTCAGAGAGGCTTCTCTCTGTAATTCTGTCTGGCAGATGGGATTGGAGTGGGGAGGGGGTGTGAAAGTAAAATTGCCCATATCTTTCTAAGGGTCTTCATAGGCTGGACAAATGAACAAATTAATATTAGCCACAATTAGTAAGAGAAAAATCTCAAATTGAATAACGTATGGAGATATGGAGAGTTTGCATGGTGGTAAATTCTGAGGTAGTGGGGGCAGACCAATGACTTATTTCCTGTGCTGAGCCCTGAAGTGTTCGGGGAGAAAAATGGGGTTCTTCAAATGACAAGAAGTGACATGCCTTTACCCTGAAAATAAAGATATATAACTTTCCTTTATACTTCTCCCTAAGGAATAGGGACAAAAATCACTCTAGTTTAGGGCAAGGGTAGAGACTCAGTTACTGGCAGATGGCTTCTTTGATTAAGGGAAGAGAAAAAGGTTTAGAAAAATTCCTTTGCCTGTGGGACTGTCCTCTATTGTCCTTGGCTTTTTGTCAGAGTGGGGCACCCCCAAGACACCAATTCTGAGAGACTTGGGGCGAAGTGTTTCAGCCCCTACAGGGTAAGTGGTGCCTTCTATTCAATTTAGTACCTGCTCACATGGTTCTTCACAAAATAAGCCAGTTTTGACTTGACCTCCACCTGTGTAAGTTTCTTCTGGACCAGGGGTGGTGGGTGGGGGAGCAGTCCCCAGGAATGTGTTTGCTTACACTTGCTTATTCACCTGTTCATGTCTTTTGTCAGTCTAATTTACAAGGCTCCAGTCAGAAGACCTTCTGCACATAGAAGAAAAAGATTTCCCTCTTCCTTTGTTAACTAAGAAAGGTTAGTAAAGACTTTATTTTTCAGTCAGGTTTTGGGATTTACTCAGGGAGGCAGAGCCTGAAGCTCTGTGTGAAATTTTCCCTCTGCTTTTATGCTCTGGCAAAAAAGCTTTTGTGAATATCAGAAGGAATACATGTATCATCAACAACACAGGATTCCTTTAAAGCAGACCCTCTGTGACTTTGGGACATCCTCAGGTGAAGACAGGAGGTTGGGGAGTACATACATTCAGGGAGGTGCTATCTCTGGGATGAGGTATGTTCTGTGTATAAGAAATGGGAAGGTTTGGTCTTAAGATTTTTATCTTAACAGGAAGACTTTTCTTCCCAGATGTTTTAGGTCTTTGCTAAGTGGTGTGGCAATTGGCTTGTTAATTCTTTTGGAATCTGGAGGAAGGATGCTCGTGGCTAACTCCTGATCTGCCCACAGAGCTTTCTTCACAGTGCCTGGGACTCACAGCTTCTTTGTTAGCTGACTTCTTTGTGCCCTAGGCTGGTGAGTTCTGTTTATTTCCTTTGATGGGAGTAAAACATGACACCGAGTTGTAACAGAATTGTTCTTCTGTGTGTAACCCACTCTGACCTGAAGAGCTGCAGGACAGTAGACAGCCCCAGAGGCAAAGAGGTTCCTATTCTTCTAACCCTGTAGCCCTTCCCTTAAAGAAGCCATCTACTCATCCCAGGCCTCCATCTTTTTCCTAATCAAGAAATGGGTCTCTTGTCCCTATTTGCTAGAATACTGTAGAAAGGGGAGTCATTTATCTATACTTTCAGAGTAAAAGTAGAGATGAGTCACTCTTCCTTGCCATGTGGAGACCCCCTCTTTCCTCCCTTGCTATGGCAGAGCCTCCAGGCATTGGGAAGACTGACAGCTGGGCACTCAAAGGTAGGGAAAATAGCACTTTATTGCAAGCACCAGGGCTGACTCGGGGGTATTGTTACCCAAAGCTGAGCAATGGGGGTCTGGGGAGGTAGGGGAGCTCCTTTTATACTCTGAAGTGATGATTCATCTCCTTGGCTATATGTGGTTTCTACTGGCAACTCTTACAGTTATGTACAGCTGCAGAGTAGGGAGGTGATGCTTGTTTGTCCTTGGTCACATAACAGGATGTAGTTATAGTCTCCATTGTACCATGGAAAATTCCTGGAAGACTAACTTTTGCATTGGGGTCAGGGAAAAGGTCTTCTACCACACCCTGAGACCCCAGGTCCCCTATCCATGTCTCAGCACAGATTATAAATCACTGGTGTGCCCCAGCTACCTCAGAATTTACCACCATGAAAGTTCTTCGTACATATATTATTATTAAATCTGGACTTTTCTTACTATTTGTGCCTAATGCTCGTTCATTTGTCCAGCTTGTGAAGAACCTCAGAGAAATGGGGAAACTTTTCCTTTGAGCCTGACACCTTACATTCCTTAATCTAAAGCTATTTCTTCTCTTTCTCTGATGCCATATACCTCTCCCAGTCTTCAGATTAAGAATGTCTATAAAATAACAGATAAAACTGTTTGGGAGAGGTATTTATATGCTATTACACCAGCTGAATTATTTTAATTAGAAAACTTGAGTATCTTCCCTCTTTACCCTTCCACCTTTTTTACATAATAAGAAATCAAGAGACTACACTTCTTTTTTTTTTTTTAAAGGAAAGATGCAGGCAGGAATGAAAGGAAGTAGGCAGGCAGGAAGAGAGGAGGACACATCGATTGATTTATTTAATTTAGTTGTTCATCTTGGTTGTTCCCCTTTGACCCCCAAGATGCAAACCTTGGTCCTTGGGTTGTATGAGGTTTATGCCTCAGAGATAGTAAACTTAACCAATAAACCACCAGGGCACACCAAAACTATACATTTTTATGTAGCTGAGATATGTTTAACATTTTGACCGTAAGACATTGGAGCTCAAGACAAGTGAAGATGATGATGATAATGATGGAATTGGACAAAATAAAATAAAACTGGTCAAGGTCTCTTTATATATCCTTATCACGAAGCATGATAGCTATCTAATTGTATATCTTCAATCAGTTTTTTTCTTTTTCCTTTGAATGACTTAACCATGAATCCTGGGTGCTTGGTTTGTCAATAAGACATTCATTATTAATCAGGTAAACTAATCATGAAAGAAATTCTCCAAAAATTTTTGCTCGTAATATTAGTATAAGCAGATATCTGATTACTTCCTGACATCCTCAGGGGTCAATATAATGAAATCTAAAACGTAACTGATTTTTCCCCATTGAAAAGAATGTCTTTCCCATTAACTTAATTGGACAGTAGTGCACCTTGGTGGAGTGGCAGTTGGGTGAATGCCTCTGCATACCCCTGCGTTTGAGTTTGGGTGTGGGTGGAGTGGGGTGTGAGAAGCAACCAGTGTGAACACACTAAATGGAAATGGAATAAGGCATTTCTTCCTCCTCTCTTTTCTGCCTGTCTGCTGGCCTTCATTCCTGCCTGCATCTTTCTTTGAGAAAAAAAAAAAAAATTGATTGGCTAACTTAGCTTCCATTGTAGCTCTTGGTAAGAACATATATATGAGCTTTAAAAAAAAGCATTTCCAGTGTCATAATCATTTGTATAAGGGCATCATGCTTTAAAGTCTTAGGTGGTTCTTTCCTTCTCACCTTTCTTTCTTTGAAAATAAGAAAATTGAATTAAATTCTATTGTATAATTTATTCTAGGGTATTGATGCGGGCATAACATAGCTTGAAATTTACAGGGCAGTGTGCAGATATACGAATGGTAAGCAAACTGGCAAAGCCTGAAACAGCCTCAAGGGGTGGGGATCTCAGCTTAGCAACCTGCATCTAGATCCTGGTCCCTTTTTCCTCCAGGTAACCAGGACACGCCCAAAGCCTCTAACCCTCATCTATATACAGAATCCATCTTGTCTGTGTGTGAGAGGCAGGCAGCTTAGGTCCCGCACACACAAACACAAACACACACACACACACACACACACACACGTGTATATTCACTTGATGTCACCTTTCCAGCCCTGCAGGGCAACTCAGCTAGTTATTTCTGCTTTTAATAAACTTGCTGTGTGTTCCTGGCCAGCGACTCTGTCCACGAATTCTTTCTAGATGAACCCAGCATCTCGTTAGTGTGACTCAGTTCCCTTCCCATTCACCCTCACCCCCACCCCCTGCTGCATCAGGTATAACCACAGCTACGCTTTGTGGAGAAAACTGTTAAATAAAAACAAAACAAAACAAAAAAAACCCCTCATTTAAGACAAATTAAGGGTTTTTTGTTACTTCGAAATTTCATAATATGTATGTATTAGGGCATTCTGTGATACTTGGTGTGCCTTAAAATATGTCTCTTTTTGTTAGTGGGCCAACAATAGGAGAGACTAATAGTATAATAAAACCACTCCATGAGGCCATCCTAAAAGCCCGATGGGGTGCAGGAGAACCTGATCACGGAACGGTCATAGGAAATTTAGTCTCCCTTGACTCCATGGCTAATGGTCATTCTGGACAATAGAACAAGTTGTTGGGAGACGTACATAAAGAGAATCTTTGACCAGGCTAAGTGATTCTGACCCATCCTACGGTCTGAGAAGGCTATGAGTGATCTAAAAGTGAACTTGCTTCATTTTATTTTATTTTATTTTAAAAGGGAAGGTGCAGGCAGGAAGGAAGACAGGTAGAAGCAAGGAAGAGCGAGGAGGAGAAAGCACTTTATTTGATTTAATTGTTCATCTTGGTTGTTCAGCTGGCCCTGGGACAGGAACCTGGGTCCTTGAAATGTACGTGGACTGCACCAGCTGCAGGCAGCTGGCTGAACCACTTCTCCACTAGAGGGCGCCCCTGACTTCATTTCAGTACAAAACCACCGCCCAAATATGGACTTTTACCTCCATTTTTTTTTTTTTTAGCATGCGATGTCTGAGCAAGCATAGCCAGGCACGAGAAAGGCTGGTGCCCTTGCAGTAGACCTGAAATCTTCCCCAGTAACCTACTTCCCAAGATCCACCCACTTCCTCACCTGAGCCCCTGTACAGTCCCCTGAACAGGGCCCCTGGGGAGCCGGTGTTCCAAAGATTCTCTCGCGGTATCCTTACTTGCTGCAAGGTAAACCTTTCCTTATTTAAAGCAACTTTGCTTTGTGTCTTTTGGCAGACTCTCCCCATAGTGTTTGATAACATTTTCCTTCAACATCTGCTTACTGATTCCAGGTGTTAAAAAAAGGGCGGACTTCCCACACCTCTGTGGCTCAGCAGCTAAGGTACAGGCCATGCAAAGTCGAAGGACCCAGTTTCAACACCCAGAACCGGGGGAAGAAAAAAAAAAAGCACAGAATGGGTCACTTATGCTAAGTCCCTGCTAAGACTTAATACTTAACCTAATAGGAGTGGTATTTTAAACCAATCAATGTGGAATATTGTGATAAATATCAGTAAGGCAATCTATATGTTAAGAAAAACCACCCTGCCCTTCCAGGCCCTTAAAGTTTGATAAGCTTTTCTAAAACAATAGTTTCTCTTGCAAATAACCTTGTCCTGCCTCAGTTCTTAGGATAAAATCCTTCCATTTTGTACAGCTCCTGTGAGTACCTTTCTATTTATTTAATGGGAAGCTGCCCAATGCATTCATTGCTTAGTAAAATCAATGAGACCTTCCAGTATACGCAAATGAATTTTATTTTTTGGCATAGGGAATGGCATAGCCCGCAGTACAGGGAAGCTAGACTCCCATTTACTCTACCACTAGGTGACGTTTTGATTTAAGGCATTTTCACCATCCAGAATCGTTATCTGGTTCTAATCACTTTTTATTGGATGGTTTCATGTCTTGTCAATGTCTTAAATTAAAAATAATTCCAGTTTTCTTTTTGTTAAGAATCATTTCTTATTTAAACAGAATTCTAACAAGTTTTGTTTTGCTGCATACGTAGAAAATACCTCGGTTGAAACGTGTGTGGAATTTTTCTTGTAGGCCTCTTTTAAACAGGAGTCAGATAATTTCATAATGACTTTAAATAGAAACATGTACTTCTATATGACTTTTGGCATCTCCCACTCAAGAGATCTTTTTTTTTTTCCTGTGTGATTTTTGAAATTTTTTTAGACCTGGTTTAAAATCTTATAGTCTTAGGTCTGTCATTTTTAAGGGAGAAGAACTCCTTTATAAGAGAAGACAATATAATACACACTGTTCTTGGCCACAGACAGGAATGCCATGTTTAAGAGAACATAAATAATAGACTAGCTTACACCCCCACCCCCATTTCTGTAATAGTTTTACTCTTTACTATGTAGAGGAATGAATTCATGAGATCGTTTTAAAGATGAGCATCATATCTCCGTTTTTCCATAGATAATGACTAAAGTGTGAACTAAGAAAACCCAGTGTAAGACTATGAAGTAAATAGAGATTTAAGATGAGCTAAACTGAAACTATCAGATCATATGAGTGCTTATATTTCCAAGTCAATTTAGAAACTATTCAGAAGGGGAAGGGGAAGGAAGAAAAAAAAAAATTGGACCTTTTAAAACGTATAAGAAGTTCTCACATTCATTGTCATAATGGAAATCCCCAGATTTCTCAAATGTGCTGTTATTTTCCTAATCTCTGATGCCAGAAAAACATCCGACAGAAAGTATTGTGAAACTGGAGAAGTATCAAGAGCAGTTGTTCTGACCCATGAAAATCTGTCATAGTCAGGTTATCCTGACAAACAGTGGTTGCTCTCACAAAGGACTCTGGTTTCTCTCCCTTTGAGTACCTGGCATTTCTAAACCTTCACTCTTCTGTACTAGTGGTATGTGGTTAGCAGTGCCTTGCATGAGATACTGAATGCTGCTGGTGTGTGCAAGTGTATGAAGAGAAGATTCTTGAGGCAATGCCATTAAAAAAATAGCGCGCATTCACCTGTACAGATTTTCTCAACACGCATGATCATTTATTTAGTTTTATTGCTTGGCACTGGAGGCACACATGGAGAAACCTCAGTTCCTGCTCAAAGTCTAGTGGGTAGACCAAGACCCTGACACACAGAACTAGCTCAGATGGTTTAGGACACAGAGAAGTGGCCCAGAGTTCCAACCTTGAGGCTGTTGGGAAAGACTTCCTGAAGGTCACTGCGGAGGTGGGCACACTCAGCAAGTATTTAAGCGCCTGTGTCAAGCACGGCCTCAGGCTGGGACAACAGCAAAAACAAAGCAGAAATACAGTCCTGTCTTCCAGGAGCTTCCACTGCTGGAGAATGCTCTGAAGAAAGTTTGCCAGATGAACTGTCTAAAAAGAAAAAGAACAGGTGGCCCCTGGTGGAGTAGTGTTTGGTCAGCTGCCTTTGGCTGGGAGAGCAGTGCGCGTAGACACAGGTTGGTGTCCAGGGCAGAGGGGAGCAACCAAGATGAACAAAATGAAATAAAGTATTTCTTCCTCCTCTCTCTTCCTGCCTGCTTCTGCTCATTTTCATTCCTGCCTGCACCTTTCCTTTTAGGAAAAAAAAAAAAAAAAAGATAAAAAGGAACTGGCATACTCTGGTGGCTCAGGTGCCGAAGGCACAGACCATGAAAAGTTCAAGGACTCAAGATCAAAACCTGGGCCCAGGGGGCGGGGTGGGTGGGGGGATGTGGGGGAGAAAACAAAAACAAAAATAATAGCATAAATAAAAAGAACAATGAATCTTTAATTACTGCAGCTGAATACAGGCTAGGTGCCAGATGAATCTGGCTCACTGTGTAATTTCTTCCCTATTCAAAATTTATTGAAAGATCATGCCTTTGTGTACATAGAGGTGTTGTCTTCTGTACCTGGAAATAGGACCTAGATTTTATTTACAACTTGGGGGCCCTGCCACCATGAAGATCCACACACAGGTCTACAGTGGATTATTCGCACAGTGACTGACATGCCACAGTGTGACATCCCCATTGTGACAATGTCCCTTTACTGGAAGCAGGAATACAGGGAAGATGTTCTACCCAGTCCCTACTCCCAAGGTCATATCTTAAGTTTCTTTCTGATCATAAAAAGGTGAGTAGAACTTATTCAGAGTTCTTTCTGAAGAGATGGTACACATTAGTAGATGGTACACAGTATGGCCCTTTTTCAGAGTAATAGTTACAGGCATTCACTCCATTAAATTTACTTGACTGTCTCCAAGGATCTTGAAGAAGGGAGGTGAAGCGCCACTCGGAAGGAGTGATCCCTGTGACCCTGTCATCCATTGAGAATTATGCTATTTGGATTTCATTCTGAATTCATTGGATTGCAACAATCTTTGATTCACTTCTTTAGTTCGCCTGGAATTGTTTTGTTGTTGTTCATAGAAATGTTACTGTCTGCCTGACGCTCTGTTGGTCTAGAAAAACCACATGATGTCAACCTAGTCCAGATGAGTGAAATGCAGAGAGTCAAGCTAAATAGTTGTACTTACTAGTTAAGACAACGGGCGCTTCTTTAGCAGCTAGAATCTCAAAGTCTTCAGTGCCCCATTGTTGTAGAAATTCACACTAGTATTCCTTTTCTTTTTCTTTTTTATATTACAGTAACTTTTACACATTAAAATAAACTCGTGTAGATTTTCCACGTGTGCAGTTTCCTCATCCTTCAGATAGGTCAACACACCCTGCCCTCCACCAAATCACTAAGTGTTCTTGCCTTTGTCCAGTGGGCTCCGCCACCACTCCCCCGACCTGCCTCTGTCCCATTTCCTATTGGTGACCTCAGTTCTACTGCAAGTGTCCAAGAGTTGGTTGTGTTTCATCTGCTTCTTTGTTTTGTCTAGTCACACTAGTCACAGTTTAACTGAGTGAGGTCATCTGGTATCTGACTTTATTCTTTTGACCTATTTCACTTAGTATACTCCCATCTAGATCCATCCCTGTTGATTCAAACGACAGGATTTCATCTCTCCTAAGGGCTGTGTAGTATTCCATTGCATATATGCTCTACTGTAAGTGTCCAAGAGTTGGTTTTGTTTCATCTGCTCCTTTGCCTGTTGACATTTCACCTGTGAGTGAGGTCATCTGGTATCTCTCTTTCTTCTTTTGACTTATTTCACTTAGCATCATCCCCTCTAGATCCATCCATCTTGATTCGAACGACAGGGTTTCATCTCTTCCAAAGGCGGTGTAGTATTCCATTGTATACGTGGACCATATCTTCTTGACCCATTCATCTGATGTTGGGCACTTAAGTCAAAGTAGTAGTATTTCTTAATGGCTTGATGGTGGGGTTTGTTTGGAGTGCTTTGCTTCTTAAAGTTGTTCAGGCAACTAAATTGACATTATTTATACCATGTGGCTTCCAAGGTCATTCTGGACATTGGCATCCAGCCAGCCTCCGGGGGAAGGGTGAAGGAGGCATGGCCACTCTTTTACCATCTGTACTGGGAAATGACTCACACTTTGCATTGGCAAGAACTAGTTCCATGATCCTCTCAGGAGGAAATGAAATTCCATCACAGCAAGAACTATACCAAGCTTTCATTTTAGGTGACCATTTAGTCATTTCTACCACAAAATCTGTTTTCTGCTTCTTTAATTTTTAAAAGTAATAATGGTTATCCTAAGATGACTAATAAAGTGTGAGACTTGAAATGGGATATCTTGAATTTGGGTGAATAAATTGCTGAAACTTTAAAACAAATTGATTTGGGAATGATTTTAGGTTTATAGAAAAGTTGCAAAGGAGAACAGCGCTCCCATTCACCCGTGACCCTCTTCTCCTGATGTTATCATCTTACATGGTACATTGGCCAAAACAAAGAAATGAAATTTGGCATATAACCATGAATTAAGTTATAGGTTTTATGCAAATTTCACCAATTTTTCTACTAATGTTCTTTTTTCCTGCTCTCAGATCCAATCTGGGATACCAGGCTGCATTTAGTCCCCATGTCTCCTTTGTCTCCTCTAGTCTGAGAGAGCTACTCACTCACTCTTTGCTTCCCTTTTGAAATTTCTAATCGGGTATTTTTATAGAACAGCCTTCCATCTGGGTGTGTCTTGTTTTTCCATAATTAGCCTTTAGGGTATGGACTTGGGGGACCAAACCACAGAGGTGAAGGACCTTCCCTTTGCTATATACTCTGGTATCTTATTCTGTCCATATGACTTATTACTGGCAATATTAACTTTGACCATCTGGTCAAGGTAGTATCTGCCAGGTTCCTCCTCTTAAAGATACTGAATTTCCTCTTTTCCATTAGTCTTCAGAAGTCACTAAGTTCAGTCCACATTCAAAGAATACATTGCAAACTTTAAAAAAGAGAAATAAAATTTTTACTACCTGTGAGTAAAAATATATTGATAAGATCTAGTGAAAGACATGGAATTATCAGGATCTTTATATTCTTTTATGAGGCATTAAAGAGCTAAGTAGTGACAAGAGACCGAGCTGTTGAAATGTAAATTTTCACATGTTGGTTTTGCAAGAAATAAGACCATTTTTTCCTAATAAAATAAATGAGCCTACTACTTCTAATAATGGGGAATTAAGAAGTTCAGACAACTGAAAAATCTGGGGAAATAGCAAAACATCTTCCTCAAAGCAGCACAGGATTAACCAAATAATGAGGAGTTAGATCTCCAGAGAGGAGACATTCAGAGACAGCCCAGCTCCTGGGAATTCTCGCCTAGGGCCACCTGTGAATCAGGAGAGACCACAGAGAGGCTGTTACTGTCTCACAGGTCATGGCCCAGGGAATAAGCCTTGGGGCCAGGGCCGTGGGGCAAAGTAAAAGGAACAGAAATAACCAACCGTCACACACATGGCAAGTCTGGGTGTAGGTATGACAAGGCACAGAACGCCTCAAGCCCCCAAATGAGGTTCAGATGATGCTGAAAACAAATGTCCCTGGTGCCAGAAAGAAAGAAATGAATTTCTCTAAAGGCAGCATCCATCACTCAAGATGGAAATTAAAAAAAACAAAAACAAAAAACAATGTCTACTTTTCATTCCAGGATCACTTACAGTGGGAACTCCGGGGAGTGAAAAACACACATTAAGAGGGGAACAGGGGGTGCACCTTTTGGTTCAGTTGACTCAGACGCTGGCATGCAGAGCATTCAAAGCCCCAAGGACAGGGCTGGGGGTGGTGGGACACCACCCGGGGTCAGAGTGAAAAACCAAAATGAGTAAATAAATGAAAGCACGTCTTCTTCCACTACCTGTCTTTAAAGAGTGGAACAAGAGAATTACAGTTTTGAGCTTGTAAAATGATCAAGACCTGGCAGGAAGTAGTCAGCAAGGCTCTTAAGCAAAATTAGCCTGGGCAAACCCAATTTTACACAAGCCATAAATTAGGGGATCATTTACAAGTATCTTAAAGGTAGCATCATTTATAAAAATGAACTTAGAGTCAGTTTTCTTGGAATGTGGTCCACTGTACAACTGGGCATGTGCATTTACACACACCCTAAAGGGGATGCAGTAAATCAACAAATGCAGCAAGTATTATGGCTACATGTCAGAAAACTTCCCAAAAAACAGTGGTTTCAGTAAGACGGAAGTTATTCCTCCAGGAAAATGCATACCTATCTTCTTGTCCTATTTAATTTAATGAATTTTTTTAAAGAGAGGAAGAGAGAAGAGGAAGCATTATTTATTCTTTTGTGTGTTCAGTTTTGGTTGTTACCCCAGAGCAGTCTGTCTGGACCCTTGGAGTCAGTGGCTTCCTTTGGCAGAAAGTCTGGAATCAATTCAAGGGGAGAAGCATAACTTTTATTATATATTCTAAAGGTGTCCAGTCTAGGGACGGGGCAAAAAAACCCTTTTCATAGATCTCATATAAAAATAGGGGAGATGGGGATGCTTACCCCATTGTCCCTGGCTACAGAGACAATGCATTTGTAGAGAAATAGCAGGAAAGAGGAAAATGATTAGGCTTCCTCTTACAAAGTAACCAAGGAGATCAGAGACACGCCAGAAGTCATGAATTTTAGGAGGAGACTTATTTAGCCGGGGACTGCAAGGAGTAAAACACTCAAATCATGCGGTCCCGAACCCAAATAGTGCAGGGTATTTATATCTTCATAAGTTCATAAAGGGTTCACGTAAGTAGAGGTCACACCCTAAACGTCTTAAGCTATCTTGTTGACATTTAACTTCTTCCCAGGTCTCAGCAGATTTACAGAAACCCCTCCAGCCAAGGTCTTACTAAGGTTTCTGTTTCACGGCCAGAGGATTATCTAGAAAGCGGGGACCCTAGGGCTCTTTAGAGTAACCCTGCAAAAATGAGGTTTCTCCAGCTCCTTATTTCATTCCAAGGCAGAAAACCATGGAAAGGTAAATACATTGGCGGGGTGGGGTGATACCTGAATTAGGGTATTAAAAGCTTTTAGAGGGGCAGCAGTCCTGTGCTCCTTAAGACTATTTGATACCCTAGGTAGGTATAAATGATTAGTTGAAGCAACATACTTGTTTTAAATACATACATGGAGACACACTTTTGTTAAGTAACAAAATACTAGTCAGACAACCCTTGTAATTAGGTTTGTGTTCAAAGTGATTCGCCAGTTGGACTGTTGAAAGAAATTACAGACAGGATAAACTGATCATGTGAATTCCATTGATGTCATAATTCTTCTAATTCAGGGAAGGTTTTTAACATCAGACCGCCCAGTGGTAGAATTGGGAAGAGGGAAGGGATGGAGAAAGGGAAGGAAGACAATGAAGGGAGTGGTTTTCAGAACACAGAATCCAAGGCAGAGATGTTCCGTGGACAAAGCTTTTGTGATTTTTAAAAAGTCTTATTTAATGTTTCTGCTTTATTCAATATGGTTGCCACACTCTCTTCTCCCCAGTGATCCCTGAAATACGAGTTTGTCCCTATTCCTCCGCTCCCTATATTATTAAAAGAAACTATCAAACAAAAACCACCAAGATTCTTAGGGCTCTTGCGACAGGGCCTTTCAGCCCACCTCTATTCACCTGCCTTAACACTCATTTGATTACTTTTCTAGTCCAGAAAACCAAAACCAAAAACACTTTCACGGTCTATGTGTTTTCTCCTGCTGTTTCCGCAGGCCTGGAATGAGAGTCTCACCTTTTTTGACCCGTCAGCCACCATTCAAAAACTTTGACAAAATGTCAGGAAAACTTCCCCATTTTCCTCCAAGTCCCTGCCTCCCAACCCCGTGAATCTCTATTTTATTTATCTTTTACTTGACATTTCATTCAATTTTGATACATCAGTCTTCTAGAGTCCTTGGTACTAACTCTTAACTCTTGTTGTATGCTCAGCAGGATGTGGGACCCAAGGAATGTTTCTGTGGCTGAAATGAACCGTATCCATCACTGATGACCCTATGGCCCAGGCCACATACTCTGGACTCGGAATCCCTAAACTAATCTAAACCTCAAAGCCACCAGGCTTGCAAGTGTCTCCAGCACACACACCTCTTTTGCAGGGTTTGAAATGAATGAAGTCACTATTGCTGATGGTAGGTCCTGGCTGCAGGCCGGGCTGCTCCCAGCGAGAAAGGGAAACGTAATTTCTAGGAAACCAATACACAAACTCCCCCTCTGGCGAAAGGCAGAACTATGGGCAGGGGAGGCGCGGGCTGGGCTGCGAGTCTCACGCCGACTCCCGCGCGTGCCTGCACACGCTGGGTTTTCAGGTAGGCCGCGCAGGTGGCTGCCACATCGGGTGTCCCGTAGCCTGAATGTCACCGAACAGTTGTACCAGGATCCCTGCAGCTGAAGCGGCAGTCGCGTGGCGGCTTGGAGTGGATGTCACCACGTGGTGGCCGTCTCTCCCCCGCGACTCGACGCGCGGGCGGCGGGACCCGGGGGTGGAGCCGTAGGCTGGGTGACCCGGCAGCCCGGAAACCCCGAGGGAAGGAGGCCCGGGCTGGGGGAGCGGGTCGGTTTCTCCCGAGTTGCGCAAGAGCCGGGGTGGCTGGCGGGGCTGGGACGAGCTGGGCGGCCGTCCCGCCCTCAGTCCCCGCGCAGCTCGCCCTCTTCCGCGCCCACGCCGCCCACCGTCCAAACCAAAAGCGAAAGGAGCGGGTGCCGCGTCCCCTGCCCGCCCCGCGTCGCGTCGCGTCGCGGGGAGGTCTCCGCGCGCCGACCGTTCGGCCGAGCCGCGGCTTTGTGACTTCACTGGTTTCGCAACCAGCCCGCCGCCCGCCGCCTGCCGCCCGCGCCCCGCTCCGCTCTCCGTGCTGCCCCTCCCGCCGGGCCGTCCTGCGCGGCCGTCGCGGAGCCTCCCGTCCGGCCGCCGCCCGCTGTGCAGCCCTGCGGCCCCGCACGTGCGCGCCCCCGCGCGGAGCCCCGAGCCGCCCGTCCGCCCCGCCGCGCGCGGCGCCCTCCGGCCAGCGGCGCGATGCTGTGCTTCCTCAAGGGAATGGCCTTCGTCCCCTTCCTCCTGGTGACCTGGTCGTCCGCCGCCTTCATCATCTCCTACGTGGTCGCCGTGCTCTCTGGGCACGTCAATCCCTTCCTCCCCTACATCAGGTGAGGGGCTGCGGGGCGCTGCTGATGGGAGCGACGGGTGGGGTCCTGACCCAGCTGGGGGCGTTCGTGCGCCCAGCCCAGCTCTCACGGCCCCGTTCGTTTGGGACCGGGGTAGGGAACAGAGCCGCGCTAACTTTGTCTTCGGTACTGAACAGAGTGGCTTCAGAAGGGGTCAGCATAGACGTCGGTCGAACTTTTAGACAGATGGGGACAATCCCAGGAAGATGCCATTGCTACAGTATTGAAGCACCCCAGGGACTCGATGATGCCATGTATGTATGAGAGGCAGTGCCAAAGAGCTCACATAGATCACTTTAACTGCCCAGCTGCCCCCGTGAAGTGTATAGAGGGCTCATTTTTCATGTGTCTAAAGGAAGTTTAAGGAGATGTTGAAAGGGTGTCATTGTGACACTGATGTCACAGTTAGGAAATGGTGGAAGAAATTCATATGCAGATCCATCCCAGGCCAAATGCAACACTGCAGTCTCCAGGTGCATGACAAGAGGGCTTGAGTTACCCAAGACCTCTTTAAGTCCTGTGCCCGCCAAGTCACAGTCCTCAAGTTGTCATCAACACGACATCCCTTGTGCTGGCAGTGTACTGTTTCCTTTTTCATAAACTTTGGCCTCTGCCTTTCTTGAGAATCACTTCATCCATGTCTTCTTTGTGAAATGGCTCCAGCACTTGGAGGATGAAACCTCCCTTCAGAAACTAGAGGGCGGGGGCCGGGTGGGGTTGGGGAGAGATGTGCAGTGGGTATCCCCTAAGCATCTGGATGAGTCACCCCTATCCAGGGAGTGACTGTTTTATGATAGATGGTAGGATCTCTCCTTCTCTGGCCATTCTACCGGAGGCAATATTTTTTGTTTTTGTTTTTGTAGTCAGGAAGGGGAAACAGGTGAAGTCAGAGGGAGTTTCAAGAGGCAAGGAAGAGATCAATATGCTGAGTAGGGCACAGAGTTGCCCTGCAGTCACAGAGGTACTTTTGCCCACAAGAACTCTTCCTGCAGCTAGAAAACTTCCTCCCCAGGCTTGTGCCCCTGTAGAAACTTGGACATGGTTTTTCATGGTGCGTCTCTGTTCCAAGTGCTTCTCTTTTCTGTAGCAGGATAGAGAAAATAGTAACTGTTTCTCCAGTGTCTGAAAGTCAGGAACAGATAATATTTGATACGCCTTGGCCAGGCTGTCCCAGGAAGGATTTAGTCTTCGTGGAGGTGTGATAGAGTTGTGATTAATATCACCCGAAGATGAATTTGAAATGGAAGACATTCAGAAATGGGGAAATGAGCTGACAACCACTTGGGAGGTGCTCACATCACTGATTTAGCAAGGAAGGGGTTTTCAAATAAAGTTGTGAGAGAGCTGTCAGCAGGTGCCTATGGCTTCTGGGTTGTCTGCTCAGAGCACTCTGTCTCTGGCCCTCCCAGTAAACTGATTCATTGAGGCTAGAACAGGATGTAGGAAACCAGGGTCATCTGTAACTCAGGGCAAAAAGAGTAGTTGAGTTGCCTGGGACCCAGTCTGTTGAGGAGACCCACCAGCCCAGTCAGTTTTTGTCTCAAGGAAATATGGTCAGCCTACCTCTAACCCCACTCCCTCCGCTACCCGCTCCAGCCGCACTGGTGTCCTTCCTGCAAACCTGCTTTTCTTGGCCTTCACTCTGGCTGTTCCTCTGTCAGAAGACTTCCTCCAGATATCTCCAGGCTTTCTCCCTGACCTTTCTTTATATGCATCTTGGTAAGGCCTGCCCTGATTGCCCTATTTAATATTGCACCTAGGTGCTCCTCATCCTGCCCCCCCGCCCACATCCAGTCTTATTATTTACCACTTATTACTTACCACCTTCTAACAAATGAAATGGTTTACTGAGTTGACTGACTTCTTCACTGGAATGTAAGCTCCAAGAAGGCTCTTTGTTTTGTTGTACTGACAGGTCCCAGGGACTCTCTATGGATTTTATTCTTCGCCTTGGGGCAGAACAGATCCCTTTAGACATGTCTTGATAAGGTCTTTCTTGGTTTGGGGCTTGGTCACTAATTTGGATTTTTTTCAGGATAAGCCCCCTTTTACAAGGTGCTATGGTTTTTAGCCAGTCTGAAGTTCCGATATTTTTAACAAAGCTTAACACTTTAAAGAGCTATTCCATTTTAGATAAGAGCTGGAACCTGGGAGAATCTACCTCCAGGATGACATTCAAACACCATTTCCTTATCAGATATTTTCTCCTTGTATTTCATACCTCTGTATATTGGGGACACAGGCAAATAGCCCTTAGGTGTGGAACCACGATGTTCTGTCTCTTGAATAGAATTAAGAACTCATTGATGCCAGTGTTTACTTACTGAATTGAAAGAAACCCAAATGCTAAAAAAAAAAAAAAACATAGTTCTTTTACTTACATTACTGTATATGTTTTGGAAGATTGAAATTTCACCCATCTGTGTGTATTTCACACAGTCACCACCTCCAGAATTCCAGTGCCCTTTACCGCCACCTGTTCCCTCCTTCCTTCCCTTCCCCAAACCCACCCCAGGTAACCACAGTCTGCCATCCTATAAGTCTTGTTGTGATGTGTCTGTTTTGTTTCTTTATATTCAACATACGCGTGAAACCATTCTATATTTCTCTTTGATTTCTAGCTTATTTAGTTTAGCGTGATCCCCTCCAGTTCCATCCAGGTTGTTGCAAAGGGCAGGATTCCATCTTTTTAAACAGCTGCATAGAATGCCATTGAGTGTATAGACCATAAGTTCTTTATCCAGTCATTTGTTCAAGGGCATTTAGGTTGTTCCCATGTCTTGGTTATGGTGAATTGTGCTGTTGTGGGGTGCAGACATTTTTTCTGATTTAGAGTTGAAACCCAAATGTTTGATAAGACTATTGGTTTTGGGCTCTCATATGTTGCTTGTGAGAATTAAATCGATCCATTCCCATGGAGGGACTTACCCTTTGTCTATGGATAGAGCATGGTCTTTGAGCATAAACCCTGCTCAGGATTGGTGGCAGAAATTTGGGTTACCTTAACAGGGGAACCAAAATGACAAATTAAACAAAATGAAAGAAGTTGGGTCTTGAACTCCAACTCTTGCATTTAGTTACTAATCATATCTATAGAACTGTTATATATTATAATCACCGCTATGTACTAATCCTCTGAATGAACACATTTATTATAATGAACACTTTTTATAATGAACAAAAGTTTTAAATGATTCAGGTGCTGATTTTTTTTCAGTAGAAGTACATACTGTTATTTGGTTTTTTTTTTTACGGAAAAGTGCAGGTAGGATTGAAGGCAAGTATGCAAGCCTATAGAAAGAGAGAGGAGGAAGAAACATTTATTTATTTTTATTTAGTTGTCCATCTTGTTTGTTCCACCAGCCTTAGGTCATGAACTTGGGTCCTTGGGATGTCTGTGCATTGCACCAGCCAGAGGCTGCAGGCTTAAGTGCTTAACCAGGATATGCCCATACTTTTTCTAACACAATTTTATGATTACATGATATAAGTCCTTTATTTCACATTTGACTTTTGATGGGGACTATGAATGGGTTCATTTTTGCAGAAATGTTTTATGACTTCAGTTTTCTCCATGACCCTTCCCCATGGCCTTATATCATCCATGTGTAAGGATGTCGGTCTTGTTTATTATTTGTCTCTCACATGAAATTTAACTTCTGTGATAGTAAGGTTCAATGCTGTATCTCCAGCATTCATGACCCTACCAGACACATAGGAAGTATTGGTTGAACACAGCCTAAGATAATTTATACTAGATGGACCTTTATATTTAAAACGAGCCTGTTTTATTGTTAGGATCAATTTCTTTCTCTTCAACGTTAACTGATTCAAGAGTTCACTCTTTATTCACTTAGGCTGTGATTCCTGCCATCCTCTAGCATTGTTTTTATTGATTCATGAAATCATGTTTTACAAGATTCGTCAACTCTCTTTGAAGTCACTCTGACTTATGTTGGTGAATATTTACAACATTTGTTAATCATACTGAGAGGGACCAGCTTTGTCGCAGACAACCTGGCTTAGAATATAATTCTGCTGTGCGCTCGAGCTAGCTACAGGACTTTGGACACGTTTTTTGACTTCTTTCTGCTTCTCTATACATTAATAATAGCAGCTGCCTGAAAATAACTTATGAACTCACTGAAGACTCATTCACACCCTGGTCCCAGAGCATAACAACTTTTCTGTAAGCATTTGCTTTTAGTCTTGTTCAGGGACCAGTCCGCATTGGTCTGGATAGATGCTAGTGTTAAGTCAGAAGAGACATTTGGCTGAGGGCTAATTTTATAAATGATCAGTTTATTTGTGAATATAGCAGAAGCTTTCTTAATCAACCTCAATTTTAATCAACTTTCTGGGTTAACTGATAATCTCATTCTCTGAAAAAGACACTGACTATAGCCAGTAATCCCAGAAAATCCTCATTCAGTGGTGCCTACTTCTGACCTGACTTCTCTCACTTGTTTCTTTATGTGCTTATCAAGGTCAGCTGTGTCCATTCTCAAATGTATCCAGGCCAGTTTTTTTTTATTTTTATTTTTTTATGGTGATTGTGTGATTTAACTTAATAGACATGCGCTGTTGGTCTGTAAATGCAAAAAGAATTGTAATTTCTAAGAAAACTCTTTTGAAAACTTTGGAAAGATTAGGGACAAGTCCCAAACTTGTAGTGTGTTTAGTAGCTGATAGGATAAATGTAAAGATTTGAGAAAACCAATGAAGAGAATTCACAGTCAAATGACTTCAAAGGTGTCTCTCAGATTTTCCTCTACTTCAAACTAGAAGTGAGTTGGTTCAAAGTAGATGTGGTTTATCTGCCAGGAGAACATCCAGTAGACCTGTACTCAAGCAGTGGCCTTGACCTACATCAACAGGTAGACAAATGAAAGCACATTTACATGTCTGTTGTGTGTAATAGCTAACTTTTTCCTTTTTTAAAAATGTGGTACCTGTGTGATTTTTGATGACTTTTCCACTTAAACCAACTTTCTTGATTTCTAACTACATTGAATTTTAGGCAATGGTGTCTTACTTCCTGATCCACAATAACAATGGAATCAAGGATAACAAATAATAATGTCTTGGTGCGCCCTGGTGGAGTGGGGATTGAGCACAGCCCACAAACATCCTAAGGTCCTGGGTTTGCGTCTCAGGACTGGCAGGAACAACCAAGATGAACAACTAAATAAAATAAGTGCTTCCTCTTTTTTTTCTACCTGTCTCTGCTCACCTTCATTCCTGCCTGTACCTTTCCTTTAAAAAAAAAAAAGGTCTCTGTGCATAGAGTGACATACTCTGACACAGCATTAAAGTCATTCCTGTCTTTACAATGCAACTACAGTGCCATAAAGATGAAAAGGCAGGTGTCTTATAGCTAGGAAAAAAAAATCGTCTCTGAAAAATAATTTGTGCTCTCATATTTTCTTCATAAAAAGTATACTCAAATTAATTCATCCTAAGAAAAGCAGAGTAAGAAAACTGAAGCTGTCAGACTGAGGGAATGGATACTCTGTTCAGTATGAGTCATGTGTACATATGTAATGATTCCTCTGTTTAATTTAAATTTTCCATTGTCATTTGATGACATCAAATTTTTTTTCATTGAATTAAATAAAATTCCAGACGTTTTTTTTCTATTTATTGCTCCAAATTAAAAAAAAGGCATTAGCATATTGCTCAAAATTCTTCACTGATAGAGGCTGATGACTTTTAAATACAAGGGTTCAATTTTATTTATTTTTTTTTGAGGAGGAAGAAGCATTTGATATGTTATATTTAGTTGTTCACCTTGGTTGTTCACCCTGACACTGGCAGAAGGCGGCTGACCAAACTACTACTCCACCAGGGTGCACCCAAGGGCTCAATTTCAACATCACATGAGCGCTCTGCCTAACAGTTCTCTGTTAGTAATAGCATTTCAGTCCCTGTGACTCAGCTGACTAAGGTGCAGACTATGAAAGTTATGAACCCAGGTTCGAGACCTGGGACCAGGGGTGGCAAAAAATAAAATAAAATTGATGTTGAAATTGGAAAAAATGAAAGACTAAGACAATTGCACTTCAGTCTGTCATGAGCATTGCAGAGTAATTGCATGTCAAGGACAACTTGCTAATGACTCTTGAAGGATTGCCTGATGCGAACCTGAATGTAGACATGTAATCGTGTAAACTCACAAGGAAATGGTATGTTTCCATACAGAGAAACATAATATGGCCCCGAAACAATATGGCACCACAGAGAAGAGTTTTAAGTTGTGTCCATTGAAATTGCATAACTCTACATGTGTGGCTTGGCTTCTTCATTTACTCTTACTTTTCTGTCTTTAAAAAGGGAATAATACATACTTTATTCATGAAGTTGTGAAACTAAATAAAATGTTTGCTGTTGAATGTAAGTATTGAAAACTTATCTTTCTGTTAATATTAGTATCTCTATTCCAAACAGGGCTGACATCTTCAAAAACTTGCCACATCTGACCTCTTCACTGCCTTCCTCTTTCTTACCACCCTAGTCCTAGCCACTGTCATCTCTGGACAAATGACAGAAATAGCTTCCTGTCTTCTGGGTCTACGCTTACCCCTCTGTAGTCTTTTTCACAACATCCTTTCGAAAAACATCCCTCAACTTCATGTGACTCCTCGCTTTCAGTACTCCCGGTTTCCCATCATGCTTAGAGTAACATGCAGAGTCCTCACCATGACCTGTGACCCGGATGTGCAAGAGCACACAGGGCCTGCTCACTCCACTCCAGTCACACCTGCTTCCTGCGTTCCTCTAAGTTATGGCACCTTAGGTCTTTGCACCGTGCGGTTCTCTCTACTTGTCATTTTCCTGGCCCAAATCTTCCGCTTCATTCACAGATCTCTGTTCAAGTACCCTTCCCAGATCACCCTGTCTCAAGTAGACCCCTTCCTCTCCCTCTCAGTCCCTTATCCAGCCTGCCTTTTATTCACAGCACTCACCACTCCTGGACTATTTTTACTGCCCCTGCTCCCCTACAGAGTTTTAAAATGTTAACAAAATCAGGACACAAAGGAATCAGAAGAGTGTGCTTCCGACTGCAGCTTGGTTAATATGTTGGGTGTTTGAAGTCAATACACACGTGAGGCTGTGCCCTAGGTTCTCTCTGAAGGACATACAACAACAAAATAATCCTCATGAAAGGAGGCCCAGAGAGGCTGCTGCTGAAGTCAGAAGAGCGTGTGCATAAATGAGCTTGCCTTGAGGATGTACAGAGAAGGGAGCCCTCATACACTGTTAGCGGGAGTGTAAATTGGTGCAGCCACTATGGAAAACAGTATGGTAATTCATTTAAAAAATTAAGACTAGAAATACCATTTGATCTAGTAATTCCCCTCGAAAAATTTTTGCACCACCGTGTGCATTGCAGCATTTCTTACAGTAGCCAAGATATGGGAACAACCTAATTGCCCGTTGTTAGGTGAATGGATAAAAAAATTATAGTCACCTTTTCTGTTTTATCTATGACTTCGGTCAGTGGTGCCTCCAAAATTTCCTGTTGCACAGAAGCAATCGGTAACTATGTGTGAGTCAACGCATCCTTGAATTGTTTGTTAAATATTAAACCTCTTGCAGGTAGTGAATTACCTTTTCATCTTTGTTACCCCATCACCTGGTACAGTTCTGAATACTTAGAAGGTGCTTAACAATTAAAAAAAAACTTTTTTTTTTTTTTTTCTATGAATGAACAAGGAGGGATCTTAGATTGATAAAGAGCAAACTGTGTGGTATGGAAAAAGAACAGTGTTTATGAGTTGGAAATTTACATTTTTTTTTTTAAAGGTAAGGTGCAGGCAGGAATGAAGATGAACAATGACAGGCAGACAGGAAGAGAGAGGAGGAAGAAGTATTTTATTTATTTTATTTAGTTGGTCGTGTGTTTGTTCCCACTGGCCCCAGGACAGGAACCCAGGTCCTCGGGATGTATGGGTGTATGTGGACTGTGCTCTCGGCTACAGGCGACTGACCTAAACACTAGTTCACTGGCGAGTGCTGGAAAGTTTTAAGGTTTAAAAATAGTTGATAGAGGTGCCCCCTGGTGGCTTAGCAGTTAAGTCCATATACATCCTAAGGACCCAGGTTTGAGATCTGGGGTCGGGGGAACAATCCAGATGAACGACTAAATGCAAATAAATAAATGTAGAAAAAACAAAAAAACAATTGAAATAGCTTTACAGTGACTTCCACTCTAGAATAATCACCACTGAGTGAAGCTGCCAAAAATTTCACCCTAATAGTTCAAAATACCTAATAGAATATATGACTTTTTTTTTTTTTTATCATGCTTATTTCTTTTAAATACTAAAGTCAAATATTGTGAAGATAAGTAATAGTCTCCTTTTACTGGTGTATTAAGTGTTTTTAGATCCCAAGTCTTGATTCAAGCGCTGGACCTAGGATTTGAGGGTAAGCTGACAGGTCTCAGTGTGAGCACACAGGTCATTTTGTATGCTGTCAGCCTCTCAGTCCCAACAATAAACCATGACTCCAGGCTTTGCAGTAAGGGAATCACATGCATCTGATGATTTAAAGGAGCGCCTTTGACCAAGCTTATATTACCAAGCATGTTTTTGAGTTGTTTTCATTCCTTTGAGCACTGAGTGATTATGCACACTGTGTCATAAATTACTTTGGAGAAGGATGTCAGATGAACAATTTGGAATTTTCCACAATCAACTTAACTTGTAGAAATGAAAATACAGGAAATATAAGCTGATTTCCTAGACACAGCCTGCCCTGGAAACAGCCGTGTGTGCGTAACCTCAGCAGCTTCTAAACCACAGTTAGTTTGTATCCAAGCTGCAGTTTACAGAAAGTACCTCATTTCCAAGGAGGCTAGAGGTGCCGGATGGGACTGAGGCAAGGCCAGAACCCAGTTACCTGAGCCTTGTGGTAAAGAACTAGGTGGTAGGAGGTGGATGGGAAGACTGCCTCTGCTGGGGGGCAGGCAGTGGCTTTCTTGAATGGGCAGCCAAGTAGAGCTATGCCACCTGAATTCTACCTCTGCCTTTGCACAATAAAGTCATTTAATTGAGCGTAAGAAAATAAAAAGATGCTACTCACAGAGTATCTTGTTATGCCTGCGGTGTTATATCTGGATTCCGACCTCAGGTAGTAGATGTGATGCAATATTTATTTATAATGTAACTTTAGTAGCTCACCGACAGAAAGCCTTAAGTGTATGTCTTAAGGTAGGAGAACCTTTCGTTTTTATTACTGACCATAGACAACTGCTCGTCTTACCAGTTCTTAGATGTGCCCACATTTTCATTTGCTGCTTGCAAAGTTTTCTTGAAATATTTTTGAGCAAAATTTCACCAAATACCATTCTGTTAGATATCATTTTGTTCATGGAAGTAAATCACAAACTGATCACACTTACCTGAGACATTAGAGAATTTGCAACTCAGATTTTGTCTAACATGTAGTAAGTGATGTTCTATAAATATTTGGTTGATGATTGACTGTATGTGTAGTTCCAAATAGTAAAAGCTATCAAAGATGTGTTGTGCTTCATCAGACAACTTGTTATGAATGCAGTGTTTTCATAGTATTGACACGAACTACGCTAGAGGGCCGCGTGTAGGAATATTGGCTCATTGGTATTCTGGGGTTGATGGGGGTGCATTGTGGACTATTAATCCTGACAGAAAATCACATTTACCATGATAGTGAATGTTCGTTATAGCCTTTGAGAAGCTCTGTGGTCCTGCCTGGTTTGCATCTTCCTGGTAGACAAGAAAGGCACGATGATCCCGTTCAGTAACCTCATGGTTCATTCCCCTGGTATGAGCTACTGAGAGCCAGTTGTGTGCATTTCTCCCTAACTCCGTGGTCACTGATCTGCATTTTGGTAGCTTGAGTCTAGACATTCTGGAAGCATTTGCACTATGGGAATGGGCCTACCTTACACGTCAGGCTTCCTCCAGAGCATTTACCATTTCCCAACACAGCGATGTTTTCCTTCACCCGCACCCCCAGTCCTAATTGCTTTGTTCCCTGTCTGCTGGTAGAACAGGGTGGAGGCTGGAAAAGTCAGGACGTCAGATATCTGGATTGTGTTTAACACAAAATTCAACTGAATACATTTTACATATTTTATTGGCTTTTTTCAACAATTTGGAATCTCGACCAGCAGCCAGCCTGGGAGTGAGAAAGGAGCTTCAAGGAGCTCAACAAATGACTGTCACAGGCAGACCGGAACAGGAATAACAAGTGTTGCAGTCGGCAAGACACTGGATTGCCCTTGCGAGGTTGCTTTCAGGGACGGCAGGGCCATCAGTCAGAGCGCCTAAATAATGCTGGTCGGGTGATTGCTTGTTGATTGGTTTAGGATTCCATTTTGGGGGGAGCTGAAATTGTAATTGAGTCTCAGTTTGGTGACTCACAGTCCCTGCTTATCTTAATCAACTCCATCTTGGGCCTCTTGTCTTGTTTTTAACAATTAGAATATAGATCGGTCTGCTTAATAGCTCTGTGACCTTAAACAAGTTGTGTAACGTCTATAATACTGTTTTCCTCCTCAGTAAAATAGGGTCGATAGAGGACCCACTGAGGGGTGTGAGGGTTGCATGAAGTGTGATGCGTGCTAAACACCTACAGAGCCGGACACATAGTCGGTGCTCAGTCAGTGGTCTCTACTAAGTCAGTTTATTTTTCATTTTAAGTTTTAGGGCTCTTTTCCCCTTCTTTAAATTTTTTTACTTTAAAATTTATTTTTTCTATGAAAAACATAACTTGAAGTTACATCAGCTTTTTCCCAGTGCGAGAGTCATTCCTTCAGCAGCCGCGTGGCATGTGGAATGACAATTTGCAAAATGCTTTTTGACTCTGCCTGTGTAGTTTTAAATGTCCGGACAAACAAGAAGAAAAGACCACTCTGAAATTCTCAGCTTTCAGATTGCATGTTTGGTGTCGTGAGGACCCTGGATACATCTGGGCCTTTGACATATGTGTTGGTTTGCTATCAATGACCAGGTAATGCCCGAGGTGGTCTTCTTTTCTGTTACAGAAGCTTCTCCCTCCCTCCCTGCTTCCTTTCCCTCCCTCTTCTCATAAACAAAAAGGAATCTTACCAGCTGGTGGCGGATTACTCCGGACCTGTGGTAACAAGTACTCCTGAGTGAGTCACCCCTGCTTTTTATACCCAGAGGCCAAGGGGAGGAAGCTTGGTTACCCTGTGAGAATTAGCTGGGGAGATGCTGCCACCCACTCCACCTTCTGGCCTGTGCTGGGCCGCCCTCCTCTCGGCATGCTCTTGTATACCAGGATGGACGCTCCTCTTCATCTCAACTTTCTGGAGTGTGACAGCAGTTACTTGTAAGAAAAGGAAAATGGTCATGTTAAATTCTAAACCCTTTAGCTTCTTACAGGTCAAAGTGATGCTGAGATGAACATAATTGAGAGTAGAGGCATTTGTTGTCTTTGGAAATATTAACCTCTTTACACCCTCACATATGAAGTGTTGACAAAACTTCAAGACTCCTGCTGGGTATGCCCTGGTGGCCTAGCGGTCTGCTACACCCTGGGAGCAGTCCCACATACATCCCAGGGTCCTGAGTTCAAGACTCAGGGCTGGGTGGAGTGACCAGTACAAGCAACTAAATAAAAATAAAACGGAATGTTTCTTCCTCCTCATTCTATTCCTGCCTGTGCCTTTCCTTTAAAAAAATAATAAAATAAATTAAATAAAGGCTTCTGCTTTCTGCACACACTGCCGAGTGCATGTTTTCAGCGTGATCATTTTTCAGTGCTGACATTTCAGGGCTCTTTAAATGTGGGACAGCTCATCACAAGTGCCAATTTCTTCCTCTCTAGGGTTCTATTCCCACCTGTTTTAAAGCTTGGAAATGTTAAAAACTTAAACCTGGGTATTAATGAATAGAAAACTGAACATGTCACACATGACTTTCCGGTTCATTTAGTTAAGTGAGAGGTTGTACCTGAAAAATGTTTATAGAAACTCTTTTTGGTTAAAGTAATTTTCCAATTGCCATGAATATGCCCTTAATATCCTATTCCTTGAATTAAATACTGATAGGTGCCCATAATAATGTTCAGCTCTCTAAATTATATTTTCAGCAGTGTAAACTTGTGTGCCGAGATAAGATTTTTTAAAAGAAAGGATGTATTTGTTTATTTAAAATCCCCTGAGTAGATTTTTCAGAAGTGAATTCTTTTTTAAAGGAAAGGTGCAGGCAGGAATGAAGGTGATTAGGCAGGCAGGCAGGAAGAGAGAGGAGGAAGTAGCACTTTATTTTTATTTTAGTTGTTCATCTTGGTTGGAACCCTGGTCCCTGGACATGAACCCAGGTCCCTGCGATGTATGTGGACCGTGCCCAGTCAGAGGTGTCAGACCTGACCAATACTCCACCAGGATACACCCCCAAAGTGATTTCATATCAGTTTTTTTTTTCAAAATAGTCATATTCAGTTCTTCATTGAGAAATCAAATTGGTCAGTTTCCAACATTTGAGAACCTCTGCTACCTTTCAGTTTATTTTATTTTACTTTCCTCTTTTTATTTTAACCACTTACTGTAAATATTTTCCAGCTTTTCACAATGGAAAACAATTAAATGCAATCTTTCATGGCAGAAAAATAAATGACATGTTTTTCAGAGCTCAAGTGAAAATACTTTAGGGTGAAATCTGGCCATTGTTCTCTAGAATTCAAAGTGGCTGAACACACCAAACAAATGCAGTATAAATCTGCCAGCCACATGCCGCCCCGGGGTCTGAACTGAGTTCCAGTTTTAACCTACACCTTCTCTTTCTCAGCGATACAGGAACAACACCTCCAGAGAGTGGAATTTTTGGATTTATGATCAACTTCTCTGCATTTCTTGGTAAGTACATAATACTATAAAAAAAAAATGAAAAATTCAGATTCCTAAATGAGATGTGCCATTTACAGTTTGTGTATAATTTTTTAATTTAATTTTTTAACAGACTATTTTTTAGAACAGTTTTAGGTTCACAGCAAAATTGAGTCAAAGGTAAAGATTTCCCATATACGCCATTACCCCCCATAATATCCTGTTAACATCTCCCTCCAGAGCAGTGCATAGGTTACAGCGATGAAACTACATTGATGTCATCATCACCCAGAGCCCACAGTTTACATTAGGTTCACTCTTGCTGTGTGTGATTTTTTAAAATACAACCTTTGCAACTAGAATTTTGTCCTACTTAGAGAAACAAAAATGACGAGAAACTTAAAGTTATTTGTGGCCTCATTACAGAACTATTCTTCCCTTCAACTGGTAGTTTTCCACAAGATTTTGAAGTGGATGTTCCATATTATTTTATTTTTAAAGTTGTGGTTTCTATCTAATGCATTTGTGTAAGGCAAAGACACATGATGCATAATGTTTCTCAAAGTATGTTCTGAAGGCCACATCATGAAGTTATTGGGTGGTGCTGGTTAAAATGTATGTTTTGGGGCCACCCTGAGATCTATTCAATCAGAACCTCTGGGAGTGAGGCCCAAGAATATGACTTGTGAACTGCACTCAAGGGGCTTTGAACACTCACTGCAGCTTACTAGCCTTTGACAAAAGTGTGGGCTCACCTTTTAGAGGAAGGGGAAAGGTGAAATCAGGAATGGTTTGTCTCCAACCCAGATGTGATTTTTCTTTTCAGTTTCTCCAAGAAACCTACATACACTTAATAGGAAACTATCCTCCACGAGCCAATTAACGTAATGTCTGAAAAACTCAGTCACCCACTATGGAGTATTCTGGAATCTAGATGTAAGATATAGGCCTCTTTCTCCTAGTCCTTACATAATCTCTGGACCTACAGAACAATCAAGTCTGCCAGGAGCCGCTGAGGGAACTAGCACTTTCTGTCCCTCTGTAATGGTGAGAAGGGACAGAGGAACTGGAAACCTACTTACAGTGACTTAGCGTCTATGGAACATGTTCATCCTACTTGGTAGAGAGAAGTTTCACCTTGTCACCCACTTGTGGTCTTCTCCTCCCAAGGTTTTGGAGGTGAGCAAAGGGAAGTAGAAATAGGACTGAATCAATTCCAGGGCCCTTTTTACATATCCTTCCCCAGAGTATAGATTTAGGAGGTAGACAGATGGTTTTTATCACTCATGAGTGATAAATATGACTTTTGGCTTCTAGGCAAGACAGAATTTAACATGCATGTCTTCATTTTGAATAGACTGTTATAAATTATTAACCTGCTTTTACAATTCAGCAAAATACTACTGCCATCTGTAATGTCAATATATTGCATTCTATTTTTATTTTTTAAAGGAAAGGTGCAGGCAGGAACGTAGGCAGACAGGCAGGAAGAGAGAGAAGGAAGAGGGATTTTTTATTTTATTTTCATTTTAGTCGTTCACACTGGTTATTTCCCCGCCGGACCCGGGACTTGAGCCCAGAAGTATATAACCTGTGCTCCTTCAGAGGTGATTGACCCAACCACTACTCCACCAGAGCACATCTACTTTATCCTTTTAACACATGTATGCTACCTATCCCATGTCTTACTATAATTCAGTCAGTCTCTATTAAACATTTGGGTCATTTCTGATTTTGTAATTTACAACAGCAAAGTGATCATTCTTTTAAACATATGTTTGCATATTTATGTGAGTTTTGCTATAAGATAAATTAACTGAGTGAAAAGGAATCTAGATCTATAATTTGGATAGTTATCTAGTCAACCTGCATTTGCTGTATGTCTACTCTGTGATAGACTTTATGCTTATGCTTAGTGCTGGGGTGACCATCTGACAGGCAAAGACTGCCTCCTGGACATGACATTTTATTACCAAATCACTCTTCAATACAATAAATGTTATTTGGGTAATTAAATAGCTATTTGGAAAAAGATAGCATTAATACTCTCTTCACACTATTCTCAAGAACTGATGGTAATTAAAGAACTCAAACATGAAAAGCAAAACAATAAGAGGATCATATTATGGCAAAATATATTTAACACCTTTGGATGGCAAAGTTAATCTAAACTTCACACAAAACCTAGAAGCTAAATAAGAAAAAATTGTCCAAGTTGAGTGAATAAAAATGGAAAACTTCTAAGTGATGAAATATACAATAAATCAAGTTAAAAGGCAAACAACAGATCTGAAGAAAATTTTTAATATTTATAACAGGCAATAGAATAATATATAGATATAAAAGGATGGTACAAATTAAAAATGAATAGAGAAATGCAATAGAAAAATAAGAATATAAACATGAAATTCTGAAAAGAAATACAAAGGACCAACAGGCATACTGAAAGTTGCCTAAGCTTAACAATGATCAGGGAAATGTAAATTAAATCAACAGGTTGCCATTTTACATTTTATTATATTGACACTAATTAAACAGGCAAGGCCATACAGAATCTTTATCCAGCTCTGCTGATGGGAGTATAAATTCCTACAGTCTTCGAACAAGACTGGGATGTTTCTCAGTATTTTAATTGTGCTTTATTTTTTCTGCCCAGTTATACTACTTCTAGGAATTTTCAGAAACATCTGTAAATGTGCCAAACATGGGCATCTATCTATAAGATGATGTTTGTCTTTGTAACAGGAAAGACATAGAAGCTGTGGGGAAGTCTATTAGGAGAATGATGAAATATATATGGTATCTCACTATGTACTGTGATGAGACCCTTAGAAATGATGAGGCAGATCCATTTGTACGGACTTGGCAAAGTCACGATGGTAATTTGAAGTGAAAAAAACAGGTCCGAGAATAATACATATACAATTGCATTATGTGAAAAGGATAATGTAAGGTTTTTCTGGGCTCCGCGAGGAGAAAAAGTCAATTAGACAAAAAAGTCGAATAGTCAGGGCTTTATTGGATTCTGAACACACGGGCAAAACTCCCAAGTCCGCAGAATGGGGCTGGGAAGTCGCGCTTGAACAAAGGGGAGCGGGCTCTTTAAGCAAAGGAATTTCGTGGGCTTCCTATGTTGCGATTGGGGACTGGCCCTGGGAATCCAGGTGTGGGGGTTGCATCCCTTATTCTGATGTCATCCACCTTTTTCCCCCGGGCTTGGCCGCTGGGCATGCCCGCCGTCCCGTCTTTCTCAGCCAGCCTAATAGATAACATCGGAGATTGTGCGTGCGTGCGTGCGTGCGTGCGTGCGTGCGTGCAAGGTGAGAGGAGGAAAGAACGGGCATGTGAGACTACTGCAGTCAAGAAATTGAAAATAGAAACCAGAATAAAGCAGAGCTAAACTATTCCTGTGTTTTTCATTCTGAAAAATCAAATAATGAAAATTAAACTTACCTTTTTTCTTTTAATTTTCAGGGGCAGCAACAATGTATACAAGATATAAAATAGTAGAGAAGCAAAATCAAACCAGCTATTTCAGCACTCCTGTTTTTAACTTGGTGTCATTAGTTCTCGGACTGGTGGGATGTATCGGAATGGGCATTGTCGCCAATTTCCAGGTATGACTGCAGACCTTCTGCTTATTGGGGAAGCATGTGTCTGGCAGAGAGGCAAGAACGCGAGGGGCACATCTGTGCCCCCTGACTACCAAACAGTTGATGAGATGATGCAAATTGGAATAGTTGGCTGTTAGAAACAAACCTTTAACATTTGAAAGTCGGCTCCTCATGGGACTTGGAGAGGCGGGGAGCATCTTTGCATAGTTGTGAGAAGAGCAAGCTTTGAAGGAGGCTATGGGTCCAGCACTGTTCCTTGATCTTCTTGATGTGGTTTGCTTTGCCGAGAGAACTTCTACAGCCATTGTGATGATTTCACAGGATTATGAAAATGATTGTGCCTCTGTGTGTGTATGTGTTCAATTCAAAGAGAAGCATCAGTCATTTTACAATGAAGATACAGGTCTCTAGAGGTGAAGTCATTTGCTCAGGTTTACTCAGCTGGAGTCACAGAGCCAAAGTCTGGCCCCATGGGAGCAAATGAGTTTATATGATGACTGCTGCAGAGACTGCTTGATATGTCTATTCTGTGTTAAGTGTTTGAAAACAATCCTACTTTTTTTATCCCGATAGGTAGATTCCTGTTCATCTCCAGGTCTCTTTCAATTGAAATCAGGAGACATGGCGCACCCCTGTGGTTTGGCGGCTAAGTGTAGGCCATGTAAAACCCAAGGACCCAGGTTCAAAACCTGGGCTGGGGAATGAAAAAACAAAAGAAAAGGCATGAGATCTATTTGTCTATGGAGACAATATTTAATATTTTCAAAGTATTTACAGTGTGTGAAATGAATACTAATTACAGAAGTACTGACCTCATAGGGTTTCTGCAAGGACTCAGTGAGATAATGTACATAACCAGCTGTCCAGTCTGCACTTGGCAGTGGTCACAGTCAACAGCGTTCATCAGGTTAATCTCACACTATGTGGTTATGATTTCTCCAGCACCAAGTGTCCCTAGGTGGTGACAGCAGAAAGGAAGTAACTGCAGGGGCAATTTGGGCTCTGCCCACGGCATTCCATTTGCTTTCTTCCCAGCAGAGCAGGGATGATCTTCTGTGGTGCTTACCTTTACAGAAAGGTGTGAGCCTTCCTGGCTGTTGGGCTGCTAGGTACCCACCCTCACCCTTAAGTAGCTCCTTGGACACTGCAGCCTGTATTCATGGGGAAAAGTAAGAACCGCAGGCCTCACTTGTACCATCTGCTTTACATCTAGTCCATCAAAGCCCTCCTGTGTAAAGTTAGACCACTGTCATGGAGTTCTGTCAGGCACTGTATGGGCCTCCTAGGATCGCCTTTTCTGCACCACATGGCACATGGTGGGGCACCTCTCCATGGGGGTGCATTATAATAGAGTGCTCAGGGAACACAGTGCTTTGTTGAGGGTGAAAAGGAAGCACCCTTTCTTGTATTACTCAGCATCCTCAGGACAACCTACAGGGCAGGGACGTTCTCCCAAGTCTCATGCCCAACCTGTTTTCTCTTGGGGACATTACAGACTCATAACTATTAGTGTTTTCTTGTTCACATTGGAAGCCAGGAAGGTGAAAGCTAAATTTTCAGCCTCTTGAAAGCAAGTATATAGGGATGTATGGAAGGTATTTTGCCAACTACCTTTGTTTCTGTTCCATTTTACTTTCCCACCCTTTCATATTCCTGTTTGAGGAAATAATGCTGGAATACGTGGTGGGTGTGACTGATGTCACATGGTAGAGACTCTATGATGTTTCCTCAGGTTTTGTGACTCTAAACATTTTATTTTTCATAATGAGATATTTGTTGAAAATCTTTGGTGACAGACATGTTTATGAAAACATGGCATGATTTACCTCATATACTTCGATAGCCACCTTAAGAAAATAGGTGCCTCCACTTACTGGTGGTAAAATGGAGGTCCAAAGGGGTTCTTGTCCAAGAGTATGTGAGGTGCGAAAGGCAGACATGACCTTTGAATAGAAACACTCTTTCCCAACCTGGTGGGAGTTATCCTTAATTCAGAATGGGGACATCTCTGTGAGAAAAAGAATACATTCACACAATTAAATTTATCACCAGAAAGCACAATGGAAAAAAAAAGATGGAGGAGATTTGGAAAGCTATCATTTGTCTGGCAGAGTGAGCATCTGAATTGTTCAGGGGGGACAGTACACACACTTTCTCTTTAGTCACTGAATAACTAAGATCATCAGTGGTACAGATTTCAATGATTAAGCCATAAAGGGCAGACTTTAACTTTAGGAAGAAAATTTAGATGGTTAGATTATTAAACTTTTGATTCTTTTTAAGGCTTCTATGAAGTGATTCAATCTGTACAAAAACCAAAAACAGAATCTTTAACTTTACTGGGAGTAAAGTGTTTGCCTTATCATTGCTCCTATAAATAACTTTACAACTTCCTTGTTTTAAGATTCTATCATTCCGTCAACATGCCATGAGCAAACTGACCCGAGTTCTTACCTCAAGAAGCAGAGATGGCAGGACAAGAGAGAGCCTGGACTCTCTGATGTTTTAGTCCGGGTTTTTCTGAATAGGGATAAATTGCATTAATCAGAAGTTCCTGAAGGAGGGCTGGGTGGCTACTTTTTGATGTCTTCTCGCTGATTTCTGTCAATGCTTTTTACTTCCCTCAAGAAGTTTTCTGTCTTGGAAAAGGCAAGTTTTCCTAGTTTTAACCCTCTCAATATTCTAACTTTCTTTGCTTTTTAAATTAATAAGCATTTTCAAAAGAGATTTAAAGTAGGTACCAAATAGTCATCCTCTCTTTTATCCAAAAGTCCCGTTTGACCTGAGAATCCTTCTTCTCAAAGACCATTTTGAGGAGAAAGTATGTAATCCATGGTGAAAAGGACCCATTAAATACAACTGCTGAATCAGGGGTCTTTTGATTTGATGTCAAGGTTAATGTGGGAGCCTTCGATTTTGCAGATTAAGATGCTAAAAGATGTGGAATTAGCCAGGATCGAGGCAAATTCTCTGACAGCACTGGTGGAGAAAACAAGTTTAAGATGTTTTATTTAATCAGTGGGGAAAAAATTGGAGCATGAGAAGCACCAGGATTCTCAGAAGAATGCTCCTGAAAACAACTCGTTAGCAATAGAAACCTTTTATTTCCCTTTGTCCCATTCAAGGGTAAATACTATCTTTTCTTTTTTTTTTAAAGGGGACGGAATGCAGGCAGTCAGGAAGGAATAAAAGCAGTTAGGAAGGAAGAGCGAAGAGGGAGAAGCAATTTTGATTTATTCGTTTGTTCATTTTGGTTGTTCCTGCTGGCCCCAGGTTGTAAACTCGAGTCTTTGGACTTTACATGGTCTACTCCCCAGCTGCCAACTTAACACCTGAGCCACTGGGGCATGACAATTTGTCTCTTTAATTCTTATATTACCGTTAATACTAGAAGTTTAATATTGTTTTTAAGCTTTATTGATGCCATTGACAGTATACCCTTGTTTTAGTCCAAGGTGTGCAATATGATTTGATATATTTAACCATATTTCCTTGAGATAAAAACAGGACTTTGGGATGACAAAAGCGGGATGGGGTTATGTGTCAGTGACTAAGGGGAGGGGAGGAGGTGGAGTAATTTGAGCAGCGGAGTGGCCAGGACAGCAACAAGTAAGCACTATGTGTGCTGATCGGCAATAGTTACAATGTGTGGTCTGGTGGAACTTCATGCAGATATCCCGGACCAGTGCAAGGAAATTTGACAGCTTAGGTGAAAACCAAATTTGGCATCCCTGTAAGTCCCACTCTAAATGTCCTGCCTAAAGCACATGCCGCTTTAACCATCCCAGTGCCAGAAATGCCTAATAACCCCCACAGTGCCAGAGAGAACCCCCATAGTATTTACCTGCAGCTCTATCACCGGGAGGTGTTCTGCTTCTTTGGAAGAAACAGACAGGTGAGGGATGGGCAGCCCAGAAATCCTCTTCCTGTGGGGCTCCTGTTTCCTCACAAGTGGCGGGAACAGCAGTAGCGGCCAAGGCCCACTGCAGTCAGGCAGCATGAGCCATCTTTTATGTGGGACAAAAAGGCAGTTGTATTTGAGCCCCCTCAACTGAGTGGACCTGGGGCAACTCAACTACCCCTTCGGCCCCAAGTTAAAGACGACCCTGGTTTATTAAAAAGGGGACAAAATTGACATTTATATTGAAACAATGGGGCAGTCAGGAAACACCAAAAAAAGGTACTGTCCTGTTTAAAATGGTACTTATGGTCAGTCCAGATATCCGTATATATCACGAAATGATTACAAGTTAAAATTAGTCATTTCACACAGTGAAACATTTTCTTCTTGTAATGAGATCTTTTAAGATCTGCTTCCTTAGCAATGTCAGATATACAATATTGTTCATTATAGTCACTGCACTGTGCATTACAACCTCAGAACTTAAAGCTGGAGGGTTTTATCTTTTGGCCTTCTTCATTCATCTCTACCCCAAGCCCCCAACTGTGACGCTGGCAACCACCAGTCTGTTCTCTGTGGCTATGAGTTTGTGAGTTATTTGTTGTGGTGCTTTTTTGTGTTTTTTTTTTCTTTCAGTATTTCATTTGTGAGATCATATAGTATATGCCTTTCTAGGACTTTTTCACTTAGCAAACTGTCCTCAAGTTCCATCTTTATTACAAATGGCAGGATTTCCTTCTTGTTATGGCTGGGTAACATTCCACTATATGTCTACATAAACAAACATATACGACATACAAAGATAAGTGATACGTATGTATATGTTGTATGTATGCATGTGTTCCATATTTGTACATTAGCCATATATCTGTCAACGAATATTTAGATTGTTTCCATGTCTTGTATGTAATGCTGCAGTGAGCATATCTTTTCAATATAGTGATTTTTGTCTCCTTTGTGTTACTCTTTTTAATGAACTTACTTTAATTTTTGAAAATAATTATTGTGATTTAATTTTCATTTTAATTATTTTTTGATTTACCATCTTAATCACTTCTAAGTGTATAGTTTAGTGGTAATTTTCCTTAGTTTTTTAAGTACTTAAAGGTATACACACATTCCTTGGTTAACTTGCCTAAAGCTATACGATCTTGTCCTCGGTATACAGAATTTATCCCTAATAAATGAGAAGCTGATGTGCCATGTTGCATAATGTTGACGTGGCCATATTTGAATATAACACAAGTAGTAGGTTTTTCCCTATTATATTAGCTTTGACACTAGAAAATAAATTTCCTTAGAAAATATGTTTAAAAGTCGATGTTTTTTAAGGAAGACATAGACAGAAATGAAGGCAAGTAGGCAGACAAGCAGGGAGAGAAGAGGAAGAAGCAGCTTATTCATCGTTATTTAGTTGTTCACACTGGCTGCTGCTCCCAGCCTCCGGTCTCCAAACCATGACCTTGGGATGTATGGCTGGCTGCTCCTAGGGTGTACCAGGCTGCTAGGTCACCAGGATGTGCCCAGAAAGTTGGTTTTTATATAGTTTTATATAATATGGTTAAGTAGAGTAAGGTTAGACCCTACATGTAAGAGCAAAAATGTTTTGTTGTTTTTTGTTTTTTTTTTTTAAACTCCCTTTCCTGTGTGGTGAATAAGGATTTTATGGCTTTTCTTTGTGGACAGTCTGGATGGAGAACACTGGTGTGGGGAAGGCCTGGGTCGCCCAGATCAAAGAAAAGTCTGGGGGAAGGATGTGGACAGTGAAGCAGGGGCTGGAACCCAAACCTGGCTCTCTGGAACAATACTTTGACTTGCACCTTTGCAAAGCTGGCATTTCAAATTCAAGCAGAGGCTCATTGTTCAATTTAAAGGCCATTGTTATGCCAAAGGGTAGTTGTCCAGTGCTTGTTTGAAAGGAGCCTGAAGTGCATCTCCCTGTTTGGTCTGTTATGGGCAAGTTGAGGGTCAGCTCCAACTTTCTGTCTGGATGGGGCTGTCTTCAAGTTGAAATGGCTCATTAGAATATGGTGGCACCTGAGGACTGGAAGTCACCTTTGCATTGCAAGGGCAGTGTTTCTGCTTAGATTTGCGTGTTCATTTGGGGTAATTTGGGAGGGTCAAGTGGACATTTTCGGGGACACGTAGAAACGATTGGGGGAACAGGAGCCTTATAATCCCAGGTCAGCCTTGGCACCTTCATGAAACAAATCATATCCTTTTAGAGGAAACTTACCTGTAATCTTCACTGCCAACCTGCAAAGCAGACATGACTGCCCATTTTAGAGATACAAAAACTGAGGTTTTAAACTACGGTCACACAGCCGAGCTTTCAGAGTGATGGAGTCGGAATTTTTTTTTTCATCCGGATCAGCCAGGCTCCAAAGCCGACCATGCCCGCCTCTCCCACTTCTAAGGAAGACATCATTCGTCCTTGTACCCTGTGCCCACATTTGCCATGAGATAAGCAAGTTCCTGGCATTTATTTCAACATCTGGAAAGCTTTCCCTGGGTAATCTTCTGCAAGCCACTGAGTTTTTTTCTAGAAGTGGTGGCTCTCTGTGATGACCGAAGGCTTTGCATGACACTAGGTGGGTGAGTGCTAAGGTGTGGATGTCGACTCCGGTGAGGTAATGACACATGTGTGACTTTCTCTCCAGGAGCTGGCTGTGCCTGTGGTCCACGACGGCGGGGCCCTCTTGGCTTTTGTCTGTGGGGTCGTGTACACGCTCCTGCAATCGATCATCTCTTACAAATCTTGTCCCCAGTGGAACAGCCTCTTCACGTGCCATATACGGATGGCCATCTCTGCCATCTCCTGCGCAGCCGTGGTGCCCAGTATCCTTTCCGCAGCTGTCTGTCCTCGAAACTTGGCAGCCCGCCTCCCCAAAAAGCATGGAAAAGACAAAAGTGAATAACCCAGTTTCCACCTGCTGCAGAAGAATGATGGAGAGAAAAGTGCAAATGATTTAGAAAAAGATCTCAACATTGGTTAGATTCTGAAAGGTTTCCCGGGGGGTGGGGGTGGGGACGGGGACGGTGTGAAAAGAGGCTGGAGAAATGTTGGAACGCTTCAGTCTATTTACTTTGTTTCAGTAGGGCTGGTTTTGTGAGCCATGTGAAAATATTGGTTTTTCTTGGTGGTCCTTGACTCAAGATGCCAAATATTGATATTGTACTTAAAGGAATAACCTGTGAAGTCCAAGCAGCTGCACTGTCCCCTCTTCCTGCACATAGGTGATATGTTGGTTTGATTTACTTGCCCATGCAAAGAGGTTTTAAGCCCTCCTCTGTGGCTCAGGTGGCTAAGACTCAGGCTGTGGAAGCTGTGGACCCAGGTTCAAGATACGGGGCTGAAGGTGATTAAAAAAGAGAAAGTTTTAAAAAGTTTAATATCACTTATATCTAAGTCAATTAAAATACATTTAGCCTTTTCTTTTTATCACTGATTTCATTTTTTTTTTTTTTTTTTTTTTAAGGAAAGGTACAAGCAGGAATGAAGGCAAATAGGCAGGCAGGAAGAGAGAGAAGGAAGAAGCACTTTGTTTATTGTGTTTTGATGTTCATGATGGTTTCTCCCCAGATCCCAGGACTCGAACTCAGGGGTATATGGCCTATATTCCATATGGTTTCATTTAAAATATGAAATTTCACTTGATATTCAAAATGTGTAAAGAAAAAATAGAAATTTATCATGCTTATATATTCTGACTTCGAGGAAATAAAAACTTTTGCTAAAAAGCAGAATTCAACTGAGTACATGTAAAGCTCTAATTGGCTTTATTCAAGGAATCATGAATGGGGCAGTGTCCTGTCTGGCAGGGAGAAAGGAACAAATGAAAGAAAGGCTTTTGTAGATGGAAAGGATCCTGGACAAGGAAGATAAACTAGAGAAAAACAGATTGGTTCTGACAAGGTCACTTTCCTTGGGGGGAAGGAGGAGGTCTCTCAGGCAGATGATGTCACTAATGCTGACCACGTAATTCCTAATTAATGCTTCAGATTCCATTACCGCGAGAGCTTGAAGCTGCAGTTAAATTAGGCATTAAGTTTCAGTTTGGCCAAGTGGGACTTAGCCTGAGTGATGCCATTTTGGGTATGTTGTCTCTTTAAACAATTTCAAGAGGTATGTAATACAGAAATTAAAAAGGCTGTGCTCTTTAAGGGGTTGAAAATTGCCTATTTTCAAAATGCCTTCTGCTGTTGTATCAGAGAAGGATGCAGCCATTTAAAGAAGTGGTGATTACTGTCAGATTGTAGGCACTTGGAATCCATTTTATTAGTGGTCATTTTGTTAGTCTGGGTTGGGTTGTGGTATAAAGTGGGCAAATTTGGGTGAAAATACTATATGCTTCTACATATTAAGTTTTGCTAAAATTGCTGTTTTGTTAAATTTGCTATTCTGTTAAAATAGAAGCTATATAAAAACATCAAGTCTAAGTATGGTTGAGGATTTTTTTTTTTCATATTGGAGAAGGACATTTTTAATTACAAAATTTCCAAGTACAGAGGCATAAAATCCATTTCCAAACAGAAACAGGTTGTGTTTTGTATCTAATGAACTCAGGAGAATTTGGCCATAAGACAGTCTTTCTTTCGTAAATATGAGTGTATACAGAAACTCTATGTTTATATTTCCTTGCAGAGATTTTCAAGCACCTTTAAAATGCCCTCATTTCTCCTTTCTGCAATGTTTCTGTGCAGTGATCTCATTTGACTCCTGAAGAAACTGAGGCACAGAAGGAGGTGTTCACTTGTCAGGCCTCCAGCCCTCCCTGCTAAATGATTTATCTTGCACCCGGCTTCTAGCACTTTCAAAAGCCTTCGGAAAAGTCACGAACAGCACAAAGCCCGGGTCCCTTTGGTGGAGGCACCTGGTCGGAGATCGCCTACTTTTTCAGCCTCATCTTTATACTTTCCCTGCCAAGTGTGGCTGTTTCCTCACCCCTGCTTTAGCGCATGCTCTTTTCCTGGCTGGCTTGTCTTCCTCCTCCACCTGTCTTTCTAGAGCGGAGCTGTCCTTTCAGTCGATATGGTAACACTGCAGCTACAGAGTCAGAATGGAGAGCTACTCTCCATGTAAAGCATACGCTGGGTTTCAACTACTTAATAAGGAAAACTATATATAAGCATGCTAATAAATATTCTTTAGGTTATTATGTGTTGAGATAATTGGGTTAAATAAGGTCATTAAAATTAATTTAACTTGGTTCATTTTTTTTTTTTTTTAAAGGCAAGGTGCAGGCAGAACAGGTGAACAGAGGCAGGCAGGAAGAGAGAGGAGGAAAATGCAAATTATTAAGAAAGAGATCTCAACATTGGTGAGATTAAAAGAGAGGAGAAAAGTGCAAAGGATTAAAAAAGATCCCCCCGCCCCACCTACTCCCCACCCCACCCTGGTCTGGAATCTGGGGTGAATGTGCATTGATTGCATCCAGTGTCCTTATCCACTCAGCCACCAGGGCACACCCCCTTTAGTTTGTTTTTTTCAAGTGTGACTGCTATGGTGGCAGATCATTTAAAGTGACGCGAGCCTGGCATTCAGTGTCTGTGGAGCCTACCTGCTAAGAGAAACTCCTCACCTGCCCTTCTTAGGGTGAGCTCTGCTCTCCTTCCCCGGCACCCCAAACCCCATTCCGCTCTGAATTCTTTCCCCTCCAACTCATCACTGCATCTTGTTGTTTTCTCTGGAAGGCACATGTTCCCCAGGCTTTGTCGGACAAAGCCATGAGGTGTCTGGGCACTGAGCCCAAGTCTGTTTCACCCGGATTTTCTCTTGTCCCCACCCTCAGCCCCTGTCTGCTACTGGATGCTCAGAAGATGGGACTCAGAACAAAGAAATGGCAGAATTAAGGGCTTTTTAACTTTAGGAACAGCACTCATGACATGGTCAAAGAATCTCCCGTGGTTTCTACTTCAGTTTAGTTGTTTAGCATTGTAAGATATCGGGGGTGGGTGACGAGCAGGGAGAGGAGGGGCTGACTCCCAATTCAGAAGAGGCTCTGGATTGGCGTCGTAATTCAACACTGAATTCTTAGCTTTTGGTACAAGCTTTCTGAGAGCATTTCATTTCCTTCTAGTTTTCTCTTTTGCTGAGTAAGTTCAAGCAAAAGTTGTCACCGCCCTTGTGGAGACAATTTGTTGTTGGTGGCATCGGTCTCAGATGAGGCCTCTCAGTCTGTTCCCATCCCCGAGATCGGATGCGGGGCGTATCTTTTTGATTTGGAAACGCTTTGGGCTGGGAAGGAAAGTTTCCCCTTAGAGCCAACTACTCAACAAAAGCAGGGGTGTTTGTTGTCTCTGAGAATTCACGGCGCTGGGGTCTCCAGTCTGGGTCCTCAGCTTTCTTGCCCAGGCCACAGGGGGCGGCTGCTAAAGTCATTTTCTTACCAAAGGTGGTCGTCTGTATTTCCGCAGTTTGGTGTGCGGGCTTGGTGCTTTATAATGTTTTGGTGCGAAACTTCTTCTTCTTCTTAAAACTCTTGCCTTGAAATGGTATTTTGGGGGAAAATTATTTTCATTCAGTACTTTCACTTGGGGAAACGGTCATTATAGAGAAAAGCTGTTCACCGGGTGCCCTTCCTCGGACTACTGTGTCCGCCATTGTACCGCGTTTGAATAACTTACGTCAGCGGAAGCGACACTAAGAAACATTCAGGGTCAAGGGTCAAGCAAAATATAAGCACAGTAAAAATTCACTGGCGAACACGGAAAACCTTTCCTGAGGAATGACTGTCTCTCCGTGTTTCAGCCGCTGTCCTAATCCAACAGCACTTGAGCTCACACGACGCCGATAGAACGGCTTTGATTGCAGAAATGATGGGTTTAACTTTTTGCTCCTTGTAAATTGTGTCAAAGTACACATCGCAAAATTGACCACCTCGGCCAGTTTTTAAAAACTGATTTGATCGAAGGAATATTGCGTTATAATATCAATGAGATTTATGGTATCCATGCTAGTGCATTTGCATCTGTGTATAACGTGGTAAGTTGACCACTATTTCCTCTCTTCCTTCCCTGTACGTATAATCAGCCCTCTTTACCCCATTTGCCCCACCCCTCCCCATCCCTTCCTGCCCCCACTAACCACTTTTTAATTACAGAGTTTAGTGCTATTAAATACACTTACATTTTGGGGCATCATCACCACCATCCACCCCTCTAATTCTTTTTGTTAAGCTGAAATTGATACCTATTAAAAAAGAAATCCCTATTCCCTCCCCTCTCCCCAGCTTCTGCAGCCATCATTCTAGTTTTTGGTTTTGGCTAACTACCTCCTATCAGTGAACTCATACAGGATTTTTCTTCTTCCGATTGACATTTCACTTAGCATAATGTTTGTCAGATTCTTCCAGGCTGTGGCAGATGGCAGAATTTCCTTCACTTTTTAAGGCTCAATATTCCATTGAATGTATATGACACATTTTGCTTATCCCTTCATTCATTGATGGACCTTGTACTGCTTCCAAGTTTTAGCGCTTGCGAATGAACATGGATGAACTTCTGTGAACATGGATGGGTGTGCAATTATCTCTGCATTTTGTTTGTTTGTTTGTGGAATTGCTGGGCCATACAGTAATTCTGCTTTTAGTTTTTGGAGGGAACCCCATGTTGTTTTCCAGAGCAGCGGTACCATTTTTCATTCCCACCAACCATGCATAAGGATTCCAATTCCTCCATATTCTTACCAACATTTCTTGTTTTCTGTTTTTTTTTTTTTTAATAGTAGCCATTCTAATGCATAGGAGGTGTAGAGTATTCACACTTCCATGAGCATATTATTAGAAGAATGATCAACTTGGACATTGAAGGACTATTTTCTCTGCAGCCTCCTTAACTTCCTTTTCTCAGTGATTGCCTGTGCGTCCCTAATTTCTATAACCAAGCTGGAGTGGAACCCAAAAGAAAAGGTAAATTTGAAGTCATTTTCTATTTGATTGTTGAACTTGCTTATGTGAGACTGTGGGGCTGGGTTAAGCCTCAAGAGGATTACTGCCATTTCTTAGAACAAGTTACAAAATACAGATTAAATTTGGCATGTAATTAATTTACTGCCCAACCATTTGTCAATGCCTGTGGTGTATTCAGCTCTCAGGCTGATCCCAAATGGTTCCTGGGATTTGTTTCAAAATTTTGAATTCCCGATGCTCTCTTAAACACTTCAGTCATCTATGCTTAGTGGAAGAGGCTGGACATTTAAGGGCAGGGAGCAGTATGAATGCAGGTGTATGAAGCCAGAGGAAGCAGAAGGGACCAGACTAACTCCAGGGAAATGGATAGTTCATTTCAGGAGAGAGTGAGACTTAAGTGTGGTCAGGGGTACATTTGTAGAGGAATCGTTCATGCATGGCTTTAAGAGGTAGGCAAAGAGGCTGTTAGTTGACACAGGTAACCAGAGTAAGCCTTGAAGGCTTTTAATAGGTAAGCAAATATAAAGAATATCACTGGATATTAGAAGCGACACCTGGGAAGGGTTGAAGAGAGCCCAGAGTTCGCATATTGGGGAGAAGGTAACTCTTCCAGTTCGGATTCACATCAAGATTAGCCTAGATTGGAAGTAACCAGAGACGAGTGCTGGATGGGTGCTGGCAGCTGATTAGCATGAAAATCAAAGGACTTGAATCGAAGATGACTTTCAAGTGCTTAGCTTGGGTGACCTGAAGAATGTGTTTCCGTGAACAGAGGTCTCTGTCAAGAATAAATTATGCTGTGGAGGGACATGGGAGTGCTCGCTTTTAGAACGGTTGACTCTGAGGCGTTAGAGAGACATGGAGGAGAAACTTCCAGTTAGATTCATGGGACTGGGAGACATCAGGTCACAAGGGAGGGTGACTCATCATTTCAAGACCAAACATCAGACCACGTGTTTGAAACATTTGAGATGTTTGAATTCGAGGGCCAGGTGGAGTTACTGATGTTTTTCAAAAGTCAGTTTTAGTTACATGTTGGATGGAGCTAAAAGCCAATTGCAGGAGGTTAAAGAAATGGTAAATGGAGTGGTTCATCCTTCATTCTGCTCTTCATCTGATACTTGGAAAGGACAGGCAGCAGAGAAATAAGATGGTGTGGCTGGAAGGGACTTTCTTTGGTGGGAAGTCTGGCATGTGGTGAGGCACAGGAGAGACTTGAAGGTGAGGAAGGAGGGACCCAGACCAGCAGGAAAAACAGCAGCCCCTGGTGTACTTCACTCTTCAGCCACTTGGGGGAGACCTTCTACCACAAATCAAACATAATCCGACACAAGCGGAGCTCATGGGAACACATCCCCAGGCTGTTGAAAATCTTTCTCATTCCATTTTTTGTCATAAAAATAGGAAAGGTGCCTGGTTTGATATTCACTCCATAAATGACCAGGCTTAGCTTGCCAATATCAATGTTCCCAATATCAGTGAATGCAAAGAAAAGCCTTTGCATTCATTTAGCGAGCAGAAGAAAACTTCCATGGAGTGCTTTAGAGGTCTCTCCAAGGTTAGCACATCCCCTGCTTTGTAACTTAACCACGGCGGCAGGTGAGGATGGTAATGCCATTGTCTCATTTTCCACAGCAAAGAGATTAGAGCTTTGCCTGTGTTCACCCATGTGTAGTGTTGTCCAGACCCCTGGTTCCGTGTGCTTTCATGAATATCATCGGTTCCCCCAAGATAATTCATCTGTGCTGTGTGTTCTGGATAATGTAAGCTGGTCAGGAAATGTCCAGTTGGAGCTGGACGAGACGGTGGAGCGTGTGCGGGCACATCTGTGGGGTCTCTGAGCCTTGATGAGCCTTCATGAAAACTGGTGGAGGAAAACTGGATCAGAGAAAAAGCTGTCCCCAGAGACCCCATCCGCCACCCCGTGCATGTGTTTGCTTACACCAGTAACTGATTGCAGAGCAGAAAATGAAGGGAGAAAAAGAAATTAGGTCATTCGAAATCAGAGGGGGCAGCCTCACAGTCCACAGGCCTGAGGTGGCGGGAGGACCACAGTCATAATGCAGACATGTATTTTTTACTGGGCTGCTGTTTAAAAAATGCTTTCAAATTTGTTCCTAGCAATCCAAAACCAGGGGGTCGCTCACACACAAACACATACTTTTTTTAACCAGAAAGGTGCAGGCAGGAAGGGAGAGGAGGAAGAAGCATTCTGCTTCTGTTTTTACTCTGTTTTTATTTAGTTGTTCACACTGGCTGCCTCCCCCAGACCCGGGACTCGACCCGGGGACATGTGGCCTGTGCCCTTTGGAGGCGACTGACCTAACCGCCGCTCCATCAGGGCACGTCTCCCACACTTTGAGGTCTCTCAAAGCAACCCTGTGGGCACCTTTTCCATGTGGTGAAAACAGAATTGAGTTTTCGAGATGTGGGCTTCCTGTCTTCTGATGTGCAGCCATCAGTTCCATGTATTTTCACTAACTTTCCGGCCTCCACAGGCAGCTGACTTTGGAACCCTTGATTAAATTCTTTCTCAGCCCTGTGCATTATGCTCTCCTTCCTTCCTGCCCCCAGGAAGACAGTCAACATGTCTCATTAGCATTTGCTTGTAGCTGCGTGTACCTTAGAGTGGTAAGCAGAGCTGTTTTCGGAGCTGACATTTTCTGTAGTAAGAGGGAAGAGAAAAACAAAGCCTGGTGGGGACAGTCAGCAGATTTCTTCTGGACGGGCATGTTCTCGCCTCTGAAACGACCGCAGGGATATTTTTCAACTTCGGGAACGTCGGGATTCCCAGGAGTGGGCGTACAAGTCATGCCTCGTAGGGAAAGTTCTTTCTTCCGTTGAGTCCAAATTGGCTTTCCAGTCGCAGCCATTTTGTGGTCTTTATTCTGTCTTTTGAGGTTGTATAGATTGTTTTCAAGCCAGGGTGTGAGAGCCAGAAAGAACTTTTGAAATGATTGCATTTATGCTGTCATTGGGAAAGTGTCTTGGTGTCTGTTTATCTGTGTGACTTTGCTTTACTGTGTTTCCTCAAGGGTTCGCTCTGGCTTGACCTGTTCATTTATTTAAGTGTGTCAACCACAGTGTATTTCATGAGGCTAAATTCTGTTTATTATTGCTCTTAGGATTACATTTATCATGTAGTGAGCGCAATATGTGAATGGACAGTGGCCTTTGGTTTTATTTTCTACTTCCTAACATTCATCCAAGACTTCCAGGTAGGTATTTATCAATGCAAATGTTATAAATTGCTGAAAATTAAGATTGGTAAAGTCCACAGAAAAATGTCTTGCATTACAAAAAGGCACTGTTTTTCTCTTTTACTTTCGTGTGTTTGAAAAAAAGTGACAGTTTTTAAAGGGAAACTTTTTTGCATTCTATTATTGTAGTAACCTATTCTACACATTAAAATAAACTCTTATGTATAGGTTTCCCCATATATGAAGTTTTCCAATTCCTCAGTTATATGGGAAACCTAGAGAGGGAGGAAGAAGCCTTTGATGTATTTGTTTTAATTAATTTGTTAACTTATTTATTGGTTGTTCCCCTGATACTGGATCTTGAACCCTGGTTCTTTTATGTGGTCTGCATCCCAGCCACCAGCTTAGTGCCTGAGCCACTAGTGTACGCCTTAAAGAGGAAGCATCTTTAGCAGTTCTCCCAACCAATACAATTTTTAGATGTCTCTTCGATTTGATGTGAGAGTCATCTACCCTGGCTATTTTCTCTTTGAGGAACTCTCATTTAACGATTTCAAATAACAGAAAATTGGTCCTTTAAAAAAAAAAAAGTATGTTGGAAAAAACATACTCCCAAGAAAGAAGGTGAAATCTTACCAGTTGAGCCACAGGGAAAGTTTTACATTTGGGGACAGGAGAAGTATGAGCTGAAAGGATATCGAAAAAGAGAAATGTTTAGGACCCACTACAAGCTTCAAATAAACAAACTCTAGTGAGGTCGCCTCTTTGAAGGGGCAAAGCTGCTGGGAGTTTCATGGCTGGCGCTGCCATTGTTCACCTTTTTTTGGAACCTTATCTTTCAGAGTGTCACCCTAAGGATATCCACAGAAATCAGTGATGACATTTGAAGACAGAATTACCTCTCACTCAGTGAAAGCTGCAGGCGATTTCTAGACCCAGAAGGACAGCCGAGTGTTAACGGTGCCCTGGTTAGAAGGCACCTGCGGCCCCGCTAGGACGTGAATGTCATTAAGAATTCCCAATAGTTGTACTCTTTCCAAAGGTATGTTTTCCTAGAGAAGGTAGAGCCTTTACAGCTTTGTAGCAATATTTGTATAATTTTCTAAGTAGACACTTTGTTATACTAACTCATAGAACACTCTTATCTTTGTACAGATCACTGTCTTGTCTTTATGTGTGAGTGATTTATGCAAAATACACTAGGTGAGGAGTTGATTCAAAAGTAAAATCAAGGGATTTTCACTTTTAAATTTTGTTTTCAGAGAATGAACTGCATAATAGTCTATCACGAGAACACTGATAAAGTTCAATGGGTACTGATTATAAAGATTTCATTCACAAGCGAACACTAATTAAGCTTCTCTTGATGGTGAGATGAACTAAGTAAATGCTTCTACTAAAAGGCCTTAATGCCACTATCCACATTAATTCTCATGATCATAGGAGACTCAGTTTTGACATTCTGCCCCCTACCCCCCACTCACAGAGTCACAGCTTTTATCCTTGCTGCTGATTGACAGTCTGTAGTGGGCCTAATTCCAGGTGGAATGGATTCTGCAAGGCAGATGAAAAATCAAAAGCTTTATAACAACATTGTGAAATGGAGGTGAGTGATTAACCAGAAAATATCACTGGATTCCAGATTCATACCTTCATTAGATAAGCACGGAAGAAACATCTCAGGGACTATTCATGGAAGAGAGGATTATGGAAAGGAGACTTTTGCTTAATACGAAACCTCTGCAAAAGTCAACCACTGACAAGCACTACAAATACCATTCGTAAGATTACCCTTGATTGTTACTGGCATAACTTGATCAGTGTTGGAACTCACCTCAAATTCATTTTATGCCAGTAAACGTGTTGAGAATAGAGGTCCTTGGAGAGAGAGAGGAGAAAGGAAAGGGGGCGCACTTCCTTTACTCCTCTTTTCAAGGCCCGGGCTGGTTGTTTGCACACTATAAGAAATGTGAGTCAGGTCCTTTGTTGAGCAAGACCTACCCACATTTTCATCTAAATCACAAATGGCAAATGAAAAGCAAGAAAGCAAGCCATTCCGGGGAAGAAGTGGGTCTTGGAATGTTATGGCTTAGTTTTAAAGTTGAAGAGAAGGAACTTTCCTTCAAGGCCTCTCCAGATCACGTCTGGTCAAGTGGGACCAGCCCTTGACCTTGAGAATTATGTCAATGGCAGGGCAGCCCACTTGGATAGCCTAGGAGGAGATATGGGATTGGAGAGGCGTGGTGATGCCTCAGTAGCCATTTGCTGAGTGAGTGAAGGGATGAGGTTCAGCAGCAGGTGGCCACCTCTGCGGTGACAATCTTTCTCCCCTGAGTGCAGCAGTGAGAACTTTTGTTATCAATACCTCTCATGATAATGCCATTCCTCACCTCTCTTTGATATTAGATTGGGAGCTCCTTGAGGGCAGAGCATGTGCCTTAATCTTTATCTTTGTAATTCCAGCCTTAACAGGGTGCCTCCTGGTACATATCGTAGGTGCTTCACAAATACTCATTGAGCTCATGCGTGGGTGAAGGAGTGACTGGGCATCTCTGTAGTGCTGCATAATGAGAATTACTCTGGTTTACTTACTAGTTAAGTGATAAACTATATCACCCAGTAATGTTGACTGTTTTGCTTTGTGTACTGTAAATATTTCAGTTGTTTGGGCTTCACCATTCTCTGACAACTCTTCAACCTGGACAGTTACCACAGAAGCTGTTACATGAGCCAGGCAGAATGGTCCACCTGGCTTGGCAAACTGTTGGAAGGCCAACAGTCACTCCAGACAATCATATTCTGCTGATTGCATGCAACCTCTAAAGCTGGCCTTTCCCACATTTTGGTATTATTCCTAATTTTTGTGAACTTGCATTTTCTTAAGACCTCATGGCTGAAAGAGTAAAAATAAAATGAAATATTTCTTTATTTTGGTCATTTGTATCTCTGTTAAATTGTAATATGTTGAATGGATACTATTGTGCAGTATATTTCTCTGGGAAACAATTCTAACTCCACTTGAAATTTTTTTACGGTATAATTTAAACCTTATATTATCTGAATTTGTTCAGCTTTGAATGTGAGCAGGATAATGTGTCTTTGTAGAGATTCTTGAATGCTGGTATCATAAGTTTGCTTTTGAGCAGATTCTTAGAGCTGAAGGCAACAGAAAGCCAACTCGAATTCGTAGAGGGCGTTAAGGAAGCTAGTTTTAGGGAAGGCTGGGTCCAAATATGCCACCAGGACTCGACCTATTCTCTCTTCTTATCCTGCTTTTCCTTCTGTTGGCATCATTCTCAGGCAGGCTTTCCACTGGGGAATGTGAGAAAGTGTCTAGATGCTGCCAGTCCATAGTCTGCCCATAGAAACAGACTTCTCCAGAGGTCACCCAAAGCTCCAGAATCGAAACTCTTCATCTCTGATTGGCTGGCTTGGGAGGCTGTGATGTTCTCGTTGGTCAGATCCAATTCCTCCTTTGGGACAGGGCAGGGTTAAAACCCCAAACTACTGAGCTGATGGTGGGTGAAACTGGATTTTCTGAGACAAAAAAAGAGGTTGGGGATGATGAATGGGTCTTGGGCAGACACAAAGCAATAGATTCCATTATGGAATTAAAATTTCTTCCCACCCCCACACCTCAAAAGCCAACCTAACTGGTTTCAGAGTAAACCAAATTCTACTCGTGGATATTTTCTGGTTAAAAAAAAAATAAAGCAAATGTAGACCACTTATGGGTAATAAAAATGCCTTCAGGTCACTTAACAGTTATATTTAGACTTTTCAGGGTTCTTGTGTTCTTGCTGAATGTCTCTGAGGTAAGTCAGGCAGTTAATTATCACATGTCACATGAGGAAACTAATTCAAAGAAAGGGTCAGTGACTCCCAAGAGGTTCTGCTGCCAGGACAGCAGTCAGTTCCAGTCTGGGACTTTTGTTTTCCTGATTTCTAATCAAGTGGGTCTTTTTTTTTTTTTTTTTAACACTAATGGAAGATTCCACAGAAATTGCATTTCATCGACCAAATTAAGTACTTCAGTGTTGTGCTATGTTTGGGTTTCCTAACATCCCTTACATGTGGCATTGTCCCATGTTCCATTTTTTTACTCAGTTGGAGACACGCTGCTCTGGTGTTTGGGCCTGGAATGAGGAAGGAGGAGTGGGGGGGATGAGTGGTGTCCCGACCTCTCCCACTCCCTGCTTCTGGCGAGCCAGGAAGCCCAGCCGTCTCCCCACACACATACTCTTGGTCTGGCTCTGAGTGCCACGTTCAAGGCCAGAATGTCATGCATCTGCGTCCTGTCTGTTGCACAAGAAAACAACCACAGCCTCAAGCCCTGGAGGAGAAGCGTCTGACTCTCCTTGGTCACCCCCAGCAGAGTGTTCTAAAATGAAGGGCAGCAGGGTGCCAGGCTCCTATACCTCGAACATCAGTGCTTGGGAAACACTGAGGGAGATCCTAACAATGTTAGACTGTCCCTCAGTGATGAGCAGTGCACTGTATTCCCCTTGTCCCCAAAGTCAGCTCCTCCTCTGGACTCCCCAGTGACATGAGTGGATAGGGCTTCTTTGCAGCTTCAATAAACTGGAGTAGGATCTTGGCTGCAGATACCTGTCAGCCTCCTGAATGGTACAAAGAATCAAGAATTCCCCTAACAGGAAATGCAGTAAAGTATTGTTACCTGAATTCATGAGACAGGGCTGGAAAGACAGTTTCTTCACAAAGTGAGGATTCAACTCTTCTCACCCACAGCCTTTACTCTCCAAACCATTTGTTGTTTTGTTTTTTTTAAACATTTTTGAGTTAGTAATATAGTCACAATTCAGAGATCAAAACAATATAAAAAAATACACTGGGTAAAGTCTTTTACTTTCCTCCTCCCACATGCATGCAATTCACTCCTCTCCTGCAGATGTCCACTTTTAATCAGATTTTTATGTAAATACAAGCAGAACAAATGTTTAGCAGTGTTTCCCTTTTAATTAAAAATAGAATTTTGCTCTGATTCAGCAATTCCACTTCTAGGTATTTATCCTAAGGATATGAAAACAGTAATTAAAAAAGATGTATGCACCCCAATGTTCCCCATTGAAGAGGGCGGTTTACAATAGACAAGACATGGAGACCATCTGAATTCTGATTGACAATAGCTGGATAAACAAGCTGTGGAGATGCGCCCTGGTGGCCTAGTGGACCAAGCCACTGGGCATAGTCCACATATATCCCAAGGACTCATGTTCAAGACCCAGGGTTGCGGGGAGCAACTAGATTAAATAAATAAATCGTGTCTTCCTCCTCTCTCTTCCTGCCTACTCACCTTCCTACCTGCCTGTAACTTTCCTTAAAGAAAAAAAAAAAAAGAAAAAAAAGCGTTGTGGATAGAAACTCGATGGAACACTACTCAGCCATTTAAAAAAGACGAAACAGTGCCCTTTGCAACAATCTGGTTGGAACTGCAGGGGCTCATGCTGAGTGAAATAAGTCAGGAAGAAAAAAGACACATAAGAGACGGTTTGGCTTATATGTGTACTATAAAGCAATAAAACAAACACAAAACATCATGACCAAGCTTTAGACCCTGACGACAAATGGGTGGTTACCAAATGGGAAGGAGAAGAACGGGCGGGTGGGAACAGAGACAGGAAGGTTGATTGCATAGTGGTGATTGGTGCTAGAACGTTCATGTGACTGCAGTGAAGTGTAAACGTGTCAATGAATTCATTCATTCATTCAAGACATGTAGCTACCCCCTGAAACATACAGGGTCTTTGAGGAGCAGCTGTGGTCTCCAGACTTTCACAGTTAGCAGTGAAGCGCCTTGTTCACACATCATTTTACACACGTGCTAGCAAATCTGTGGGACAAATGGAGCCTGAGCCCATAATTTCACCAATACTGTCCTTTTGCCTTTGGAACCTTTTTTCTTGTCCATTTTTGTGGGAAACCCTTTCCAGCTCTCACACTTCCTTCTACTTGGGGGTTCTGATTATCAGGACACCTTTCCTTGGTGAGTTGTTCCTTCATTTACCAGCCCGATGTGGATGGTGCGGGCCAGAGGCCAGCTGGACCTGTCACTGCTCTTCTGTCTTCCCCCTTCCAGGGCAGGAGGGCAAGGCTGGGGCCCCCTGTGCTATTCCTCTTCTTTTCAGGCTCAAGGCCGTCTCAGCTCACTCGGGCTTGCCACTGTGGTTTCGCACCTTGTCCCTGCCGCTTCGAGTCTCATTCCTTTTCTGTCTCTTTCCGAAGTCTCCCCGAAGGCCGCCGCTTCACTCACACTTCCTTCTCTTTTGAGAACATTGTGCTTTCGTAGCCAGTAATCATCAACCACAGCTTCCCCTTCCCCTTCTAGACGCCACTGTGGCGGAACGCAGCAGGCACCTCCAGATTCCTAGCCTCCCTGACCGTGTCGCTTGGTGGTCAGTGTAGAAAGACCCGGTGAGTGGGGGACACCGGCAATGCAGGGGCCACAGAGAGAGAAGACCCCGCCTTTGAGAAACATTAAATGTTTAGAAATAATTTGCCTTCGGGGCGTGCCTTTGTGGCTCAGGTGGCTGGGACCCTGGTCTGCAAACCATGTAAAGTCCAAGGAGCCGGTTTCAGACTGGGGCGAAGAACAGAAGGAAGGGAGGGAGGCAGGGAGGAGAGGCTTTCACTGTGCGTAAGTGTTAACTTATATGCCATATACTCCCCCCTCCTCCCCCACTGTCAACATGCCCCACCCAAACTGTACATTTGTTATAATCCATGACATACAGTGGCATCATTGTCCCCCAGCATCCATAGTTTACATCTGGGCTCACTCTCGGTGTGTGCATTCTCTGAGTTTTGACAAATATGTGATGGCATGTGTCCACTGTTGTAATAGCATGCAGAATAACTTGATTGTCCTAAAAATCCTTTTGTCATTGTGGAAAACTCGTATTTGGAATTCCTGTGGGAAGACATCCTAGCTTTTTTCCAGCACCTGGCATTCATGGGCTGATGCTTACCCACCCAGGAAGTTTCTCCACCTGCTGGCATCATCATTCAGGTTCTATAAACATGAATGGCACCTGTAGCCTTATTGAAGCTACTGTGAGGAGGGGTTTCCTCACAGCTAGCCCATTTACTGATGAGGAAATAAAGGTGAAGTGAGGTCACCGAGTCCCAAGTAATGGAACTAGACTGAAATCCAGCGCTGTGTCTTCTATCAGCCCTTCCTAAGAGGACAGTGTGACTGTAAGCCATTATCACGTGAGTATGTATTAATGTGTCAGTTTTTCTAAGGTCATAAAATAATACAAGACCCTGAGGAGTGAAATTCCTAAATTGGCAAGATTAGAAAAACAGGTGAACTGTCTGGGCTGTTGTTTCAAAATGGCAATTCTGATGGAGCTCTATGTGCCTGGGTCCGGCGGCTGGGGGGAGGTGCTGGGAGTAGAATAATAGTAGACGGGGAGGCTTAGTATACCCTTGTTAGTATGCCCATATGTTGGATGAGGTCACAGCACCCATGCACCCCCAGGAGGAGCACTGAATGGTGAAGATCCCAGTGGGCCATGAGGCTGGGGTTTGGGCAGATTTCAAGTATGAAAGGTGAGGTGTGGCTTCTTAGGAGTCTCAACTCAATATTTCTTGCTTCTGGTTGGTGCAGTAAGACAAATTCAGGGCACTCTTTGATTTGGAAAGAAGCAAGTTCTCTACTTTCCAAGGTGGTGCCCAGAGGAAAGAGCATTTAGGCAGGGGAGTCTGGGTAAAAGAAGTCCTCAGCTTCACATTAAACCTGTATCAGAACTCCCACACCTAATAATCTCCAGAAGCAACAGGAGACCATCAAGTTCTCGGGACTCTGGGTCCTGTTTGCGGGTGTCTTGCTCATCAGGTTAATATTGGCATGACTGACAGGCATACCAGGAAGACCGATTTCACCTTCTCGAACAATCCTTTGCTCAGGGTCAGCTGAGAAGCAACCACTGCGTCCTGCCCAAAACATCTGATTTAAGGCGAAGAGTGATGTATTTAGAGTTGGCCAGAGATTTGACAGTTGCTAACATAACCTTTAACACGTGTATTAAAATGAATACTGGGTTTAGTTCCGTCTGTCATTTCCTCTTAATACTTGAAAAGCCACAGTTTTGATTGAAAGTTCCCTCAAAAGGCTCTAGCGGGTGAATTTCTTCTTCCGCTTGACCGCACTTGGAATTCAAAGTAAGAGCCACCTTGAAATTGAAACTGGGAAAATCCCTGGTCTGTTTGGCCACAAGAGAAAGTAAAGGTATGTTCTGAAATTATTAAGTAATTACCGAACTGTTGACATGTTGTGGGGACAGGAAAAAGCCTAGGGGTTGACTAGAAATTGGTCAGGATCTTGGGTCATATGATTTATAAAAGAGGAGCATTTTGGTGTCCTCTGACCTTTGACTCACATTAAACCAAGGAGCGTTCTTTTGAGTCAGTTGGTGTGACACATCATTATTTTGACTGTCGGCCTGGCCATGGTTAACTGTGATCCAGTTATTTCTGAAGATATTCAAAGGTGGTTGTGTGGACCAGATGCAGCAAATGGCTGTGACTTAAAAGGAAGAAAATGGGGGCTGGGAAATAGAACCCAGGATGTTAACTGGCCATTTTGACTTCCTATCTGCATGAGTCTGAATGACACTTTAGAGCAGGTGACCTAGTACAATCAATTGCTCTGGGACTAACTCAATTACAAGCTACAGGAGGGAGGATTCTTTCAGTTTGGTCCATCTCCTTCATCACTATTCCCCAAACTTCGGCCAGTTGTCATGTCCGCTTTTGCAATTTCTGTCATGGTGGGTACTGCAATTTGCTTAATAGTTTTCAAGGACTGACTTTTTAAAAAACATTTTTTTAATATTTACTTATTTATTTTTAAAAGGACAGCTGCTGGCAGGATTGAAGTTGAGCAGGTAGGCAGGCAGGAAGAGGGAGGAGGAAGAAGCACTTTTTCTTTTTCTTTTTATTTAGTTGTTCACACGGGTGGTTCCCCGGGACCCAGGAAGTGAACCTGTGACCTTGGGATCTAGGTGGACCATGCTCCTTTGGAGGCAGCTGACCTAACCACCACTCCACCAGGGCATGGCTTTTTTAAAAAAATTATTATTTCTTTTGTTTACATGGCTCTGTGCATTTTAGGATATCAACTTTCCACCTCAGTCTGTGCATTTCACACCACTCCTACCACCAGGGTTTCAGTGCCTGTTACCACCACCTTGGTCCCTCTCCTCACGCCCCACCCCCATCAAAGACTCGCTAGTTAAATGAAATATTTCTCTTTTAGGGAATTTTCTCTCACTCTTTCTCCTCCAGCGTGAGGAATGGTGTCACCCTCCACTGAGTCACACGGGCAGAGACTTGAGAATCATAACCTAGACTCTTCACGCTGCTCCTGAGATCCACAGAACGTTCAACAAACTTTATTTCCATGTACCAGGTGAACCAGTAATTATCCTACAAACCAAGGCACTTGGGAGAATGAAAGGGCACTATTTATCACTTTTCCTGACAAACCCGGGTCAGTCTGAAGTAAATGGGAGGTCAGGTCCACTCAGCCAGATGGTCCTGGGTCCTCTTCCTGATCTCCATGTCACCATCGTGACTTTAACACTTATACTTGCTTGGACTAGTGCAGTAGCTCTCTCACTATAATCGTCTAGATCCTTCCCAGCACATCTTACACACTTATGCACATGCACATTTGATAGGTCACCTTCTTACTTCACATCTTTCAGCGGCTCCCTGCATGCTCAAGGGAAATTTCATTTCCTTAGGACACCTTATGAGGTCCTTCACAGATCTGGGTCCTTGCTTTTTTCTTTCTTTTTCTTTTTTTAAAGGAAAGGTGCAGACAGGAATGAAAGCGAGTAGGCAGACATGCAGGAAGAGAGAGGAGGAACAAGTAATTTATTTCCATTTAGTTGGTTCTCCCCGCAACCCTGGGACTTGAATCCAGGAGTACGTGGCTTGTGAAATTCGGAGGTGATTGACCTAATCGCTGCTCCTCCCGGACATGCAGATCTGGTGCCTTTCTATTCTCCCAGACTGTGAGATCCTTTATTCGTTTAGACAACATGTATCGACTGGTACTCTGGCTTAGGCACATACTAAGCTTTGAGAAAATGGCAATTAATAAGAGGTGCTTCTGCTCTCAACTTATTTTCCGCAGAGTGAAGAAACACCCAAGGGAACGTGCTTCAGTGACACATTGGACTCTGACCTCACTACTTACCATGTGCTCCCCGGGAAGCTCGATGGACATGCAGATAGGAATGAAGGAGAGCAGGCAGGCAGTAAGAGAGGAGGAGGAAGCACTTATTTTTATTTAGTTGTACATCTTGATTTTTTCCTGACCGGGGACCTGAACCTGGGTCCTTGGGATATATGTGAACTATCCTCCAGCTGGAGGCAGCTGACCAAACCACGACTCCACCAGGGTGTGCCCACGTCTGCATTTTCACAGGAGGCCTTGGTGACTAGAAGGCAGGTTCATTAGTTTGCTAAGCCCAGGCTGGGAGACTACACCAGCTGAATGAAGCGCTGAGTCCAGATCTCAGGAATGATGTGTAAAGGAGACTTGGAGGAGGTGATGCTGACTAAATGAAAAGGGGGTGGGGAAGGGCACACGTAAAGAAGGGACTCTGTGATGTGACACAGAGGCTTGGGGGGATTGTAAATTGCTTAGTATTTTGGGAATCTGGATCATAGGTACTCTCATTTAAGGGAAAAGTTTGATCAGTTTCAGCATCTCCACCTCTTCTTTGAGTCCTTTTGGAAACTGGTTTGCAACGAGAACTCTGATTCATGAGATAGAGCAGCGTAGAGGTTACCAGGGGCTGAGAGTTGGTGTGTGGTGGCGGGGCCAGGGAGAACGGAGGTGATTGTTTAATGAGAGTTTCTGTTAGAACGATGGTATGGGAATGGATAGTGGCGATCGCTGCACAACCTTGCAAGTGCAGCGTTAATGCCACTGAATCGCATACTTAAAATGGTGAAAAATGGCAATTGTTAGGTCATGCATATTGTAACCACAATTGAAAAAAAAAAGAGCAAGTACTTTGGTGTCAAAGGCAATTTGACTTTCACGTTCCAGCTTGGCTGCTCTCTTGCTGTGATGCCTCAGGCATGTCAGTTAACTTCTTGGAATCTCAGTGTCCTCATCTGTAAGGTGGCAATAACCGTGGTACCCACCTCCTAGACTTATCATGAGGACTCATTGGAGATATGCCTGAACCTCGTCCATCCCCTCCAGACCCCCTTTTCCAGAGGTTTCCTCTCCTTTGGTCTCATCTTTGTGGTTTCCATAGGAGCTGCATGTTGTTTCATGACTTTCTGGGGCAAACTGCATCTGAGAGGGTGTTGGGTCACTCCAATGCTCGGTAAAGCTTGAAGAGCACGGCCACACACACAGGATGTCTGGCCCTGCAGAGGGGCACCAGGCAGCCCTCATTTCCCCTTCCACCTCTACAGCCGTAGTAGAGGTTTTCAACTCAGCTTGCACATCAGTCACCTGGAGGGCTTGATCAAAACCCCTGGAGCAATGACATCCATTTCAGGAAAGGGGACAGAAGCACCATTATTCCCAGGTGAAGCCAAGACTGAGACACTGATATAGTGGTGCTTCTCAAACTTTAGTATGTGTCAGAATTACTTGGGGGGGCCTGCAGAACCCTTTCCAGGGCCCCATCCCCAGTTTCAAGTGTAGTGGATAGAGAACGAACTTCTGCTTTATCCCACCATCTATCTGGATGCTCCTTCCTTTTGTTTGCTGTCTGTATTGCTCCATCCTTTTCCTAACCTCTTCCTGACCCACCACGCAACTGACGTTTTTCTTGAAAACATTCACCGTAAGTCTTCATGCCAGTGGTGTCCATATTTTCCAACTGTTCTGGCTTTAGACACAGTTCGCCATGTCTCAAAATTCTTCTTGGAATTCAAAGCTTTTGAGTTTCCTTTTCTTTTTCCTCCTCCCTCCCCTACTTAGAAGGAGAGATCCTATGTGGGACTCTCATCACCGTATCTTTGGGTCCCTATATTTATCCCTTAAACATCGTCAGGAGTGAGGCAGATGTGAGTTAACATCTCATACTTGAGTAGTTCAGTCAAATGAGAGACTCACTTTCCAGACTGGTGACTCATGGGTGATGATAATGATGTCTTTATAAATAAGACATCCTGACACATAACACCGAACTCTCAGCTATCAATGTATATCACCTTTAAGAACATGGTAAAATCTTGACCTTGAAGAGAACTGTGGGAATGGGAGTACTAACACATGAGATGTAGACGGCAGTCAAATATATCAAAGACAGCACAGAGGAATAAAGTCAGGATGTACCAAGAGGCAAGGAAATGGTCCCAACCAAGGATTTTCTTGGAGGCCTTGGCACACAGGGAGGTGACAACTGGGATCTGACAAAGGGAACTCATCAAGAGATCCCCTGTGATTGCTTTAGAACCGGAGTGTATGGCTGGTCCATGCGCAGAGAAGGTATCAGATGGGCTATGGAATGGCCCCAGAGAAAACCCACAGGGGAACTTCCACCCCATCAGTGTGGAATTCGGTGCCTTTGACCAGAAACAAAGTGATAAAGAACCTGTTTCACTTTGCACCATTTATTCTAGTCGTGTGCAAAATATGGCCGTGGGCGTTCCCCACAGCACTCATTACAAGATAAAGTCTCTGAGTACCGCTTCCCATCCGTGATGTTATTCAGCAAGATGGCTCACAGGCTGAAATTTGAAACTCTTTGGGTGAAGAATCCCTCTGCAGGCTGTACCAGATGTTGCTTGTGAAGTTCCCCAAGCCCAGAAAGATGAGTTAATCCTTGAAGGAAATTATTCTCAACTTGCATCAAACTCAGAGGCTTTGATCCAACAGGCCACGGCCGTGAAAAACAAGGCTATCAGCAAAGCTGTGGGTGGCAGTCCGGTCTGTCTCGGAGAAAGCAGCAAGGCCACTGGCCTGCATTCCCAAAAGGCCTCCCGATGCCGAGCCTGGAGCAGAGGACCTCCTTTAGCGTGATGTTGTGAAAACTCTGCACTTTAGACACATGTAGTCATAAACAAAAGCTTTCTCGCTCATTAGGACCCAGCAAAAGCATCACCCTCTCCAAGAGGCTTCCACTGTAAGTTCCAGGCGTCACCGAGTCCACGTACCTTCTCTTACCCTCGTCATCCCTAGCACACAGCTTGCCACTTGACTATTCTCCAAAGATGGAGCTTTCTCCAGTCACAGGGTCAGGGCCTAGCGATCCTAAACCAAGTACAGTTGATATTTCTTTGTATCTCTAAATGCCCAACACTCGAAGAGGCCATTTTTTTCATTCATTCCTAAAATTTAGCACAGTTCCTGGTATGTAGCAGACACTCAGATTATCAAATTAGTGGAATTATTGGTTGATAGCTAAAGCTAAATTGAATTGCCATGAAAAAGTAATCAGGGGATGATGTCACAGGCTCCTCTTGTGTTGTTTGCCCCGTCCCTCATCCACTCACCCTCTTTTCCATAAGTTTCATCTCCTTTGACTTCATCTTTGTGATTTCCGCAGGAGCGTTCATGTGGTTTTATGACTCTGGGGAGGTTACCTGACTCTCCTTTGCTTCAACGAGTCTTTCTGGAGATTTTTTTTTTTTCAACTTTAAACCAGACAGAGCATTTGGTGACCAAAGTTTTATACAATACTGGTAAATTTGCGAACTATTGGCCGCCATGTCTTTCACTGTGTGGAGGAAGCTGATGGGAGCTAAAACAGAATAAAATGAATGAAGAGAGTGAATGGGGGCACAGAGACCAGAAGAATAGAAGAGCATCCCAAAGGTCTTGAAATTCCTGGTTCTGCTTGTTTCCTTGCCCTAGGCACATTCCTCTTTAGATTTCACATTGTCCCTTATAATATATCCCTCTCTTTGGCTTAAATAAGTTTGAGATGGGTCTCTGTTCCTTGAACCACACAAGTCCTAATACAGAAGTGCCTGCTTCATGGTAGATACAGTCAAAAAGAATAGATGGATAAAAATCTCATTATGCCAAGTTAGGAAGTTTTATATGCAAGAATTTGTCAAAACTTCCCATTCTTATTTGTGGTTTTAATAAGTGCCTCTTTGATGTCCTTCCCAGAGCTAGCACAGTACTGAATGAAGGGGTGGAACTTGGTATCACATGGAATTAGCGTTTCTGATAGGTTATTTTTCATTTTCATTATGATTTTTTATCTGTGGGTGCATTTGTTGAGAACCTCAGCTGCTTGGGGCTGCAATGCCATCTGTGAATGAAGGAAAACATTTGTAAGGACTTTCTAAAGATCTGCACAGAGCATGATGGGATCTGCACAGCAGCCATGGACCACACACCAAAAGATGGGTTTCCTGAGCAAAGGTGATGGAAAAGAGCTTTTTGACTAGCTTCCTGGTGGAAAAGATGGGATGAGTGGCCCCATTACTGGTTTCCACATTTTCTGGACTTCAAATCCAGGCTCCTGGCTCAGTGCCTAGAAGGGGATTTATGAGAACAGTGAGACGGCTTATTTGATGATGGGTGACAACTCGGCATCTCTGGCTACCATATTGGTAGAACTAATATTTAGCATCAAGCCCTTCTCTACACAGACTAGTCTATTTACTGCCACCCACATAGGACATGTGGATTTCATCCTTGGCACAGTTGTTCAGAACATTGCTGGTGCCAGTACCTCTCCCTCCCTTACTTCACCTCCTTCTATTCATCTTACGTGTGTCCTCCAAATTCAGTTGACTTACCCGCTCCAGAAGTCACCGTTTTATGGGTAACACCTGGCATTTCATTATTCATTCTAAGAACGGCAAGTACAAGTCATAGAACTTCATAGCCACACACCCCGTTCCCATGAATAACGTCACTCCGATATTGGTGATCTTTCCCTTGGAGGCTAACGAGACCCCTGGAATTCTCAACACAGCCCTTGAGGCAGCTACTGAAGACTCACTGGAGTTGGCAAGTGGCTTGAAACCTAGCTGTTATCGTGGATCCATTCTTCTGTGTTGTAATTTGAAGTTTCTGAGTATGTTTGTCTTTTTTTTTAAATTGATTTTATTGAAGGAATATTGTATGTCAACATTACCTTGGTTTGAGGTCGACACAACAGCAAATCTACATCTGTAGATATAGATAACACAATAGGTTTAGCACTTTTTTCTTTTTTCTTTGGCTTTACAATTCCTCTTCCATATCTTCTACACCCTTTGATTTGCCATTTCCCTCCCCACTACTCATTTTCTCTCTTTTTTTAATCTATTGTTTAATGTATGTCATTTGTTTGTTCTCTATCCCTCGACACATCAAATGAGTGCTATCCTGCAATCCCTGTCTTTCTCCTTCAGGCATATGTCACTAAGCATAGTTCTCTACCAGTCCATCCATGTTGCTGCAGGTGGCAGGATTTCCCCTTTTCGTGGCCTCATAGTATTCCATTGTGAAATCTACCACATCTTCCTTATCTACTCATCTGTTGCTGGACATTTAGGTAGTTTCCAGATCTTGACTTTTGTAAATAATGCTGCAATGAACATGGGGGTGCAAATAAGTGCTGATGTGTTTTTAGGGTAAATACCCAGTAGAGAAATAACTGAATCATGTCTTCTTTCTTTAACTGGCTCTTGAGTCCTTGAGGACAGCATCTGTCATCACCACCACCACCTTCATCATCACATTGCTCCTTGTGACAGTGACAATGTCAGGAAAAATCATAACAGCAACACAAATTAAAAAATAGCTGTAGCAATTACATATTGAATAATTATATGTGCTGGCACTGTGCTAACCATTTTAAAGTTATTTTCCAATTAAATCATCAGCACAATCCTCAGAGAAAGTCTGTAGTATTCTCCCATGTTATGGATGGGGTGCCTGAGTCTATTTATTTGATTTTTAAAATGGAAATTGTTTCTATTTAAGATGTACAACAGGATAGTTTGATGCACATATGCACAGTGAAATGATCACTACATTCACGCTAATTCATTTAACTTTACTCATAGTTATTTTTTTTTACTATTGTGATGAGACACCTGAAATCTTGCTCTCTAAGCAAATGTCCAGTATTCAGTACAGTATGGTTAACTGTTGTCACCACACGGTACATTCGCTCTCTAGGCTTATTCACCCTACATAACTACAACTTGGTACCCTGTGACTAACATCTCCCTATCCGCCCCTCCACCCCGATAACCACCTCCCCTGGTGACCACCATTATTTTTAAGATTCCACTTATAAATACAATCATTCAGTTCTTTTCTTTCTTTCTGGTTTGGTTCACTTAGCTTAATGTTAAGAGTCATCTATGTTGTTGCAAATAGCAGGATCTTCTTAGGGTTGAATACTATTCCATTATTCCATATATATCCCATATGTAGATGGATAGATAGATACCCCAAATATATATATATATATATATTCCATATACATGAAATATTATGTGTATGTATCTATAACCAATAATTTCTTTCTTTATCTATTGATGGATTGTTTCATGTCATTCCTTTAGTTTATTTCCATATCTTGAGTCTTAAAAATGAGAAGTAACTTATTCAAATACACACAGCCAGAATGTGGTCGAACCAGAATTTGACCTCCAAGTCTTTGCTTTTCCCCAACGTTGATATTATCTTGCCCTTCTTTGTATTAACTAGCTAGCACAGAGCTGTGTGTGGAAGTATTCGGTGAATAGAGGCTTTTATAAATGAAGTTTTTCACAAGAGACAGAGAAAAACTGATTTGAAGCTACCAGAAGCGAATATTCTTCTCCCCAAAGAGTTGGAACATACTTGAAAGGAGGATATTCACTTTCCCAATATCTTTGGCAGAGGGCAGTGTCATTTCCCATTCCACAAATAAACATACTTTCGGGAAAGATAAACACTAAAGATCAACCCTGGGTGGGGAAGCAGTCTGTCCGTGGGGGATTTGGGTGCTTCCGACAGGTTCTCACAAGGTCTAGACTTCACCCAGTCACTGGCACCATCTGGAACTCAGTCTCCAAATTTGCTGAATGATTCATTTGGACTTGATTAGCACTTCCCAGTGCGTTCTTTGAATATTACCCCTGCAAGAAATTCATGTAAAAAGTGGATTTGTTATCAAATGCTGTTGGGAAGTCACATTTCCCCTTGAGAGACATACAATCTGGTCTCACACCTCTGAGAAGGTCAGTAGGAAAGAACTGGCTTATTTAGCATTTACTTGATACTTATTTAATCCAGCATTTCCTCGCCCTCTCTGGTTGCACATAATAACTGCTACTATCTCTCAGAACCAGTATCCACAGGTGAAAAAACAATTGGTTAAACATTTTCTGGCACGTCCTGGTGGAGGAGAGGGTGGGAGCAGTCCACAGACATCCCATGGTCCAGGAGCTGACATAACAACAATAAAAGAGAAAAGACTCCCTCCTCTCTCTGCCTGCCTGCCTGCCTGCCTGCCTGCCTGCCTGCCTGCCTGCCTCTGCTGGCCTCCATTCCCACCCTCACCTCTCCTTCAAAGGGACAGCAACTACAACAAAGAAAAAGAAAACAAGAAACAAAAATGTTTCCCCAAATATCTTTCCTAAATTATATACATGTATGCAATAAATGTGATGTGACTATAAATTGTCCCAAGTGAACTAGAGGTGGAATCACAATTTCCAGTTTTTGAGATTTCTTGTCAGAAAAGTTTAGAGGGTAGTGAAAATGACTTCTGGTTAAACAGTTCACACTGTCTCCTAAGTTTCCCGACATGGACGATAGAGGGCAATAGTGCACCACGGTCATGGCGACCCCGCCACACACTCCTCAAAGGGGGCCAACCCAAGTTACAACAAGAGCATTTCCTTTTCCAGCCGAATGGAAATTTACTGAGAGCCAACTCCTCTCCCTTTTGAATCACTCTCTCCCTCCCTTTCCTTTGGAGAAAAAAAAAAAATGGAGTTGATTCAGGATTTGTGCATTACCCTTTACCTTTACCAAAAGAAAGTCATTTAAAGGAACTTTGTTTTCAAAAACTACTTGTCCTTTGGTTGTGTTCACTGTGGGGGCCCTACATTTGAGAGTGGAAGTTCTTTTGACTAAGTGTAGAACCCATGACTTGAAAAAAGGAATTTTTTTCTCCCTTTTTCATTTGAAAATAAAAAATGTGTACAGGTGAAGTAAAGAACATGGCTTCTCTGAGAAAGTAAAGTGGGGACCAGCTCAGAAGGCAGAGATGAAGCCTCTTTGGAATGTTTCTAGTGCTCAGAATTCCAGGAAGTACTCCATTATGGAGTCACAGAAGAGGAAAAGGTTCGAGAAAAAAGGATGCAATGAATATTTATTGAAAACCTCCTGTGAGATTGGACAGACTTTTTCACCTGGCAATCACACTCAGAGGAAGGCATACTGTGGTCTTTTTATCGAGGGGGTTAAGAGTCAGAGGGGTTAAGGAAATGGCCCCAAAGCACTGAATTCATAGGCTAAGATTTGAACTTAGGTCTGTTTTCACTGCTCAGAGCCATTCTTTTTGTTCTTACCTCCTGTTTCCTATTATCATGACGCTCAATCCATATCCTCTGCGTGAAAAAATTTTTCCCCTTATACTTATTCAAATTTGTACAGATAACAATATTTTATGGTCACATTTGTAACTGCCTCTCACAATCTCTAGAGTGAGCACATTTTCCCGAACATGGAGCTTAAATCCTCCAGAGGTATGGGAGCCCCTGGCCCTCCCCTCCAGAAACATGGAAAGTAAGTACACTTCAGTTCCCATTCTAAACTACTTCTGTTCAAAGAATTGCCAGTCCAGGTGTGGCCTGGTGGAGTAGGGATGGAGCTCAGTCCACATACATCCCAGGGTCCCAGGTTCATGTCTGGGGACCAGCGGGAGCAAACAAGATGAACAACTAAATAATAAAACGAATGGAGTGCTGCTGCTTTTACCTCTCTCATCCTATCTTCTTGTTTCTGCTTGCCTTCATTCCTGCCTGCATCTTTCCTGTTTAAAAAAAAAAAAAAAAAGGATTTGCCAATTTGAGATACATGTGCTGTCCTGAAGTCTCAGTCCTACGGGATGAGCCTGCAATATAACTCGGAATCAGATCCCTTATCAGATGACTTAGGGTTCTGTGCTACTGCCACCAAGGGGGACCAGGCTCTTCCGTTCCCATTTCTCAGCTGCATCCTCAATGGATTCCTTTAGAAGGAATATGCTAAGGTTTGCATTTTTCAAAATATATTTTTATTGAGGTAACATTGGTCTATAACATTCACCATTCTAAGTGTCAGGCACACAGCTTTCTAATTTGACACCAGTGTACACTGCATCGTGATCACTGGCCAGAAGTCTAGCTTCTACCATTACTACGACTGACTGCCTTCACCCATTTTGCTCACCCTTCAATACCTGCTCTCCTACGATAGTGACCAATCTAGTCTCTGTTTCTAAGAGTTTGCTTTATTTTATTTATTTCTTTATAGTCTACATATGAGTGCAGTCATACACTAATCACCTTTCTCCATTTCGAACTTACATGACAGCATAATACAGGGCTGATGTTTTATGCGATATAAATATAGGGCATCCTTGCCTCTGAGCTGTCAGGGACCAGAAAACGATATTTTCTACATGAGGAATTTGTGCACTTTATTTTTTATTATTTACAAACAGAAAATTCTAGCATGGGAAACCCCTTGCAAAAATGCATGCATGTGGGGCATGGACAATAGAATGCATAGCAGTTCACCTTCATTTAAAGGTAAAGGAATGTTTATAGAAAATGCTGGGTATTGGGCGATGAGAGACCTAGGTTTGAATCCCGTCACAGCCTCTTACAGCTGTGTGCTCTTTGGTATGCCATTTAACCTCCCTAAGCTTCCATTTTCTTTCCTGTGCAAGTAATAATACATAACTCATAGGATGGTGGGAAAGATTACTGCAGAGTGGAAACAATTCAAACATACAATGTTTAGCACCACTGCTATTGTTGTAGCATTAAAAAAAAAAGCTTCCCTCTGATTTGGGGAAATGAGTTTTGCCCTTGTTCCTTTGGGGCATATCTCTGTGGGGGTGTTTACTGTGCACGCAGCGTTCCATGTTCAAGTTCGTGTGTCTGAGCTCGTTCTAGAGCTACAGCCCTAGAAGGCAAATGCCTTGGTTAATATCCTCGATTTTCAGCTGAAGAAAGTGGGACAAATTACCAAGGGCTCTGAGCTATGAGTGATGGATCTTCATTCCAGAATCCATGCTCCTGGACACTGTATCAGTTAGGGATCATTTCCTATACAAGTAAAAATCTCAAAACAACAGTGTCTGAAACTAGTTTATCTCCTAGATACAAATCCAGAGGTTGATAATTCAAGACTAGACTAGAGATTTAGCTGCATAAAATGCTCAGGGTTCTAGGCACCTCTCTCTTTCTCTTCACATATACGCATGTATATGTGTGCATACATACATAGGGATGTATGTATATACATACATGTATATTTGTTTTTCTAAACAGTCACACGTATAATAAAGTTTAATTATAAATAAGCCACAGCAAGCATTTAATAACAATTACAAATAATAAAACAGACCAATAATAATATAAGTTGCTGAATGCAGTCTCTCTCTCTCAGAATATCTTACCGTATGTAATATTATCAAACCACAGTTGACCTTGGGTAGTGGAAACCTTGGGAAGTGAAACTGTGGCTGGGGGGACTACCGTACGTAGTCTCATTTCCATCATTCGAAACAGATGCTAGAGCTTCAGACGTGACTTCTGCATTCCAAGCAGCAGATGGAGGAAGGGATAGGATAGAAAAGGAACGAAACACATGCCAGTTGTTTCTTGCGGACGGTTCCTGGATGTTGCCATAGGACATTTCTGCTTAAATCCCATTAATAGGAGTAGCAAGGGTCTGGGAAATGCAGCCATTGTTCTGGTAGCTTTGTGATCTCTTAAAAACTGGAGAGTTCTATTTCTGAAAGAAAGAGAACGGTAATCAGGCCCTGGGTGGATGTAGGGAGAAGTGAGGGAGGAAAGCTGGAGGGACAGACAGGAACTCAGTATGAGAAAGCACCACAACCCCTATAGTTCACTGCTTTCACCTTTGGGTTCATCTTCATTTCAGCAGGGACCAAGGGAACATGGGACTGTCCCTGAAAACCACCATTTATGGCCGTTGACTGGTTTTCTGATGCTTTGTAAAAGGCATGGCCAGAATCCAACATGGGGTCCGCCTTGGTGATGGACTTGAGGTTGCTTTCAGTCTGAGTTCCGTTAGCTTATCAGGTTAGAATGGGGTGGGTGACTTTTCTTAAGAATTTTATTGCAGTAACTTTGTTTTACAAATTAAACTCGTATATGTAGTTCCCCATGTGTGCAGTTTCCCTATTCCTTAGATACATGTCAGCACACCCTGCCCTCCACCAAATCAGCAAGCGCTCTTCCCTGCTGTCCAGTAGGCTCCATCACCACTTGCCACTGGGATGGGTGACTTTGGATTCATTTCTAGAAAACCCAGAAAGAGGAGATGAGAGAGGAGGGCACCAGCACAGATCACAAGCTCCGAGTGGCCCTTGGCTGGCCCTCTGAACTCCAGAGAGTGTATGTCACACACTGGCAAGTAACCTCACAGTTTCCAAGGCTTTTTCTCAGATGCTATTTTGCTTGAAACATGCACTAAGATTGTGGTTGGGCTGCTCTGCTCCCTATCTTGCCAATGAAGGAAAAGGAAGTCAGAAACTCCCGTGATACTCAGTACGATGAGCTGAGGTCTTAGAATCTGTCTTTTCATAAAAAATTTCAGGTATGTCTTATATTCAAACACTTTGAAAATCACCATGTTCGGGGTGCTGGGTAACATGGGAGGGTCACTCTCCAAGGGCAGATGGATCATGAGACAACAAATTTTATGACATCATTGATTGATGTCTTTTATTATCACTGCTGTACATGTACATTGCAGGTACTCAACAGATGTTAGGTGAATAAATTAAAGACAAGCTGAGGTATCCAGGTTTCTCAGATCCTATTTTCTTTAGGATCAAGGAATAATCCTAAAATGAGTTCACATTTTTACATGATTTTATATGCTTAGCATCAATGAGGTAGGGGATGTATATTATCAAGACCTCCATTTTAGAAGTAAGAACTAAGGTTAAGTGACTTGGCCATGGTTACACAGACAGGAAGCACCATAGCCAGCTTCAAACTCAGGCTCTTCAGTATCCTACTCTCTTGTTTCTCTAAGAGAGAACTACTTATTCTCTGTCAGTAGAGTTATCATTGCTCAAAGCATTCCCCATGAAAGAGAAAAGGCTGATTCTATGGATATTTCATGTAACAGTTAACCTAATGCAGATGTTACTCAACACCAACATTATAGAACAGTTCCACTCTGCTTCAGAGACTGTTCGGATCGAAGTGCCAAACTAGATTGGCGGTGAGGAACGTATATTGACCTTGAATGTTTACTTGACTCGTGAGCACACATCTGTTTTTGTTAAGGGGGATGAGGGCAATCAGAGTGAGTGGCTCACATAGACTTGTTGTGGAATTCTCTCCCAGCCCGTGAAGTTTTATCATCCCTCAGACTGAAGGGCAGGTTGTCGGCTTAGACGGTGGCCTGGCGAACCCAGATGCTTCAGGAGTCTTCTGTTCTTTCAAACAAGGCAGTTTCTTCAGGACCTTTAGTTGGAGTTGAATCATAAGGAAATGTGAGATTTTGTAGTAGAGTAATTACATCAGAAGGACCCCAAGTTGACTGGAAAGAGTTAAATAGCTTTGTGGAGGCTCCATTGAAAAACTTTTCCAGCAAAAATTAAAAGTTCTAGAGTGGACCCCTTTTCTGATCTTCCTTCACAGGGACCCCCATTTTTCTGTCCACTGCCCCAGCTCTAGCATGTGTGAGGAGGAGAGGTTGCCCACATTGAGACCGGTCGCCATTTCCTTCCTTTGCTGACATCGCTTCATCGATGACCGAACACACAGATTGAACAGTCAAATGCACCTAATAACCTGTTGGTCATTAACAGCCTTTGTGTGTTTTAACCCAAGGACTTCATCTGTCTTAGACACAGGCAAGCTGCCTCCTGTACTGAGTGGCCATTCTAACACGAGGCAGGTAGGACTAGGGGAAGCTCATTAGTTATTTGACGACTTTTCCTGAAAGCAGAGTTGAAGGTAGGTCTGTATGCTTCCTGGATTTTTGGATCCACTCAAGGTGGATACGATGTGCTAAGAACACTTGTCAATTCATTGACTGACTAGATCCTCTGATATTTGATGGAAGTGAAGCTTTTTAAAGAGCAGATTATGAAAAACAGTGAGCATGAAAAGTAATAATACTGGCAATGGTGGAAAGTCTATCCAGGAAGTGTTGCTCATAGTCTGACTTTGTATTTCTTTTTAACTCAGGAGAAATGTGTTTCTTGGTTACAGAAGAAGTATGCTGACTTATGGTTCAATACTTCCATCTCTGACTTCTTAAACTTTTGACATTTTATATCATGTTTCTAATAGTGACACTATTTCTCCTAAGGTAACTGTGCATTCCATGAGGAAAAACATTTGCCAATGCACATAACCTCTTGTCACTCCAGCTACCTCCCCTCACCTCCCTGTTGTTCATACTTCACACTTAAGCTCCCCAAATTGTGACTTGGACAAGTAAAGGGAGCTAAAGGGGGTACATCTTACCTTTGGGTGATGACGATGGAATATGATATTAGGCAAGAAACAGGTGGTTAAAACTTTGAGAAGGAGGGGATCTGAGCTCACGCCAATGCCTCAGATAGGTGGATTTTAATCAAGAATGTCTAAGTGTGAGAACTGGATGCTACCTTACAGGCTGGGGAACCCAAGTTAACGTTCCCCATCATGAGGTGCCCCCTGGCACCTCGCTGGCACTGAGTCACCTACCTTTACAACCCAAACAAAGCTTCAGTTTCTCCACCACCCAAGAGACGGAAAGGGACCTGAGAAAAACATCTGGTATTGTGCTTCCTGCTAATTTTGTCCTGGGGGGGGGCACACAATTTGGAATTAACTTAATAAAGAAAAGTAAAGAAAAATTATCAGGTGTTCCCTGGTGGAGGAGCCATTTGGTTTGGTGTCTTCAATTGGAACAGTCCACATCTGTCCGTTACCCAGGCTCCTGTCTTGGGACCAAAGGGAACAACCAAGGTGAACAATTAAATAAGGTAAAGTGCTTCTTCCTCCTCATCCCTTCCTGCCTATCTCTACTCACCTTTATTCCTGCCTGTACTGCTCCTTTAAAAAGAAAAGTATTGTCAATATATGCTCTGAGTGTTTTATATGAATGACTCAACTTTAAGGTACATAAAAGAAAACAATCCATCTCAATTTACAAAGAGGCAGAGGCTTTAAGAGCCAGTGGAGGCTTCCCTGTGTTCTCTCTTCCCTCTTGCATACACCAGATGCTCTGGACAGGGTGACTTCTCCGTCGACCTCAGTGCTGGAGTGCTTAAGACAAGCAGAGCCGCTGACGCACCTGCCCTAGACCTGGGCTCTGAATAAGAAATAGCCCTTTGTTGTTTGCAGTCACAGCACAAAGTTGAGGGTTGTTTGTTAGTGTTGTAAAACCTACTTTATCCAAATTAAAGCAAAAAGTGTGCAGGCACTGAAATGATTTTTTAATAATATGATTATTTATGTTGAACTCATATATGATGTAACTTTTTTTGTCTAGAGAGGAAGGAAGGGAGAGGAGAAAGAAAGAGGAGGAAAATCACTTTTATTCATTTTATTTTTGGTTATTCTCCCCAACCCTGGGTGAGGAAATCTGGGTCTTTGGTCTGTACATGGTCATGCCCAGCTGCTGCTCTAGCCTAACCTGAGCCAACAGGGCATGCCTCATGATTCAATTCTATATAAACCAGCAGCCTATAAGACAAGTATATAGTTACATATGTTAAATATTTCTAAATTTGTCAAAGCAAGCAAACATACACACATATCTTGAAAGGAAATATACCAGGTTAAACAGTGCAATTGCAGGTAATTTTTATTTTCCACCCTCTCTATATTACACATTTTCTATAATGACTTTGTATTACCATGGTAGATTATATATATTTTTTCAATTATTCCCTAACCCCTCCCTGACAGTTGCCTTGTGATTTATTGTGTCTCTAAGTTTTGGGTTTTTTCCTTCACCTCACTAGATTTTGGCTTGGCCACGTGACATGCTTTGATCAATGACATGTGAGTAAATATGATAGTCTCCATGCTGGCACAGAAGGCTTAGGACTCATCTTCAGTTTTGGACAGTTCCCTTGCCTTTTCCCAGGCATGTTGCATGTGGAGACTATTCTTTCAGTTGGGGTCCTGAAGTGAGACGACAGAGCAGAGCCAGGATGTGAGAGAATAGAATAAAAATATATTGGTCTTTACGCTGGTTCCAGGCATAGAGCTTCTAATCCCCTTGTAGTTTTCTAAGTGATAAAAACACTAGGAGCTTCTTTTGTTCTCACATTTGTTCTTTGATCCTGGCTCCTAACACAGAGCTCCTACATTTCTTTCACTTTTCTGAACTGAGAATGGTGTCTGTCCTTCCTTCTAATGAGATGACTCTTGGTGGTCGCTAGATAAGGGCTGGTCACTGGGAAGAACAAGCCTTGATAAGAAATTTGAAATTTTCAGCAGCCCTCCCCCACCCACCTCCAGGCCACTGTTCATTCTCACCAGGGGAGAGGAGATGGAAATGGAGCTAATGACTGATCGCGCCCACATGATGAAGCTCCATGAAAGGCCCCAAATGATGGGATTCAGAGAGCTTCCAGGCTGTGGAACACATATCGGTATTAGGAGAGTGTCTTTCCAGGAGCAAACATGAAGTCCCAGAACACTTCCCACCTACCTTCCTCATCCTATTGAGTAATGTGGAAACATACTGTTATATTTTGAGAGGAAAGAAGCAGGCAGGAATGAAGGCAAGTAGGCAGAAAAGAAAGGAAAAGAGAAGAGGCGGAAACATTTTTATTTATTTGTTCATTTGGTTGTTCCCCCTTCCCTGCCCTGGGTCACGAACCTGGGTCCTTGGGCTTTACATGGCCAACAGCCAACTTAACGCCTCATTCCCCAGGGCATTTAAGTATCTCACTAGCCCCTTCCTGTCTTCTCTGCATGCCTCTTGCTCCATGGGTTTGCTTAGTGTGTCTCTGTGGAGGTGAGCAGGTGGGAACTCAGACCCTACACTCCTTGGATCACCACCATCTTTGAAGAAGTGAAGTCGCTCCTAGTTCTCCTGGCTCCTTCTGTGGACATTCTGATTAGAAAATCAGATCTGCTCTTTCTCAGCTCAATCAGAGCCTGGCAGTCTCCTATTTCACCTGCTACATCTTCACTCTCTAGGTTTAACGTTGACCGGGGTCCCATTTGGTTCCTGGCTCAGGTGGCCTACCTGGCAGGCCCTCCTTTGGTAACCCTCTGCTGAGCTTTCCAGGAGCACCACCAATGACCTTCTGTGTCCTTCACTGAGCCTTTGGAGGACTTTTGGATGATCCCCTTGCCATGTGGGAAGTGAAGACACCTGGGCTTAGCTAGGTTCTTCATGAGTAGGGGGGCATCTGTTTGATTCCAGTTGCTACCCTTGTGCAGAAAAGGAAGGATGTGATCTAGACTTCCTGCCCTTGGCCTTGAGTGAAGATCATGGAAGGAAGTGAGCCAATGGTACAAAGGTTGGAAGTGAGGGCTCTGTAGTTTCCTTAAACTGGAACAAGATCCTCCCCTGCTTCTCCAGGAGCCATGTTTGTGCCATGTTTGGCAATATGATCCCATCTGTGTTTCATTTCCTCAGCACAGAACGTGGGAGGCCAGGGTCACACTGCATTCCCTTCTTATTCCCATGATGCCTCTGAACTCCCTTCCTGGAATTTTTGTTCCCAGCCATGCTGAATTTCTTGAATGGCTCCCAGCACACACCATGCCATTTTCTACTTTGGAGCCTCTGCCTGTGCTGTGTCCTCTGTCCAGACTGTCTTTCTAATACCCAGTTCTCTTGAAAAACTTCCACTCATCCCCCAAGACACGCCGAGGACTCTTCCTCAAAGGTGCTCTTTCTTGCTACTCTGCATGATGAATTTCATTAAAGACATCTGCTGTGTCGGTCTCCATCATGAGAATATAAAGAACTGAGGGCCGGGGTCCCATCTGAGCCTCCCTGTTTTCCTGGCACAGAAAAGTGCTCAGCAAATGTCGGTCTAGAAAATGAAAGCTGGGCTAAGGATTACATAGGATCTCTCTGTATTATTTCTTACAAGTGGACGTGACGCTACAATGATCTCAGAATAAAAACATTTCATTAAAAATAACACCTTAATGAACTAATGCTCCCTGGTTGTCCCCTGGGAGAAGATTAGAGTCCAAAGAAAGTTAAAGAACTTCATGAAGCTGTCATTTCCAAACTGGAGGATGGATGCTTTGAACGATTAGTAGTTAGGTGCCCTGGACCCCACGTGCCTTTAGAAACATCCAGTTGTGAAAGATTTTGAGGGAAATTGACACATTTAAATTATACCATTTACCCAAAAAGAGCCCTGCAGGGAGATACATTGGGGAAAGTTCTCTCTTCCAGGCTTTGTGGGTGGAATGAAAGCATACACGCTGTCCTTCGACAACCTGCAACCACACACACAAGCTGAGAGAGGCTAAGATTCCCGTCCCCTTCCTTCCTTCAACCCTATACTCGTGTGGAAGGCCAGGTCTTACCCACAGAAGCCCAGATCTGAGTAGTTTCCTAGGTTTTCCATTTCTTTTCAAGGAGCCAGTGACCATGTCTTCATTCACTTGGAGTGTCTGTTCATGACTTGTGGGTCTAGCCAAATCTAGTAATGTCTGTTAAGTTTCTGAAACAAGTCCATGTAAGTAAAGAGTGCATATGTGGCCTACTCGTCACAAAAGGTGAGTTCTCCTTTAGTGGCCATCCTTTCTGTTAGGTTTGCTCCTAGTGGAAGGTCTTGTCAGATCAGTCATCTGTAGGGACTTCTTTTTTACCTGAAGAGGGGAAAGGGAGGGCCCAGGAACCAGATCGGGTCCTCTATGAGTGGCCCTTCAAGACTTTGCTATTCAGGGAGAAATAAGCATCTAGTTAAGAGTCTAATCACTCATTATCCCTATTTTTATTGCAACATTACTTACAATAGCCAAGAACTGGAAAGTACCTAAGTCCTGATGAATAGACAAAGAAGAGGTGGTATAGACACACAGTGGAATAGTACACAGCCTTAAAAAATGAAATCCTGCCATTTGAATCAACATGGATGGATCTAGAGGGGATTATGCTAAGTGAAGTAAGACTAACAGAGGACAAATAGCAGATGATCTCACTCAGATGTCTAGTATAAAGAAACAAAGCAAAAAGAACAGATTAAACAAAAACCAACCCTTGGTTATTAACCATAAAACTGAGGTGACCCATGGGGAGTGGGGTGGGAGATGGGGCAAGCAGTGGTGGGTCCAATGAACAGAGGCGAAGGACTCTTGATAATCTGGAGGTAGGCCAGGTGTGTTGTCCTAGAATTGAGAAATGATGATACTGCACATACGGGTTTACATTATTTTGTAAATCAAAGTTACTTCAATAAACATTAAATTAAAAGAAATACATATGGCACACCCTGATGACTTAGTGGTTAATGTCACACAATAGAGTTCACATACTTCCCAAGGACCTGGGTTTATCACCTGGGGCTGGGGAACAACTCACTAAAATAAAGTGCTGCTTCTTCCTCTCTCTCCTTGTCTGTCTCTATTTGCCTTTGCTCCTGCCTGCACCTTTCTTTTAAAAAATAAAAAAGGCATTCAGTATGGAAAAAAAATAAAATTGCAAAATCCCTGGATGTACTTCTGCCGCCTGGAGTGGAGGTACAGTAATATGTAGTCTCCTCATAGGTTAAGTGTCTGCAAGTGTCTTTGCATCTCTTATTGCCTTTAATTTTTTTTTTCACAAGAGTGTGAACTGCTCCTGTGTAGGGACCTTGAGTTCTTCACACCTGCATGCTGACTAATCAGCTGTCATGCTGAGGTGGCACTGAACGCGCCTGATGAGTGATACGCAGCAGACAGTGAAGTATGGTTTGCCAGGGAAGCGTCTAGAGAGGCAGCACCCTGGTGGCCACCCCGCCACCCCACAGAGATGTGTTTGATCGGCCAGCATTGTATGCGCCCGGAAACTGCTTGGGGAAGGACCCTGCTCTACAGATGAACAAGAAAAGGAGCTTTCTGTCTTGCATGTGCCTCAAGCACTCTAAGAGTATCATCTGTGCAGCCAAGATGCCGTCCTTCAGAAAGCACCATGTGCCAGGGATCGTGTGTATCACCTTCATGGGCCGTGTCGAGGTCAGTACTTGAGCCACCGTGCGTACCAGATCTGTGTTTGCGGAATGGAAAGGGGGAGGCAGCAGAAGACGGTCAATCTGCACCGAGTCTCTTAGCTGAAGTGAGCTCCGAATCCTACACCAGGATTCCAGGTCCAGGTGCAGGGCAGGTCCAGGGCAGGAGGCCGGGGGCATTCAGACCCTTTGTGCTTTTAGTATTTCAGATTCAAAGCAAGCATTGTTTCATGATCAAAACGAATTATCCTGACATCCTATCACATCTTATCAGACTCTTCTTTATTCAAAATGTTGTTGGTACTATTACTTAATAAACTGGAGCAAGCAATAAATTCCACTGGTCTACAGAGACTGTGGTTGGGTTCCCAGTACTAAAATGATTTTGATTATTGAGTTGGCATATACCCCTAAACATTCCTAAATCAGTGGTTGGCAGCAGCAGCATTCTGAGAGAAAGAGAAAAAAAACAGAGCGCGCGCGCGCACACACACACACACACACACACACACACACACACACGCATAAACACACATCTAGCAGCTTCAAAGCCTCTTACACATTAATGGATTCCTTATGGATTACATGGCTGTAATTGTGAAAGAGGACGAAGAATGAGAAAGAACCTTATTTCTTTAAACAAAAGATTTTTTTTAACTAATCCTTTAAAGTCCATTTTTTCTGAAGAGACTAAGAAAAAAAGCTAACATAATGGAACTCTTAAAAATGTGTGTCAACAACACAATAGGAAACTAGAGTAAAAGTAGGCAAGGCAACCACATGAAGGCAATCGCAAAGAGAGTTCATCTGTGCTCCGACAGCAGAGCCATAGATGGAGAAAAGAGCCAGCAGGGTAGAGAGTAGGAAGAGGGAGAATGCCAGCTCATAGTAAGAGGGCTGGGGGTCGGGGTGGGGGTGGAACATTCTAGAATTCAAAACAACAGCCTATTCATATCATATTCCTAAAATCTGTACAAAGAAACCTGTTTATATTATACTCAAATTAATTGTTCAATGTTCAAATTTCAGTGTCCCAGCCAATGACCCACCAACAATTTCCTTGTTCATAACATTTTCTTTTCTCGGTCCCTTGAAAAAATAACAAATGAGTTTCTCCGTTTATAAAGTTGCTCTGAAATGTCTTCTTACGTCATGGAGGCTGGGAGGTCATCTTGGGACACTGGATGTAATGGGGGGCCCTTGGGCTGGCGGCGGCCAGGAAGTTTTGTGATTGTGAGGCAACTTCTGATCCCATTAGCTGATGGTTGACTGACATTTTGGAACAAGATTTTGCAAGAGACTGGGGAAAGGAAAAGAAGGAGCATGGGAAGGAGGCACTTAAAAGATTGAGAACGCAGGAATGGGCTGAGTGCTCCCAGATTCGAGGAGGGTTTTATTATTGGACGCAGATCTGCGGTGCTTTCAGCCAGGATCTGGGAGGCCCAGCTTGAGGGGCCCTCGTATAGGTTTTCTTATCAGCTCTGTGCTGACCTTAACCAAGCAAACTGACTCTGTGAGAAAAGAGAAGTTGCCTTCTAGCTTCCAAACTAACCTGAATGTAAACAGGCACAAGGGGGCAGCCCTCCCTAGAGGGTTAAAAAAGACATGTTCGGGAGGGGGGTGGAATAAAAGTACAGCTTGACATGCCTGGGCACGAAGTGATTTAAGTTAATAAGTTTCATGAAAGCTTTATCTAGAATCCTTGATGCTCAGTTTGTGATAATGATCACTGTAAGTGGAGGACTTTGGGGGAATGTTGAGTTCTCCTCGGTTTCCTATCAGAGGCTGAATATAGATTGAGTTGAATGAATCTGGCTAAAGATGTAAATTTTTTTCATTAAAAACAGTAACTACACTTTGAAAGATCTCAGGAAGCCCTTCTCTTCAAAATGTGTGGGGAAGTGAAAGGAAGATGGGGCTTTGCAATCAGGCTGTCCACCAGCCCACTTGCTGTGGGACCTCGGAAAACTTATTTAGCTTCTCTGAACCGTCACTCAATGATGAGACTAAAAGCAGGTGCCTTTCAAGCTCTGTGGAGAGCAAATGAGATCCTCTTTGTGAAACTTAGCATGGGCCCTGGCACAGAGTAGCCAGCCCCCCAGTAAGTATCAGTTTCATTTATTTTCTAGATCTGCTTTTTCTCCCTGGCTCCCACCACCTCCAGCATTGTGATTCTTTTTTGTTGTTTTGTTTTTAATCAATTATTCCCTCTAAGAAGTCCTCCTGGCAGGGTTCGGGGAGGTGGGGGCTGGGGAGATGAACCCTGCAGCCAGCAGCTACCCCAGGGCCTCCCTGTACGTGTGACCCGTACTCGGACATCACTGAGGCCATATGGAAAATTCAGTCCTGGGGGCCTGTGCTGTACACCTGTGTCTGCTGCGATGTGATCACCCACCACCCTCTAGGTCATGCCTCAGTCAGCTTCCAGCAGCCTGCTGGCGCTGATGGGGCCTTGGATACCATGAACTTTGATGTGATTAAGGGAAAGCCAATCCATACCATGTGGTCCCAGAGAGACACCTCTTTGAGAAAATCTGGTGTGGGCAATGCCTTCATCGAGAACCTGGACTAATCTATATACAGATAATAAGGCACTTTATGATACATTTTTTGCTTTTGGAAACAATCATTGAAGGGAAACTGTATTATGTAACAGTATATAAATTTAAGGTGTGCATTGTCTTAAGCAAACACATCAACATCTGTACATAATATACTAAGTTCACCACCAACAGTCCCTTCATATATCACTAACCCCTTTACCCAACTTGCTCCCCCTCCCCTCCCTCCCCTCCTTCACTTCTGGTGACCACTAATCTGGTCCTAGAGACTAAAGGTACATTTTTGTTTGGTTTGGTTCATTTGGTATTGTTTCTTTATAATAATAATGAAATCACATGGTATTTGAATTTCTCCCTCTGACTTACTTTACTAAGCACAATTATTTCCAGGTCTACCCATCTTGTTCCAAAGTGGGGGAAGAGAGAGGGAGAGAGAAAGAGAGAGAGAGAATAGTATTCCACTGCGTAGTTATATATCACATATTTTTTTACTCATCTGTCAATGGGCACTTAGGTAGCTTCCAGCTCTTGGCTATTGTAAATGATGCTACAGTAAACATAAAGATGTATACATCTCTTCAAATTAGTATTTTTGTTTTTGGGGGGTAAATACCCAGAAATGGGCTAATGTATTTGCATGAAAATTGTATTTTCCATTTTTTGAGGAATTGCCATACTACTTTTCATAATGGTTGCACCAATTTACACTCCTATCAACAGTACATAGTTTCCTTTTCTCTGCATCCTAGACAAAACTTGTTGTTTCTAGTCTTTTGGTGCTCTTTTTGGAGAATAGTCATTCTCACAGATGTGAAATAATATCTCATTGTGGTTTTGATTATAATTTATTTTAAATAGAAAGTAAATTAATCTCAGGCTCATTCTAACAGTTCACACTTTACTCTTCCACACCCCCATTTTATATATTGTGGTATTTTTCTGCTTCTACGTCATTCATTTTATAGAAATCCCTTCAGTATTTCTTGCAAGTTTGGCTTAGTCATGATGAATTCATTTAACTTTTGCTTTTTCTGGAAATCTCTTTATTCCGCCATCAATTCTAAGTGATAATCTAACAAGGTAGAGTATTCTTGGTTGGAAGTTCTTTTCTGTCAGCACTTTGAATATATCATGCCATATCCTCAGGTCTGTAAAGTTTCCACTGACTAATCCGCAGACAATTTTATGGGAGCTTCCTTGTATGTGACTCATTTTTATCTGGCTGCTTTTAGGATTATCTCTTATCATGAATTTTTGTCATATTAATGACAATGTGTCTTGAAGTGTGTCTGTTGGATTTATTTTGTTTTGCATTTTGATTCTTGGAGTATTTTTAACCAATGGCAATTCCTTTCCTTGTACAATTAAAATAATGATTAACTAGCAAGATCTCAGTTTTCTTACACTGGAAGGGATGAGCATCTCATTAAAATTTCACATTTTGGCATGCCCTGGTGAAGCAGCAGTTGGGTCCACTGCCTCTCAAGGAGCACACACAGTCCACATACATCACAAGGACGTGGATTTGTGCCCCAGGGCTCAGGGAAACAACTAACTAAAAATAAATAAAAATGTACCTTCTTCTCTCTTCCTGCCTGCTTGCCTCTTCACCTTCTTTCCTGCCTGTACCTTTCCTTTAATTTTTTTTTTTAATTTCACCTTTTGCTTGCAAGCTCTGAATCAAGTACAGTTAATCAAAATTAACTGTACTCAATTTCACAGAGCAATCCAAGGAATGATGATAATGTGTGTGCTTTCCAGTACTTGGTATACCTAAGTTAATTTACCACTACAATTTTTGTTAGTGTCTGGCAGGGGTTGGGGAGGAAGGTTGAAATATATTTGATGAAGTGAGAAGTACTTCCCTGTCACACCCCAAACTTGAGATTTGTCCTCCATAGGTACTTTGACATTTCTTTCTCTACTGAACCCAATCCCAAATTATTTTCTTCATATTGTGCAGTGTTCTGTTTTGTTTAATTGCCTCCCTAACCCATTCGTATGTGTTCTTCCATCTGTCTTTAAAATAACAGTCATTTAGAAGAAAATCCTAATGACAACTAGCGTAATACCACATTGATAGTATAATAGCACCAACCACTTAGCATATAGTCCATCATTTGAGTCTCAAAGCAATCCTATGAATACTTACCATTATTGAATCCACGTTATAGAGAGGGAGAAACCAAATTTAAGTGAAGTACTGTTTCAAAGATCTATTGCTATGTAACCAAACACCTCAGCGAAGCAACACTTTTTTTATCATACCTCATGATTTTGTGAGTTGATCAGGCTCAAGTAGGCAGTTCTGCTTCATCTGATCTTGCCTGGGGCTTCATTTATCTAGAGGTTGGACTGGGCTCACTCACATGGTGGGCAGTTGGTGCTGAATGTTAACTGGGAACACAGCTGAGATGGTTTACCAAGTAGATCTAGGTTCCTGCACGTGGCTCTCCTGATGACCTGCAAGGATCGTTGCAAAAGGAAAGAAATGAAAAGTTCTAGTTCTCAGAAAGGCTCAGAAATCTCAGGATATCATATTGACCACTACCTGCTGGCAAGATTTAAGAGAAGGGAAAACAAGCTGCACCTCTCAAATGACTCAAAGGAGGAGATGTAGGGAGGAAGAGTTGACGATAGTCAAGACTGGAAATCAGTTACCAAAAACACTCTGCTCAAAGTCACAGAGAGAGATTGCCCACAGCCAAGATTCCAACACATCAGTCTGACTTCAAAATCCACATGCTCAGCCACTGGATCATACACATTCACATGACAACATGTAGTTAAACGTCAATGCCTTGAAAACACAGTAAATGAAATACAATTCCAGGTGAGACATCAGTACAAAATGAAGAACCCTAGGCCCCTAAACCGATCAAGTACTTCTTATTGTGTCCTTCCCCCGATGTAACACAGACGGTTATTACTTGAAATGTCACCAAGTTTACATGTGCTATTGCTAAAATGAATTATTCCTAGATTTTTTTCATTTCAGAATTCTGTATGTATTCCTTAAAGCTGAGTGTGTGTGTGTGTGTGTGTGTGTGTGTGCGCGTGTGCGCGCGCATGCGTGCACACGAGGGGTAAGGCTGGGGGACTGGGTGAGACATCCGATCCGTAAGTGTTCTAAGCACATGCTCAGCTTGCCTACTGGGTGCCTCATGACTGCTAGGAGAGGTCACAGAGGCCTAGAGTTGTCAATGAAAAGGTCCAGAGTGTAACAGAGTTTAGCCTGTCTCTGAACTCTGATTAGGATGTGAACAGGATGTGAACAGGACAAAGAGGAGTGGAGGAGAATGAAGTGGAGCACCCTGGTGGCGCAGCAGTGAAGTCTTCGGCTCTGATCAGTGTAGTCTACATAAAGCCCAAGGACCCAGGTCTGTGACTTGGAAATCTTGAGGTTTGGGAAAGGGGACAACCAACATGAACAATTAAATGGATGGATAAAGGCTTCTTCCTCCTCTCCCTCCCCGCCTACCTACATTCCCATAGCACCTATATTCCTGCCTGCTTCCTCTTCTATAGAACAAAATAAATAATTCTTTAAAAAAGAAAACTGTTGTAATGGGCAGTGAGTAACTAGAAGCAGGGAAGTGTAGGGACCAGGCCAAAGAAAAGGCTCTGGATTTGGAAGTCAGAAATTAGCATTTATTAATGCATATTAAGACATTTCGATGATGGGGCCTCAATTGACTCCCCATCTTCAGAGGCATCCCACAGCAGCACTGAGAACCAAATTACGAAGAATGAAGATACTTGTGAGTCTCATGGCCAGCTGTGTGTAAACTGTTTTAGCCTTGGCCTTGCTGAAGGCAGATGCCTGGAGAACCCTCCTGAGGGTTGGGGCAGAAAGACCCTATTTGAGGATAATCCCAATGGCTGATCCAGGAACATCACTTTCTTCTTAGTTTTATTTGGAAAGGGACTGACAGAGCATAACGCAAACCCAGTCTTCAAAACTCTTCTCATACACTCTCCATAGAGTTCATGAAACTAAATCTCTCATATGATCCATCCACCAGTACTTCCAGATGAAGACTAAGACCTGGGGACATTTTTGAGTCATTCTGAGCAAAACTACCTCTAGATTATTTTCCTACTAATGTGGCTTCCATCATTCTCATTTGCAAAACCTTTTCTCTTCACATGTGAAAGAAACTCAGTATGACTGTTGTCATTTTTTTCCCATGTAAACTGCAAATATTTAGAATCCCTGTCAAGGGAATGAAATAAAAGCAGATGTTTTCCCTTATGCTAGCCCCAAGTAATACCACATTAGAAAACAGAGAGTATTTTCAAGTCTCGTGAAAAAAATATTTTAAGAAAATAAACATTTGTTGAATGCAAACAAATACATAATATGGCACTTTTAATATTAATATAGAATTCAGAGCTAAGGAGTCTGAGTCCCAGAGAGCCCGAGTGACCACAGAGTGAGTTTGCAGCCAGTTAGTACCTGAACTCAGTGCCCTCAAGTCCCAGCTAGGTGCACTTTCCATCCGCTGTGCAAAAATTACAGAGATGGCCATGATTTTTCATGCCTCCATGTCTTTCCCATAAGCCTTAGTAACTCCTCTCCTGTGGAGGTAGATTCTACAGTACTCACTTCTTAGATCTAGGCTGGCCTTATGGCTTTTGCTTTGAAATAGGATTTGGTGGAGGTGACAGCAAGCCACTTCTGAATCTTGGTCTCAAATGACCTTTATGGGTTTCTTCTTGTTTATGGGAACCTGACTACGACTGTATGGCTAGCCTGCTAGAGAATGAAAAGTCACGTGGAGAAGATTCCAGTTATACCACGTGAGTCAGATTAGCCGACAACCAGGCAAGCAGCACCTAGAGGAGAGTCTAGTTCAGGTGGTCACAGCGCACAGCTGATCACGAATGAGCCCGGATGAGAGCAGAAAAATGGTTCTGCTGATTCAGGAGCAAAAGATTACTGTGCGAGGCAGAGGCCAGCAAACTTTTTCTTAAAGGACCAGTTAGTTGTGAGACATATGTTCTATCCTAACTCCTCTCTACTACTGTAGGGCAAGAACAGATACATGAGATCATATATAAGTGAGCAGATACAGCTGTCTGAATGAAACAGTATTTACAGAGAAACATCTGGCCCATGGGCTGTAATTTGTTGACCTCCTATTTAAAACCATTGGGTATTGAAGTAACTGGTTATGTGACAAGAGCTAGTTGATACAATGTATATTTCTGAATTGATATTCCAAATAAACAAAACCTCTAAAATCACTCCCCATCAGTTTATTTTATCATTTTCAGACTAGGTATTGCGGCAGCAGTGTTGTTATTTCAGTCCTTACAAACAGGATCTCGAGTCGCTAGTCATAGTACAATGGAGGGGAGAATGCAAAGTATTTTGGTTGCAGACTCAGTTTACTAACTTCTGCATTTATATGTTGACCTTTGCTGAAACAGTTCAGAGATGCCTGGAGAATGTTAAATCCAAATTCACCAGTCTTTGCCTAGTTCTCATTCTCACTGTCTCCATAGCATTTGGTGATTCTTTTTTAAATCGATTCTGTTGAAGGAACATTGCATTTTAACATTAACCAGGTTTGAGGTGTGCATGATAAAAAATTTACCTCTGTATCTAACACAGTAAACTTACCACTTTTATTCCTTTTATTTCCTTTTATTTATTTATTTATTATATCCTTTTATTTCCTTTTATTCCTTCACTATATAATGAAACCCCTCTTCCCTATTTGCCCCATCCCTCCCCCATGTTTTATACATCCAGTGATGTCTTTTTCCCACTAAAAGTCTATTGTTGCTTGATTTAGTGTATTAAGTCTATTGTTTTAGTTCATTCATTTGCTTACTATCTTTATACATTATATATGAGTGATATCATGTATTTGTCTTTTTCCTTCTGATTTATATCTCACTAAGCATAATTCCTTTCAGATCCAACCATGTTGCTGCCAATGGCAGGGTTTATCCTTTTTTATAGCTGTGTAGTATTCCTTGACTATATAGCCTACATCTTCTTTATCCACTCATGAGCATTTGGGGTGTTTCCATAGCATTTGGTGCTTCTGACTACATGCTACTTGAGAGTATCTCCTTCCTTCTTTCCTGTAATGTTTAGTTCATTTCTATCATGTCTGGTCAATCAGCCAGCACTCCCTATTCAGTTGTTCCTCCTTTTGCATTTGTTTCAAGCCACTGTTTCTTTCTATTCTACATCAGTGAGTCTTAAAGACATGTACAGAATTTCCTATAAAACCTATTTAAAACTTGAATGTATAATAGCCATAATTTGCATTTTTTCCTCAGGTGACTTTGAAAGTCATTCTGGCAACAGAGAGTCTTTCCAAATATTTCCCATCACACAGTCTTCTGCAGTATGACTGAGACATTTTCCCCAGTTAGGTTCTGTGACATCTTTGATGAATAAAATATAGCAGAAGTGACTGCTAAACACTGTGTCAGTTCTGAGCAGGACCCTTTTCTGACCTGGTAGCTCTTGCCTCTTGTAAGAAGAATAATCACATATCCTGACATCATCATGATATGAGAAGCCCAAGACACATGGGGCGCCCCAAAAGAACAGGGTTCCATGTGTAGAGCACAGAGGAATATATTTGAGTCAAGAACTATTTTAGAAATGGATCCTCTAAGCCCAGCCCCTTCGGTCAACCATTTAGTAAAAACTACCTAGCTTAGTCCTTCCGAAATTCCTGACCCTTCCAAATCATAAGCAAAATAATGTTTTTGTTAAGTTTTTATGCTTTGGGGTAGTTTTATTACTCAGTAATAGATGAACTTTCTTCCCTGTACATACACACAGCCCTGTTAAGAACCATCGGCCCAGACTGCCTACCTGGCCAGTATGGTGTCAGCCACTACCCATGAGCTGGTGGTTCAGAAAGGTTCATCTCGCCTCTTTCCCGAGTCCTGGCTTGGGTACTTGTGAAAATGTCTTGCTGGTACGTAACATGTAACACAAACCACATGGAGCACAGCCTCTTCCTTTTGGAACTCCTGTTCTTTTTTGCAATTAATTGCTCCCACTGTCTTCCAAGTCACCATGCAGTAATTTTTCACTCCTTCTCACTTGGGACAAGTCACAGAGCCCTTCTCTGTCCTCTCTTTTCTATTCACTCTACTACTGTCCTAGTTAGGTCTTCATCACCTCTTAGCTATGCTATGGTAGTGGCCTCCCAGGTGGTCTTCTTGCCTGTCACTTCTTCAGTTCATCTTCCACACGATGGACAGTGTTCTTCCTAAAATATGAGTCGACTCACATTATTTCTATTCCTCAAAAACAGCAATAATTCCTGAATGTTTACCCAAAATCTTCACACTCTTAATATGGCAATCAACACTCTGCATTACTGAGTTGACAAAGTAACTTCTTCAGCTTTCATCATCATCTCCCTGTCTCAGTATAATTCTCAGCCATCTGCTGCCTTTCTCGATCTCTAGGCTTCTGCATGGAGTCTCTTCAAGTCTGGAATGCTCTTGTTCTCCTTCTCCACTTGGAGCTATCCTTGGTATATCTCAAATCCAATGCAATGTCCATGTTCTCCAGGATGCATTTTCTAGTTGCCTCTTACCCAAGGCCACCACATATAGTTGTGCATGTTCAGGACTACGCACCTCGAAGGACAGTCATTCACACTACAGTGTGGGTCGCACGTCCTAGATTTGTACAGTGCACAATTTATAAAAGTGCCTGCTCCTAAGTAATTATTTCCTTCTCTGCCTTCTCTCAGCATGACTCTTCATTTTGTTCACTTAATAAACACTTCTGGTGTTCCCTGGTGGAGCAGCAGTTAGGTCAATGACCTCCAAAGGATGCATGCCCCTGAAGGACACATACCTCTGGGTTCAAGTCCCAGGTCCAGGGAGGGGAGAACCAGTGCGAAGAAGTTAATGGAAATAAAATGCTTCTTCCTCCTCTCTCTTCCTGCTTGCCTGTCCACATTCCTTCATTCCTGTCTGCACTTTTCCTTTGGGGAAAAACAAACAAACCTTTTCTCTCTACTTCACTTCTCTAGGTCCAATCCATCAAGTCCTATAGGCTCTTTCTTTAAGAAAACAACCAACCAACAACAGCAAACATTTCTATAACACCTGCTCTATGTGAGGTGCTAATTAAGACCACAAACACAACGAAGTGTTATCAGACTTTGGCTTTGAGGGTTAGGGTAGACAAATAATTAAATGCTACAAAAGACTTTCACCTCGATTTTACCCTTACTTTATTCTTCTCTGTCTTAGAGTTGGTTGAGAGCTCTACTTTAGTGAAGAGTTTGTCTCATTTATCGCAGACACTTGACTTTGCAACATACAAGGACATACAAGGACTCAAGATAATGATGATTGAATTGTAACAATTAGCACACGTTTACTGAGCACCTCCTCCATTCACAGCCCGTGTGTATGTATGGAGCAGCAGAGTTCACATAAATAGATCTGACTGCAGGGAAAACCTTAGACTATTGAGATTTGACCATTCAAACAACCTCGGATTTGTTTGTTGTTTTGTTTTCCTTCCTTTGGCGCCAGGTCTCAAACCCAGGTCTTTGGGCTGTTTACATGGCCAGCACCTTAGCTTTGTAGCCAGCACCTTAGCCACTGAGCCAGGGGTGGACCAGCAGACAACTACTTGAAAGACAGCATAGTGCGGAAAGGGCATTGACTTTGATGAGACAGACTAGGATTCAAATTCTGGCTCCATCAGCTACTGTAATTTTATCTTGGACACAAACTGAAACCCTAAACATCCTCGTCTGTAATTGTTGAGGATTAATGAAAGAATTAGAACTCTCTCTAGCATGGTGCTGGGCAAATAGTAAGTGCTGAATAAGTGATAATTACTCTTACATTGGAGACAAAGCACGTGCATGCGCGCGCACGCAAGCACACACACACACTGAACAGAGAAGACGAGACAATTGGTAAAATCAAGGAAAACTGGACAGATGTGGAGGATAAAAATTGTATTGGGATGGAAAGGATAAAGTAAGTCATTTTCTTTTTTTTCTGATTTTTATAGCAGTAATATTTATTATTTCTTAGTTCACAATGCTAATTCCATTTAGAATACTAAATTGTATCTCAGCCTATATTTCACACCATACCTACCACCATTAATTTTCTTAATTAGGGCTTCCTTTGTTTTAAATTTCTCATTTCCACTATAGAGACTAGACCTAACTGTACAGTTCTCATGCAGACATTACTAAAGAAAGTATAAAGAGAAGAATTCGTTATAGAAGAAACATTCCTATATTGGCTAAAAAAAAAATTACAGCAGGCAATGCTGACTCACATATACGTGAGTTGTGTCCATGTGTCTGTATCGTATGTGTGCCATGTACATGAGTACATGTACTCAGTCAGAGAAATCTCTGATGTCTAGGGATTGAAGACTTCCCACTGAAGACTTCTCATGGAGAGAGGTCAGGCTTAAATGATTGCACCATGAAGTTAAAAATACGCAAAACAGCCCTAATTTATTAAACACCTGCTATGTTCTAAATAAAACATTGTGCCAAATGCTTTTCAGATGATTCATTTATTTATTCATTTTAATTTGTATCCATACCTGCCATGTCAGGCATTTGTTCTATGTGCTAGGAATAAAAATTGAAAAGACACACATGGTACATCCTTATAACAGAAATTCTTGAACATGTGTTTGTTGTTTATTGCATCCATTTTACAAGTGATTAAAAAGGACCAGATAGTTTGACTACAGATGATTGTGGCTCCCATATCTTGACCACCTATCCACTCCAGACACTTTGCCACGCACTCTCTGGTTAATCCATGCAACTGCCATATGAAATTGGAAATGGAGGCACAGGAAGCTGAAGTTCAAGGTCACATAGATAGGAAGTAGAAGAGTGAGGAGTGGGACCAATGCTGACTGGTACCAATGTGCACAATCCTTACCCCTGCATTATACAAGCAAGTTGTAGCCTTCCTCATATATATATATATACTATTTATATATAATATTTATATATTATATATTAATATATAGTTTTTGCTTTAATATTGCATGTTATGTAAAACTCCACTAGTGAAAGTTAGCATTGGGAAGCACACATTACTTTGTCTCAGCAGATGTTTGTCGATAGTATCATTTGCTTGAGAGCTTATTAGATGTCAGAATACTGTACCTGTCCACATGATACCCAGGTAAAACACCCAGGAGAATGCTGGCCCTTAGCAGATCCTCAATACAATAGGCAAATGGAAAGCAGTAGGAGTAACTAAGGCTAGAAAGAATCTAGAAAATATTTTAAAAGATAGGAGCTGCTAGTAGCTACATTGCTGGTGTTGCACTGGGACAAAAATAGGTTTGTATTTTTGCAAAGCTGGGTTTGCTGTATTAAATATAGAAATAACAAGTATCTCTGTAAACCTTCACACACCTGTTTCAGAGGGTGACTTCTACAGAGTTTTCTGTCAGGCCATAAAATTTATTGTGTAATATAATTTCCCCATCTGCTCCAGCCATCCTCTTGCAAGACATGGACATACTCTTTGCGAATAAAAAACAGATCTCAACAATTTTCAGCTTCACATAAATTCTATTAAAGAAGAATAAAACAATAAAATCATGAAATTTCTCTGTCTTCTTCCACCATATGGGTTCCTTTGAGGTTTAATAATATTATAAATAAAGCAACTTTGAGATGAAATGCAAAACAGTGGACAATTTAGAAACATTTTGAAGAAGCAAGTATTCTATCCTAGTGCTGTCAGGCTTTCAGCATAAGTAAGACAGAAAACAGAGCAAGAACTCTCATTTGTTCTATCAAGAAAGCATAAATATTGGCTCTGAATTAAGCCATCCTCTTGCAGCTGTACACCAGCTCTCCACTATTAAAAAGATTCTTAAATTCCCAGAGAAACGAAAATCAATTTCAACCATATAAGTCTGTATATAAATCTATTGTGTTTTACTCCAAATATTTTCTCATCAAGGAGTTTGGAACAACAAAAAAAATTTTTTTGAAAGAGAATGTCTCCAGTTCACCCATTGCACTGCTCAGTTTTTTTGAATGACATCCAGTAAGTTTGCTTAGAAAATCTCAGTGTCTAAAATGCCAACGACAGCTCAGCATGAATGGTGATATATTTCATTAGTTGGCACGATAACCACTCATAGCAATAGATTGGAATCCTGATGGCCATTTTCATGTATTACATTTCATTTTTGTCGCAGTCCCTCTGAATGGTTACTCTTGAGCTTTTGGCCAGATACTTTTATTAAAAAATCCAGTTTATCTGTTAGAATTTGAAATGAGCTAAGTGATTACTGTTTTAATCCCAAGTCAATATGTGTAGTCAGGTCTTGAAAGAATTCCAGTGAGAGCCCATGTTCATATTTTAGATGGATAATAATGCGATTGGGTCATTTTCCTTGGGGCTCATTTTATAGATTGTAGTTGCAGGAATTATGACCACTGGCTGAGTGAATATTGTCCATATAGTTCAAGCAAAGAAGCAGGTGTGCTTTTGATTGGGTGAGGGGTTGTAAGAATCTGTGGTGTTAAGAAAGAGATGTGGTTCTCAAACTTGACTGTGCATTAGACTCTCCCGGAGAGCTGGTTAAAGCAGATTCCGAGGTCCTGCAGGGATTCAGATTCAGTAAGACCAGGTGGGCTTTGGGACTTGACCTCTAACAAGTTCCCAGGTGATGCTGATGTTGTTGATTCAAGGACCCTCTTTTGAGGAGCACTGAAGTCAAATGGCAATAGCAAATAGTCAATAGCAAAGACTTTGAACTTAAATCTTGCCTTCCCTTTTTTTTAAATGACTTATTTTCAGGTCTTAGTTTCCTTATCTGCTCTGTAGGGTTTTGTAAGAATTCGATAAGTCTGTATAGCCCTTGACATAGTGTTGGACAGATACCTGGCACGTGTTTAATACATGACAGTCATGATTATTAAACTGATGTAGCCAGTTTCCATTTCCCAGAGCCATCTGGTTGAATATACAGTATTCTGCTTCACATTCTAATCTATTTGGCAAATTACTTGCTAAATACATCGAGATTAGGAGTTATCTGATGGGTGAGTTAACAGCTATCCAGAACTTGAATTGCTCAGGTGGCCCCTCAGACTCTCAGGACCTCCAAATAAATACCGAATGGAAAATACGTCTGATTCTCTGTCATTTGGGTTGGTTTTCATTTAAATTGCTTTATATTCCACAGCTCTACAGTTATGTCTCCTATGAATGATCTTTTAAAGAACAACATCAGTTTATTTTCAAAATCAAACTCAAGCCTTTGGAGACTAATATCCTTTCTCTCCCTGTTTTGTTATTAAGAGGCTTGATGTTCTGCCCAGGCACCATATTAATAAATTTAAACTTGAGATTTTCATTGTCATGCGAATGTTAAAATTGGCTCTCAGTTACACAAAGGAGCCAATTCGACAGGATACGTGGATTGGATTTACAACGAACACGTCTGTGAAAAAATTAGTTTAAAATCTCTGATTTTGTGGTTTGCTTTTAATTTATAAAAAAAAAAAAAATGGCATGATCTACTGGGTTTCAAGAATCTCAGCCAATTCAGGCTAAGCTTATTTTGAGAAATATATGATTTTCCTTTAGTCAGATGTTAATAACTTGTCTTACATTCAGCCATTTATTCAGTCATTCACTTAACACTAAGTCCCATTTTTGTGGCTGGTGCAGGGCTGGATGCTGGGGAGTTTACTGTCTACTGAGAAAGGTACAAGAATACGTATTAGAGCCTCATTTTCACAGGTTGAAAAAAATTTTTGTCTTTTCCAGTAGACAACCTGCAAAATCAAGCCCAATGGGCATATTCTTTCCCGATTATCCATGACACTCAGGTATCACTCAAAGCTTCAGATGCTTCCTCAGCACGGGATGATCTTGTCTTCTAGAAGCAGGGTCCTCCAGAGCTTCCAACAAAGAGAACTTTACATTTCCTATGTTATTTGTAAAATTTTTCTTAGAGGCAAATCAAGTCAGCTTGGTAGCTTGCAACTAGCAGTTATGTGAAGCAGTAAGATGATGATGTGATTGAAAACACTGTCAGTCTGTACACCAAATTTGATATTTTTTCTGTTCTTGGCTTTCCAGACGAGGCAGAGAGTTATATTCAGAGGACTTGCTGTAGGCTGAATGCTTGTCGCTCTCGCCTCTAATCTGCATGTTTAAGGCCCACCCCACAATGTGATGATGGTATTGGACATGGTCCTTTGGGGTTGGATGAGGTCTTGAAGGCAGGGCCTTCATGATGGGATTAATGTCTTGTGAGAAGAGTCACAAGGAGCTTACTTGATTTCTCTGCCAAATGAGGACACAGAGAGAAGGCAACCAGCTGCAGGCTCAGGAAGAGAGTCCTCACCAGAAACCAAATGGCTGCCACCTTGATCTTGGACTTGCCCAGTTTCCAGAACAGTGAGAATAAGTTTCTTCTCTTTAAACCACCCAGTCTATGGTATTTTGTTATGGTAACCTGGGCAGATTAAGACATGACCTCAGAAAGCTCACAGGGTTTATACTTAACTGTGGAAATGCTTTCAACTTACCTTGTATTATTGCCAAGCAGGGCCCTCAGTCCCAGGCCCACTCTTTCCATTGCCTACACACAACTTGCTTTTTTGTGCCTCTATTTGCATCCCTTTTTGTACTATTTTCTTTATCCCAAATGTCCTCCCCACATCTTTCTTTAAGAAGTCTTGCATAATTAGCCCACATCCTGTCCCAGATGATCCTACATTGCAAAGTTTGTCTCACCAACCACCGATTTGAATTTCACTGTTCCTCCAGAGGTTCAAGGATACAGGGCTCACTGTCTCACCCAGACCTTGAGTATCTCCAAGACTAACTTAGATGTAGATGTTTCAAATCTTTTGTGTCCTCCATTGGCCCTTGTAGAATGTCATGCAAAAAAAAAAAAAAAAAAGAATAAAACTTACTGAATGAAAATTGAACTAGATACTGAGAGCCAATGAATGTTCTGAGGCAAATGAATCAAGAAACACAAGGAAGTACAATAAAACCCTGGCTCCACAGCCTGCGGGTGGGGGTGGGAGGGCCGTTCTGGATAAGTGAATTTAATAGATGGCTGAAGACTTATCCTTTTAAACACCAAGAGCTTTAATTATCGTGGATGGAAACATATCCAATATATTAATCTTCCCTGCCTTCTAATACAGTGCATTGTAAACATAATCTAGCTCGATGACGGGCTTGTCATTAAAGTGGTATTGTGTGATAACACTTGAGAAGCCCGCAGGCCCTTCCGAGGTCTGCAGAACTGTTTGTCCTGATTCTAAATGGCTGCAGATTGCTGTGTTTTTATTATTATTTTGTTTTTTAGCTTTTCTGGGCCCTCCCTTGCGGCTGGACTGTCAGTCTTCCTGATGCTTGTGTGACTAACTCTGCCTTCCTACCCCTTGCTCCTAATTTGCTGCTTCTCATCTGCAATGAGTTTGGAAATCAAATGCTCAGGCTCATGGTGGTGGCTGTCATGGTGATGACTTTAAAGAGGTGCGTAAATTGAGAGCCCAGGACTCCACGTAAGGGCTCACCAGGGTCTGCAGGACCGAAAGTGTGCAAGAGACAAACATCCATATGGGGTAAACTCCTCGCTCAGCTACTCTGGGTTCTTTTTCATTTACTTTCTATTATTACTTTTCTGGTTTGAAAATAAAAACTTTCTGGAGACTACGCTTGGCAGCTAAATTAGGAATTCAATCACATATTCGACAAGGAATAAGATTTCTTCAAAGTGCAAGATATAGCCTAGGTGCTGTTGAATGATCCTCTCATATGGATGCCATAGCTGGTTCGCTCACTGTTTTCTGTATTGCATTGGCACATAGTACCTACTCGATACTTGTTGAATCAATGAAATGAATTTTATAATTTGAGTTGAAGTAAGCTATGACATACACATACAAACAAGCTTACAATGCAGATTGTAGGAAGGGTCATAACCAAAATACAAGGACCAAATGGTTATCTGCTTCTAGAAAGTTCAGAAGGATTTCATGGAAGAGGCACTAGTTTTGACAGGAACTTAAATGACGGGGTCCTATTGCAATCAGCAAGAAGTTAGGGAAGTGAGAAGAGAGACTCGAAGGTCCCCAAAAAAGCCCAGATGCTAGAACAGGCAGATTGGGAAGACAATTAGTACATTTTAGCTGCAGTCCATGTAGAAGAGTAAGAGAAGGTTAAATTACAACATTAAAATGGGGTCAGAGCATGGGTGGGCCTTAAAAGTCATGCTAAAGAATGTGGAGTCTGTTTATTAGGAGATGGGGAGGAACGGAGAGTTTTTAAGGTGGGAGCTGACATGCTTGGAGTTGGGCTTTAGAAACTGTGGTAGATGATGGAACTTAGAAGGTGAGGAAAAGAGGGCTGAAGTTAATTCCAAGGGGATAGGTGGGAGACAGCCTAGGCCTGCACTAGGATCTTGGGCCGTGGGATTAGCAGAGAGGGAATGACTTTTGGAGATGCTACAGAGGTAGGAAAAGAGAAGTTGGCAACTGATTTGTTGTCAGGATGACAGAGAAGGAGTATCTCCAAGTGATGTTCTTCCCAGAACTCAAGAGTCCAGAAGAACAGGTTTAAGGAGATGGGGATGAGCTTGACTTGGGCATGCTGAGGTGTGAGAGTGAATTGCTGGGAGTTTTGCCAGAAAAAGCATGAATGGGAAGCAGCCCTGACAAATGCTGGTGGGAGACCAAACACAAAACTTAGTGCTTATGTGGACTCAGCTCTCAAAAAGGAGCTACAAGTTCAAGTCTTATTTTCAGTCCCTTCTTGACATGACTATATGAAAAATTGTTCATTCTTATTTTTAAATTGCTTTCAAGTGCCCTTTAAATATGTTTTTATTTGTTTTTTCCTGAGAAGACTCTTGACAAGACTGGGGCATTAACACTATGCAAAGTTTGAACAATATTAGACTTGTTTTTGACTTGGTTTCAGGTTGCTCTCGGAAACAAGACAATGAGCAAAAAAACAGAGAAAACTTTCCCCAAACAGAAGCTGAATCTTGACTTCTACCCGCAGAAACAAAGATACTTTCAATACTAGTAGGCAGTTACCTCAAGGACTTAAATGGGAAACAGAGATACTAAGATTTTAGAGAATAGATGAGCAGGATTTTGACATGCGAACAAGAGGGGACAGTGCATTTCAGCAAAGGAAACTGCAAAGCTGGCATGAAAGAATGATACGGTATGGTCAGGGATGGCAAGAAGCCACCTGCCTAGAGCACATCTGGAGAGAATGTGGGGGAGGTTATACAATTAAGGAACAAGATGGAGGTGTAGCTTGGGAAATGGGTTGGGACGAGGTGGAACGGGCATAACCCTAGAGTTTGCCCTCTGTCAGCAGTGGGAGTCATTTCAGAGGTCCATTAGAGAAGCATAACATCAGATGTGTTTAACCAGGCTCTTTGGTGGCTCTGTCTACGAAGGATGACTAGAAAATTGGGGAACAGAGGCACAGAGGAGGATGCCACCAATGTATTGCTGAAAGTAAACAAGGACCCAAACAAATGAGGTTATAAATCAAGCCAGTCCTTGGCCTATTATTTCAGCCACTAAATGTGTGCTGGCTGATAGGCTATTCAGGTTGACAATAGAATTGGATGAGTCTCCTCCTGGAATCAAATCAGCTTTAGCAATTTGCTGGGCCAGAGGCCCTGAAGTGTGAAAATTCTAGATTTATACCATGATCCGAAGCCAAGTATCATATTTAGCTTGAGACATATGTTATACAAGCGACCCTGGGAAGCAAAATATCACCAGGATCTGGGGACCTACTGCTTTATAAGGTTGAATACTTTGAAATATCATCATTCTGGACGGGAACAAATCAGGTTCTTGGTGGGGCTAATGTAGCTTTTGAAAAGTTCAAGGGAACAGTGGCTGTCAAGGGGCTGGCAGGAAGAGGAGGGAGCAAGGTGGGGGCACAGGGCACTAGAATTCTGGTGGTGGGTGTGGTGGAAAGTACACATGACAGAGGAATGATTTCTATATCCTAAAATGCATATAGCAATGAAACAAAAGAAACATAAAACTATTTTTAAATGATTCAAGGGAAAAACCACAACTCTTCTTCGAAGAGATGTTATTTCTTTTTCCTAAATAGTGAATATCTCTACTACTCTACAATACTTCTCTGTCCAATATGGCAGCCACTGGCCCCATGGAACTACAGAGCATTTGAAATGTGACTGGTCAAAATTCAGAATTGCTGTAAGCATAAAATAGACACCAGATTGAAAAAACTAAGTACAAAAAAACAAAACAAAACCCATAAAGTATCTTTTTAATGCTTTTTGTATTGCTCATATGTCAAAATGATAATATTTGAGATTTATTGGATAAAATAAAATGTATTAAAATAAACTTACCTGGTAAATTATGGTGACTAGAAACTTTAAAATAATTTATATAGCTTCTATTATTATTCGATTGGTCAGAACTACTAGAGAAAATTCAGTGCTACTTGCTATTGCAAAACATGAAATAGATCTCTTTCCTCTGATTTTTCTGACCATTTTCCCTTGTAGAGAAATTGTTAACATGTGCACTAGGAAGACATTAAGAATGTAATAAACAGTTAGGGTAGTCTTGTCTATTGTCCAGAACTTTTTATCTGCCTTTCAATGATTCCATGGAGATTCGTGCAACCGCTGGCCAGTTTAAAGGACTGTGATGTTTGGTACAGTTTGCATATTGTTAAAACTATTTAAACAAAAATTTTGAAAGAATTTATTATTTGGGATCATTAAGAAGCAAGAAAGATGGTGGGGGAAAGGTCTCATTAATAATTTTCCTATCAGGACAAGTCGTCATCTGACATGTTTAAATAGATTTAACCTTTCTAAAGAAGAGAATCTTGGAGTCAATCGTTCTATTAGAACATCAAAGAACATTCACAAGCTCTCAAAATCCAATTTGCGCGAAGGATCACTCTGCCTCCACATTGTGAACAAACAGCAAGTAACTTCAGACAGCAGGACTTCCAATTTATTATTTTTCTTGTGGACTAGTGGAAATGGTAGCGTTTGATCATAATACTGACCTTTAGCTTAATTTGCCCTAATTTCGCAGAATCTTCCTGCTTCCTACCAATAAATAACCCCCTCAGATTCTACAAATTTGGTATGTGTTAGCTTTTAACAGAATGTGAACGAACTTCAAGGATTCTCCACCAAACGGAACTGATTATACAATGAAAATAAACTTTGGGAAGGATCTGAGACACCGTGTAAAGTATTTGACTATGTGTTGCAAGACTCTTTGCATTTAGAAAGCCAGTAAGCTTGTTTTTAAATAAAAGTGACCTCTTTATGAAAAAAAAAAAAAAAGGCAAAACTTTATGTACTGTCTTTGAAGAGTAAGTGAGAAAAATAATTTTTTTCTTCTTCAGAAGTTAAGTGAAACCCAAAGGGGAGAATTACAAGCTGAGGCATTCTGCCACGCGCAGGGTCTGCTGCGCCTCAAGCACTGGGAACAGTTTAACTATGTACGTACAGTCTGGTAGTACTTGGTGGACAGTAAACCATTTGGACAGTACAGGCAGTTCTTAAATACCTGTCACCGGCGTTATATAGCAGAACAAGATGGAACTAAAAGCTTCTCATGTTTAAGGCTTTAATATGGGTACCACAAAAATAACATCAATTAGCCAACAAAGCTGCTCCTACTCGTCTTATAGCTCCAGGAGGAGAAACTTCTTGGACTTTGATTTGTCCTGTTTTTCCTACACACTGAATGTTGCAACCTTATATTGACTACTAAAATCTCTTGGCCTGATCATCGCAGTCAGCATTGAAAAAACTCTGCCCTCAAATGATTAGTGCAAATAAAAGGAAGGAGTAGTCAATTAAACTCAGTCCTTGTGTCTTCGTGTTACACCCCTTTCTGCACCTTAGAAGTTATTTGGTCAAAATGTTGCAGCACTTCTGCATCTGTAAATCAAGCGATGGTTCTGTTTAATAAATTCACTTTCCAGAATGTTGTTTTGCTCCTAGTGTCATTGCTTATTGTCCTGTTTGAACAGTGCATGCCATGAGGTTTAAAATAATCAAGTCCTTTTACTTAAAGGAAAGAAAGCCGAAGAGTTCCTTTTCTTCTGCATTTAGTTTCACCTGTCTAGAGGGAGAACGTACAACAGAGGCATGTGCTTCCAGAAATGTATGGCCCCAATGAGGCCGTGTAGATGAGAAATAAAATTTGACTGGAGATACTAGAAGAAAATTTTCCGATATTAACATGCCCCAGCAAAATCAGAAAACAGATTTTATGTCTTAACATTGATTCAATGATGTTTGTGACAGATCTATTCCTCTTCTTCATCAAAATTTGAAAAGAAATAGCTAAAACATCCTTTAAATGTATCATTCTTCCAGGCCTTGTCTATCTTGCTCTTAATAAGCCATAGAGTTTTGGGTACTGTCAGCAAAATTGCTCAAGTGATGCTGATTTCTTCTAGAACTTAAGGATCAGATTCATGATTTCACAGTGAAAAATGAATGTTGAGCAAGGACAGTAAATTGGGACACGCTCTGTTAAAAGTCACAGTAATAAGGCCCTTATGCCACTGCTTGTCAGGTAGTGCTCTCAGCTTATGCTGTATTCCATTTTAACTTGGGGAAGAACATTTTACCTAAACAAATTCTTTTCACTTCAAGAAGTGTTTCCATTTAATTATATGTCTGATTTCCCTGAGAGGGCTCCCTGCCCCTCTTTCTTAGTGCTAGAATGACATCCATACTTCCACTCTTGTCATGCCATCTTATTTTTCAAAAGGGCAAACATACTAATAGAAATGAAGGAAGAACGGCCATAGCACTGAGGGAGGAAACCAAATAGCCCTTATGTGCTAATGCAGTTATTAGCTTCAAACTAAACTTACTTTATCGTCCTAAGAAAGATTCTGATTTTGGAGGTGAGTTTAGTCAAGTTTCTGTTCTTTTAAACACTTAGCATGGTGGATTGGCAGTGAGAATCAGTGTGCCAATAATGCCATTTTAAAACATTTTCTCAACTTCAGGCCATAAATTATGGAGCTGAACCAGGGTAAGGCTAACTAACTTTGGTAGATGAGGCATAGAAGGTATTTCCTCTGAGAAAAATTAAGGCCACTAGATTAACTCACCATCTGATGGGTATATAATTGATTCCACTTAAGAAATTATCATGGGTGCATCTTTGTGGCTCAGGTGCTAAGCCAGTGGCTGGAGTATAGACCATGTAAAATTCAAGGGCCTGAGTTCTTGATCCAGGACAGGGGTGGACAGACAAAATGCATGAATGAGTGAATCAGTAAATACATATGCTTCTTCCTCCTCTCTCTTCCTTCTTGCCTCTATTTCTCTTAAAAAAGTTATTAGTGAATTCAGTCAGGCACCTACAATTTATGTAGGTCCTCTTTTAAAATCTTTTTCCCCCTAAACATTTTAGAAAATATACAGACAAATGTTAATCATGACAAGATGGATATAGGAGAGGCTGGGTTTCAGAGAAGAGAATCTGTGATGTTCTTGGCATAGAGAAATGTTATACTTACAAGGACAAAAGTTCACTGAAGGTAATGTGTGGAGGAGACAGGACCTCATTCATTCACCTCAATTTTCTGAGTGCCTACTATATACCAGACTCTCTTCTAGGTGCAGGCTTAATTTCAAGATGGTCATAATCTACTTCCATTTAAGAGTCTAAACTTGTAACACTGAACGTTCACTTCCATTTAAGGTCATGATAGAGTAACAGGTGTCAAATTTATCCTCCCCCTCTTTACACTATTAAAACAATTGCTCAAAATCTGTGAAACTGGTTTTCAAACATTGAAAAATAGGCAGTGTACAACAGACACCTCTGAAAAAAAGTGGGATGGAATCAAGATGAATCTGATGGACACCCCAGTTTGTGATGAAATGCCCTTGACTGGTGAGTTTCCAGGGCACTGCACTGGGAAGGGGGACCAGCAGAGTTGGCAACGGCCCTGAGTTCCAAACACAAAGATGTCAAGGAATCTAGACTTGATGCTGCAGGTATTGGAGAGAAGAAAACTACAAGGAGCGAAGCTACAGTTATCCCCAGAGAGTCCCCTTGAATCTTTAGCTGACTAGTAATTGGTACATGCATTTGAAGAAGATAATGAGACTGGAAAAGAAATCACAGAAACGGAGCTGGTGGAACAATCCTTGGAGCACACACAGGGCCAGTAGTAATAGCTTATGTTTCTGCAGATCAGTGTAGAAAGACTTCCTACACCTAAGTAAAGGAGTGGAGACTTCAGAAAGGTTGCCTTAATAGTAGAGTCAAATTAGCCCTTGGCAAAAGACTGCTTTATACGCCCCCCCACAAAACTTGAGAGAGCCTTGAAAAACACCAAACTGCTTCCAAGTAATTTAACTGTATCGTCTTAAAAAGCCTCAACACATTGAAAGGATTCCAAATATCCAGTATGCATCTCCAAATGTTAAACTTACAATATCTGCACTAAATGAAAAATCACATCAGGCAAAGAAGAAGGAATATAAGATCCAAAATGAGAAAATCAATAGAAACTGATCCGGAAGTGATCCAGATGATAGAATTAGTAAACAAAGACATCGGAACAGCCTTTACAACTACAACCTATGTGTTCAAACGAGTTAGAGAAAAGCATAACCAGGGCGAGGGTAGAAATGAAAGCTGTCTAAAAGACCCAAGTCAAACAAACCTCTACAAGTGAAAAGTGAAATGGATGGGACTGGAATTAATAGCAGATTCAACATGATAAAAAGAAAACATCAGTGACTTTGAAGACCACAGTCAAAGCTATTCAAAATGATACATGCAGACTAAGACTGGAAACAAATGACAGACCGTCAGAGCTGTGAGACAACACGCAGCTGCCTGACACGCATTCCAGAAGGCGAGGACAGGTAAGCAGAGACAGGAAAAAAATAAACAATGGCTGAAATTTTCCACTGGTGATAAACTTGAAGCACAGCTTGAAAAAGATCCAGGTTGAAATCTCAGACTATATAGCCTTTGAGGCTGGCTTCTTTCACAAAGCAATTTGAATGTGTTTCCTCTGTGTCTTGCAGGGCTTCATAATTCGTTTTTAAAAAATTTTTACACGTTCAAATAAAATTACATGTAAAGGTTCCCCGGTCTTCAGAGAGATGTCAACACACCCTGGCCTTCACCAAATCACCAAGTGTTCTTCACCCCTGTCAGTGGGCTCTGCCACCACTTGTCCCCCCATCCCCATACCATTCCCTATTGGTCACCTCAGTTCTGTTGCAAGTGTCCAAGGGTTGGTTTTGTTTCATCTGTTCCTTTCTATTCACATTCCACTTATGAGTGAGGTCATCTGGTATGTATCTTTCTTCTTTTGACTTATTTCACTTAATGTACTCCCGTCTAGATCCACCCGTTGATTCAAATGACAGGATTTCATCTTTTCTAAGAGCTGTGTAGTATTTCACTGTGTATATGCACTACATCTTTTTGATCCATTCATCTGAAGTTGGGCACTTGATAAATTCACTTCTTATTGCTGAGTGAAAATCCAATCGGAGTTTGGTTATCCATTCGCCTATTGAAAGGCACCTTGGTTGCTTTATTTGAGCAATTATGAAAAAGCTGCTATAAATATTTGTGCATAGGTTTTTGTGTGGATGTAAGCTTTCAATTTAATTAGGTAGACACTGAGGAGTGTGGTTATTATAACATAAAACTATGTTTAGCTTCATAAAAACTGCCAAACTGGTTTTCTAAGTGTGTCTGCTATTTTGTATACCCATCAATGATGAATGAGGGTTCCTTTTGTTCTGCGTCCTTTGTGGCATTTAATACTGTCAATATTTTGGATGTTAGCCATTCTAGTACATATGTAGTACAATATCCTTGCTATTTTAATTTGCAATTCCTTCATAATACATGATCATGAGCAACTTTCATATGTTCATTGGACATCTGTATATCTACTATGATATTGGAATCAATTCATTAAAAAGGTTTTAAGAAAGTTTTCATGTAGAGTATCAGCTATAGTTTTGCTTTTTGCTATTTTTAAGGAAAGGTGTAGGCAGGCATTAAAGTGAACAGGAAGGCAGGAAGAGAGAGGAGAAAGCAGCTTTTTTTTTTTTTTTAGTTGTTCACACAGGGGTTTTTTACCCCTGAACCCGGAACTTGAATCCAGGGGTATGTGGCCTGCATCCTTTGGAGGTGATTGACCTAATCACTGCTCCACCAGGGTGCGCCTCTATAGCTTTCTTTTATTGTAATGTCTCTTTGATTTTGGTATCAGATTAATGATGGTTTCACAGAATGATTTAGGAAGTAGTTTATTCTCCAGTTTTTATAAGTTTGTGTAAAATTGGCTTTATTTCTTATTTAAATGTTTGATAAGCAAGGTGCATCCCTGTGATTCAATGGCTAAGGTACAGGCCATGTAAAGCCCCAGGGACCGGGTTTAAGACCAGAGTCAGGGACAGGAAGAAAAAATAAATCACCCTTTCAGCCACTGTAAAGCGGGCTGAGGACTTCTTCACCTCCCCAGCCCTCTGATCCAAAGCCCTTCAATGAAATGGTTTAATCTCAAAAACAAAATGACAAAAATATTTATCAGGATTTCTTTATGGGAATATTTTTAACTATAAATTAAATATCTTTTGTAGATATAAATTATTCAAATTACTTCTCTAGGTAAGTAGTATTTTTCTTTTGGATTACAATGAACATTTTTTGTTTTCTATTTTAATTAAATTAATTTTCTTGCAGGAAAATTGCATCATAAATATTTGAGGTGTGCATCATAGTAAATCAACATCTGTATTTTATATACTGTCTCCCATCATCTGTCCAGGTCTTCCTTGACCATATACTTGATCATTTTCATTCAGTTGGTCTGCCGTCTTCATTTTTCAGTCCCTTGAAACCACTAATTTGATTTTTTTTAGATTTTTAGATTTTTATTAGGTTTAATTCATTTGTTTGCTTGGTTTCTCCAGATACCACATGAGTGAAATCATATAATGTATTTCTTTCTTCTTTTGACGTCTCTCACTAAGCACAATTCCCTCTAGGTTCACCCATGTTGTTAGAAATAGCAGGGTTTCATATTTTAGATAACACAGTAGGATTCCATCACACACACACACACACACACACCGCATCTTTATTCACTATTCTGTAGATAGACACTTAAGATTTTTTCCAGTTCTTGGTTATTGTAAATAATACTACAATGAGTGATTTTTCATCAGTTTTGCTGTGTTTTTACGGTAAATATCCAGAAATGAAATTTGAATGATTTTAAATAGTTTGCTTCTTTCAAGGAATCTTGTCACCAATTTTACCTTTGGGGTTTTAAAATTTTTCTCTCTAGGTACTCTTTATGCTGGACATTAAATCTCTGCTGCCAGATTTTCAGAATTTTCTAATGCTTAATTTGGAAAGCTAGAAAAAAGTATAGCAAAATATAAACCAGTACGGTTAAGATGTCCCTAAGAAAATGTAGACGTTGCTTTACTTGATTGCCATATGGTCAGATATTTTAATACAAGTGGAAAAAAATTAGGAGATTGATATTAGAAAATCCTTAGGCATAAAATTTTTTTCACAACTGCACTGCAAATTACAATGTGAAGTTTTAATAAGATTACTGAAGCATTAAGTATTTTGCTTTTATATAAATAACAAAGTATTAACATTTAAGATAAGAGTATCACAGACTTTTTAAGCATTTTTATTTATATAGATAAAACCTCTTTTTATTACATTTTTTGGAAGAAATCATCAGTTATTCTGGGCTTCAATTTATTCACTCTTAAAAGGAGGCAAATAGAATAGGTATTTGCTAGGATTTCTTTTAGATTTAAAAATATTATTCCAGGCACACTGTAGACTAGCGGTTTGGTCTGCCGCCTCCAGCTGAGCATAATCCGCCTACATCCCACAGTTCAAGGGTCAATTCCCAGGGTGGGGGCGGGCGGGCAACCAAGATGAACAACTAAGTAAAATTTAAAAACTTTTTTTCTTATTATTCCAAAACTTAGAATTTATCTTGAAAAGGTATTTGCAACGTTAACTGTAAAAGTTGTAAAGTATTTTAATCTAATGATTTCAGTGTGAACGTAAGTATATGCAGATGCCTTGCAAGTAATTTGTAGATATTGTAAAATTCGTCTTTTCTAAATTTATTTACTAGTAAGCTGCTTATCAAAAGTAATAATATGTTGGGACGATAGGAAGGGGAGTCATAAAATCTTTACACTTCATGCTGCAAAGGGAGACAAATGTCATTTGTTTAAGCTATTTAAAATCCACCTCGGAGAGAGTGTCAGTCCTTTTGTTATTGATCATACAAGCGGAAAAAAGGCAAGAGCGACGCTTTTGAAGTCTCTGCACTGTTGCAGCAGTTCTTAAGGTAAGGGTGAAATTCCGGAGACTCAAGTTCTGCATGAATTCTGGAAATCAAGCTTGTTTTTGTGAAGTGCTTGATCAGAAACAAAACATTGTTACTGAAAATTATGTTGCATGGGCACTCCTCAAGAGCACATGGACACAATTTATTCTCTAACAGGAGCCATGCTCTGTTTCAGATGCAAAATTTTCACAGAAAAGCTCTGCGGGATATGTGTAAAAGGAAATATTTAAAGATTATATTATAATTACAACAGACTATCAAGATATAGGTTTAGTCATTGTTTATCCTTTGCTCATACTTGGAAGATGTAAAAACCTAACAATTTTAATGAAAACGTTCTGGAAATCCTGACTGTGTCTTACCATCCAACTTGTCTTTATATCCAAGAAGAAAATGATACATTTTAAATAAAGGTGAGTTCAGGCCACTGTGGTGTTCTGGAAGCCACAATATTTGTAGCTGACGCTTCTGCTGGTGCCCTTGTAACCCACCCTCCAGGCCAGCTGGGGGTTCAGCCACAGCTGCAGTAGGCGCTCCACTCAATGGTGGACTCTCCTTGTGGTGAGTCTGAGAGGGCCTGTTTCTCCACTTCCCGACAAAGTGTCTCTTCCAAGGCCATAGTCCCCTAAGTTTATATGCAAGAACATTCCAGAGGCGTAGAAGAACTGTTTTCAACCAAGGGGTCCAGGGCTAGTGGACACAAGTCCTTCTGGTGGACAATTCTGGACAATGGCAATCCTGATAATTTACCTCTCTATTGTATTTTCTTCTCTATTTCATTTTTCCTCTCACTCATGGACCCTGAGAATAATTCACAAACTACTTAGCACCAGTGTTTGCCTCAAGATCCGCTCTAAGAGGAATAACACATAGGACTGGACTTTGGTGCGAGCGTGACCCTGGAAAGCAGATCCTGAGCGTGGGGTTCTGGAACTGGATCGCTTACCCTATTGTTAGGATAAACAGAGTGGTGGCAATTCCTGGTGTGTATCATATTTCCTAGAATCCCATCAGTGGTGGATTAGAAGGAGAACCAATGAGTTATATAGTAGTTCTGTCATTAGATCAATGGTTTGAGGGCAAAGGATTGTGGAATTGGCCAGCATATGTTAAGTGCCCTGGAAGCTTTGAAGAAAGAAAGTAACGTGCAGATCCTTTTTTAAAAGGAAAGGTGCAGGCAAGGCAGGAATGAAGGCAAGCAAAGACAGGTAGGCAGGCAGGAAAAGTGAGATGGAAGAAACTTTCTATTTAATTTTATTTAGTTGTTTATCTTGGTCGTTCCCTTCCACTCTAGGTCAAGAACCCAGGTACTTGGGATGTATGTGGACCACAACCAGCAGACTTAGCCATTAAGCCATCAGGGCACCCTTCAATTATCACTTTAGGCCACACTGAAAGCCAAAAGTCACCTAGGCAGCATTTAAAGAGATCATTATCTCCTCAGCCAAAGGACAATTGTGGTGACAATCAGGCCCACTGTTTAATTGTAAGACTGACAGATTTACAAAGGAGATTAAATGTGCAGACTCCGTAAGTCTCCTCTGCTAAAGTCACAGCCCTGAGTCACAGCCCTGCAAGGAAAAGGACTGAGACGTGAGACAAGCAAACTTGGATATATGTGATTGAGGACTTTGATTTCCATTTCTCCCTCACTAGAGAAGAGCAGCCTTCTCTTACCTGGAAACCAGGCAAAGTGTCCACCTGAGGTGGATACTTGGTAGATTGAACCTGTCTTCCCTCGTTAGCTAGAGAAGAATAACTAACAGCATGTTTCAGCTGACAGAGGAAATTTAGTCCTGGATCTGGGAAGAAATAGCTTATTTACTGAAAAAAAAGAAAGAAAGAAAGAAAGAAACTGGTTAACAAGTGCTGACAGGAATTTAGAGAACATTAACGGGTTAAATCTTGAGTGTGCTGAACCAGAGAGGCAGAACAGAAGGCTTGATCAAGGAGAGTTCACTGACATGGAAGCATCTGCTTATGACTCAAGATTTCATATCCTGGCAAGAGCACGTGGAGCGGGTGTTAACAGGCTATTGGATGGCTCTTAAAATGTGGTCAAAATGATGGCCTACACTGAGACAGATATGCTAGAATTGTTCTTTCAAAGTATTGAAGAAATGGTCAGAGGTTCATAGAGGGGGACATGTTAGAATGGATCATTTCATGTGTCAAGAGAACCAACACCGTGTTTTTGTAGGCAGGGATGAGAGAACACTCTCTTCACTATGAGAATGTGCTAAAGTGGGTGGCATCATCATCTTTCAGAAAAATCAGTGGTCGCTGTACTCTGTAGGCCAGGATTCACAATAGGATATTATGGCATAGAGTTAGACTCTCTAGCATCAATCGCAGTGATAGGACTTCAACCATCAGCGGCAAAGTGGTAGCAAGGTTTGCGCCGCAATCAACGTCCCTTGGTGTGTAGCCACCTGTGGCAGTGACTGATCTATCCTGGTGGACCTCACGCTCAAGGTAGAAGGAAGCAGAACAGAGTGTAACTACACTTGTAAAAGCCAAAAAAGCAAAGGGCTGGGGAGCAGAAAGTTGATTTCAGCTGCTACAATGGAAAACTGTTGTCCTATAATGATTATCTTAGTCTACTGAAAAGGTCAAAGTCTTTTGAAGAATACCACTTTTGCCACAGGTACATACAATATTCACCCAGTCTTTTTCTAAAGGACCATAAGTATTTATTGAAGTAACTATATAATGGAAAAAAGGGACTACTCAAGTCTCAAAGGTTTTTGGCTTGAGAACTGAAATGACTTAATATCAAGTAGTCAAAAATGGCATCAGGGTCCTGCAATAAAGAATGGGGACTTGTGGAGTCCGGTTCAAGCCCATGTCATGGTAGTTTCAATCAGTCCAAATGGGTCCCTGTGATTATTTCCCTCATCTATGAGTGCACACTTTGGGGGGTAATCTTAACAGCTTCACATTGGTGCTAGGACCTATGGGATAAAATCCATTCTGGCAGGTAGGATCAAATGGAAATCCCTAAAATTTCACCCTTCCACTCCAGCCAAGATAGTAAACCAGAAACAATATTGCATTCAGAGTGAAACTGTGCAGATTAGCACCACCCTCAAAGACATAAAGTATGCAGAGGCAGGATATTTTTCTTCCACCTGTATGGCCCTTGCTAAAACTAGAAGGACCATGGTAGAAGACAAAGGAAAACCATCAATTTAACCAAATGTTAATGCCAATTATAGCTGTCATGTCAGATATTTAAACTTTCCTGGAACATATCACCTCGGCCTCTGGCTCACCTCAGCCTCTGGCGTGGTATATGTCTATTGACCTGGAAAACTTTTTTTTCTGTCATTAAGAACATCGAAAGTTCGTATTGGTGTGCTCTTGGGGCGTGGCGGTTGGGTCAGTTGCCTCTGAAGTTGTGGAGTGTAGTCACTTACATCCCAAGGACCCGGGTTCACGCTCTGGGTCCAGGGTGAACCACCAGCGTGAACAACTAAATAAAAATAAAATGCTTGTTCCCCCTACCTTCTCACCTTCATCTCTGACTTTGCTTTACAAAATGTGCTCATATTTACCTGAGGATAGCAATCATGTTAACCTCTTTTCTCAGGGCTGTTAGCTCTCCTACTATCTCTCTGTCTCGGTGTAGTCTGCAGAGATCTTGTCTACCCTGGTATTTCCACAGAACCTGTGCTGTCCCTCTCTGTTGGTAAACCAGGCTACTCAGATCTGGTAACGAGGAACTGGCAAGTACTCTCGGTGCCCTAGAAGATGCGCACAAACCAGGGGATGGAAGATTCCGACCCCTGCAGGTTTTAGAGGCCCAGTAGTCTGGAGGAAGCTGGGACATTCCCTCTAAGGTAAAGGATATTCCTCCAAGGAAAAGAACAAATTATTGAACTTGCACGCCTTACCATTCAGAGAGGTACAGCATGATGGGAACTTCGGCTTTTGAAAGTTATAAATAAACGCTCACTTGTTTGTGCAGACTCAGAAGGCTTCCAGTTTCAAGGGGGGCCCAGGGCAAGAGGGCTCTGCTGCAGGCTCAGGCTGTGACACAAGCCGTCTTCCTGCTCATACTCTACGTGACGGATGATCCATGACACGACTGTCTGCAGCAGAACTCCGTGCTGCCTCTCTGGCAAGCACCATCAGAGTATCAGCACAGCCTCAGGCTCTAGGGCGCTGTCATACTTTCGTTAGAAAAGTATCCTTGGCAGGCCTTTGGGCTCCACAGAAACTAATCATCTAACCATATATGACATCAAGTAATGAAATGAGTTGTCCATCATGAGTTGGATGTTATCAGTCACCAAATCCTAAATTCAGATCATCCCAGCAGCAATCCATCAGTAGATGAAAACCATACATTTGGGATCAAACCCGAGCAAGCCCAGAGGTCACGCATGTAAGTTACATGGGTAAGTATCCTAGATTCCCACATCACATACCTCTCTCGCACTAATGCAGCCTACGCCTGTGATCTGGGCTATTTCCTCTGGTCGGTGTATAAGTTATTACTGTAATAATTCTGCAGCAACCAAAACCCTTTATGACAATAACCAATGAGAATTTATTACTCACATATTTCAGGTAAGCTGGGAATGGATAGGTAGATTTTCTGATCTTGGCTGGGCTTATGCACGTCTTAGGGTTTGCTGCTGGATGACTGGAATAATTTAGCTCTGCTCCACACATCTCTCATTGCCCAGAAGACTATTCCAATCATGTTCTTATCTCAGTGGCAGAGGCACAACAGAAGACAAGACCAATCCCCCAAGTATTTTTCTAGTCTCTGCTTAGATCATACTTGCCAACACTTCCATTGGCTCAAAGCAAATCACATGGCTAAGTTCAGAGTCAAATAGTGAGGCACGCTCAGCCAGAGTGGGAAGGCAGTAAAAGCTATATGGCAAAGGGCATGGGGATAGGGAGAAGAATTGAGGATCTTTTTGTAATATTAAAACACCAGAGAAAAAAGTGGGCCTTGATCATGGACATGTTGGTTATGTTGGTGTGAGCTCCCAATGGCTGGCTTCTACACATGGCCTCCTTTGGGGGGGGATGGAGGGCTAAGGATTAACGGTAAGGGAAAAATTTTCCCAATGGACATAATTTCAAACAGTGCAGTTGGTCATCCATATTAATGAGAAAGATGTGGCCGAAGAATAAACATGGTCTTTTAAGCATGGTGACTAGCTCAGCTGATCAGGGACATAAAGGAACAAGAGTGGACATCAGATTTGAGGATGAGGTACTGGACACTATAGGGTGTGCAATGTAGATTTTTCTATCATAGAATGTCATTGAGAGAGCACTCACCTGAGGAGACGACGACTAGGTGGATGGGGTGATTCCTTCAGTAGGTTCTGTCAGTCATGTGCTTCCCCACTCCAGGCTTACACAAGCCCATGAAGGGAGCAATCATGGTGGCAGAGATGGAACAGGTTGGGCTTTTTTCTCACTAAGACTGACCCACTACATGCTACTGCTGAATACCTGGTATGTCAGCAGCAGAGACCAATGATTTGCTACCATTCCTTTAAGGAGATTAACAAGCCACTTGGCAGAAAACTGTTTGCATTAATTTCCTTTAACCCGGGAGGAGGGAGACATTCTTTCCTATTGTAATTAGTGTACTCTTACTATGGTCTTGTCTTCTATTCCATCAGCTCCTCTGCCAGCATTAGTATTTGATAGCATACAGTATTATTTCTGCATCATACTGCCTCTAATCAAGGCACTATTTTGTAGTAAATGAAGAGCAATATGAACTATTGGGTCTGCGGTCTATCATATACAGCATTATCCAGAAGCAGTCAATCCAGCCTATCTAATGGCCTGTTACAGGGTCCTGCTTAGGCAGTAGCTCAGAGAAAACATCCTACAGGGTTGGGGTTCTAGTCTCCAGGATGTGATACATGCATTATATTATACCAATGGCCAGTATATGATACCATGTCACCAACCGCTAGAATTCACGGACCCAGGAACCACAGGGACAGAAATAGAATGTGTTCTTCTTACCATCATTCCCAGTGCTTGTAGACCATCCTACTGCTTGTAGACCTCTGCTTCCCATCCCTGCTACCTTAGGCTTTGCTGGATGGAAGGTCCTGTTTCTGAGACAGGGAAGGGGAAGTAGCTGGAACACATCCACCAAAGAGCATAGTAAGAATAATTCTGCCAGTTTGTCCCTTTGAGCTGCTTGCGTCTGTGGGACAACAGGTAAAAAACCAACAACAACGTGATGTTAAAATGTTGGTTAATAAGGGAAGCTAGAACTTGACTGTAATGTGAAACAAGGTGTTTCATTGGGGACATGTCTTGGTGCTTCTATGCCTGGTGTGAACCATGAACAAGTTGTAATAATCACAGCCTAAAAAAGGCAAGTAACCAAGGTCTTAGATCCCGGGATGAAGGTCTGAGTCACTCTAGTCATCCCATCAGACAACAAAACTACACCAGCCACATTTCTGGCAGAGAACAAGGAAAATCTGAAATGAGTGGTTGAAGGAGACAATGAATATATCTTGGCTCTGGGTTCAGTTGTAGCAACAGGAACTGTAGCCAATCCTCCTATGGAACCTTTTACAGACCATGATTGACCACCACCTGAAGGCCTGGTGACAGAGTGGACTAAACGAGGGACACTCGTTACTTCTGAATAGGCATACACATCGCTTGCCTTGAACCCTTCTGACTGAAGCCCCCCAGACCCCCATCACAACCCTCTTATCTGGTATCAGCCATATCCTGTACCAGGCGGCTCCCAGTGAGGTTTGACTTATCAGTCTGTACTAGTGAAATTCCACCTTAGATGCAGGCCATGCCATTCTCTCTCTGTTCCAAGTCCTTCTTCAACTTTGGAGGATCCTGCTTTCCCATCCAAAAACACAGTCCAGCAGTGCAGTTAACACTCCCGGAGGTAATGCTCAACAAAGCGGGATAGAAACTGGTTAATAAATGCTATTGCTATTAGTCATACAATTTTGAGAGGCAATCTCAAAGCTTCTTAGGCCTTGGAGCACTCAAACCCACAACGGCAGCCCTGACGACAACACATTCATACTGTTTTTCTCCCCTCCTGCTCCCCCTGCTCTCTCACTTCCGACTCCTGGAATCACCTCATAGGTGACCTGCCACATCCAAGTCCTTTTCCGAAGGTCTGCTTCCATGTGGCCTAAACTAAGAAGCGCACCATTAATAAAATGCATTTATATATTCCTCCATGTCATATTTTAGGGATTTTCTCAACTGTGTGCAAATACCTATTCATAAAAACATTTCAAACTTGTAGAAGTTGAAGAGTTGATGACAATGATGGTGGCTCACTCTGAGTCACATGAAACAAGCTTCAAGTCAACATCTGATCGTTAAACACAGTAAGAATAACTGAATTTTATTATTTGGCCAACTGGTACAAAGTTCTATAAAAATACTACCAGTAAGTACTATGTCTATGATACATGACATATATGCTTCAAATTGTCGTAGAAAACGTCAATCCAGGTTTTTTTTTTTTAAGAGGAAGAGAGCATGTAGGAATGAAGGCAAGTAGGCAGGTGGTCAGGCAGAGGGGGAGAGGTAGAAGAAGCACTTTTATATATTTACTTACTCATGTCAGTTGTGTTCTCTCCCATCCCGACCCAGCCCTAGGCCTTGAACTTAGGTCCTTAGGTTTTATGTGGATTACGCCACCAGTTAGACTTAATACCTAACCACCAGGGCACACCTCAATTCAGCATTTACTTTGACAGACATTTTTGTAGATGACTCACAACTGATAAAAAGATGATGACAGCCTCTAAATGGAGGAGCTTGTGTTAAGCCCACTGACTTAACACCTAACCTAACTGCAATTTCAACCTCCCTCAGCTTAAACTGGTCAGTTTGGAACTTTCTGGTTAGCACAAGGAAGGAAGAGAGAACTGCCAGCAGACTTTCCTTCTATTCCCCATAGGTAGGTTATTTAATCTTGAAATAATTCCTTTGCCCTTATCTTGTCTTCTTTCTGTCCATAAAACCTCTCATTTTGTAGAGCTTTTTGGAACTCTTTTCTACTTGCTAGATGGGATGCTGCCTGATGCATAAATTATTTTATAAAGCCAAAGAGATCTTTAAAATTCGCAGTTAAATTTTTGTTACTTAACATGATACAAACGCACATAGTAATTCCACGCTAAAATATTCATAAAAATCGAGTAACTCACTTAGCCAAATCCACTTTTCTTTTTTTTTTTGTATTGAGTCTATTTTTGATCACTAACCTCACCTTTTAAATGCTCATGGCATCCCTGAAATATTCCATCTGAGTATTTGTGGAACTGCTTGCACTTTATTAGGCTATTCTATTTTTCGGCTCAGGGCTCTTCATTTTGGTAACAAGACATACCGTGAGGTTATAAATGCTTTATTTATGTATTTATTTAACACAGAGGAAGCTTGATGCTGGATATACGGTCATTTGATGTTTTTATGACTAAGCGCTTAAGTTCAGCCTCTCTGTCTTACTGAATGCAAATGTACACCTATACATGTATACGTAATTCTTATCAAAATTAAGCTTAGTCACTAAAAGAAGATTCGCTCTCTGAACTGTCTCCTGTAATATTTTCACTTTCGCCATTCGGCACTGGAGCATCTGGTCTCCTGGAAGAGAAGAAAAAAACGTTAAGGTTTTTCCAGTTGAAAAATGTACTTACTAACTGTAAATTAGGTTCATCCTAGAATATTGCTGCTAATAAAACTGCCAAGCCTGTGTCCTAAACCGAGTCTCTCACCCCTCCACTACAGCGTGCTTGTCTCTGGCTTCTCCAGCACCATGGGGATTAAGTGCTATTCCTGCAGAGGCCACAGCAGTTTTCTCTTGCCAGTCCTGACTTCGTGTGCTACTTCAGCACTTTCTGCTTCCCGTTACCATGGAGACCCAACTACAGACAGAGATGCGATCTGGAGAGGCTGGCATGGCCAGTGCTTAATCCTGCAGCCTCCAAGTGTGCACGAGGTGCAGAGAGAGGAGAGCTAGGAATGGAAAGAAAACCTTCATGTCTGCAAAGCTGCAGGCAGAAAGTTAAAAATGGAAGAGAGTTCAAGAACGGCTAGTTAGAAATACAAGGCAATATGGAAATTTTGCAGGGGAGGCGGGTACCTGGCCAAAGAAGGCTTTCATGTTTATTGAATATTTTCACTTAAATATTTTATCTTCAGAGAGTGAACGTAAAAGTGTCTTACAGATTCCCAACTTCAATTGTGCATGCACATGCTATACCGCGATGAAATTTTAATGGTGTCATTAAAGTCCAACTAGACAGGCTTTATGATGTTTGCCAGTAAATCATTTAATCAATATGGTAGTACCATGACTCAGCCGCTACTCACTCTACCAAGAAAGTAAATTAAGCAAGTAAAGTATATTTTGGGGGAAACTAAAAGGGAAAGGAAGACTAGTAGAGTTGCTTGGTCTTACTTAAAAACCACCAGACTTATTTCTCCTTCAGGTTCCTTGATTCTTATTAAAGGTTTAGGGCACTAACAAATAAAACTCTTCCTTGCCACAAATATAATTACTAAAACAAAAAAAGTAAGTCTAGCATTTAATTTTGATCATTCACAATTATGGCTGAGTTTGGTCTATATTCTTTAATGTTATATCTGGCACGCTATAAAACAAAAACACAGGCATTGCTCCTCACTATCAAATATAAACCTAGCTACTCTGCTATACACTTTCAGATTCTGCCTATGAGGATGTCACAGGTACTGAATACAATAAAACTTTACAACTGGCTATAGCATTTCTAGGTTTTAGCTGAAGCTCCATCTACCTAGAATACTAAAAAGGACCACAGTCTTCCTGGGTCTCTACAGAAGCAAGAGCTCTAGAAGAAATGGGCATGAACACTTGGTACTTTTTCCTCAGTAAATTTCTTTTTGCTGTATTTTTAATTTGTTACAGCCTATTTATTTGGTTAAAATGAAAAAAAAATTACTAGAGGGAATTATTTGAATATCACATCAAAATTACATTCCTATCTATGGCATGCCAACAAATGAAAGAATGTAAGCAACTACCTAAAATAAATGCTACTTAAGGATATGAAGCAGCATAGGTTAAGAAGTTACAGAAATTATAAAATTAATGTCTGTAACTATATTTTGATATGATATATAGTATAGTGTTTAAGAACATAGACTCTGGAGTCAGACTGCTTAAGTTCAAATCCCAGTCTTGATCTTTACTTGTTGGGAAGCCTTGGGGAAGCTATCTAAACACTATGCTATGACAGTAACTGTCATGTGCTGTAGGTAGATGAAGAGCAAGCAGTTCCTGTTCTGAAAACATTGATAATTTAGTGGCAGAGAGATATGCAACAAATTGCTATAAATGTGACATACACAAATACAGTTACACTAACTATGCTATGATACCAGGGTTAGAGAAGACTCCAGAGAGGTGGAGACATTTATGAAGAGTTTGTACAAATTAGTGGTTTTCAGTCTATTCAGAAGGTACAAACATGACTGCTATCTAATGTCAGGGTATTTTCATTACCCCCAAATGAAACCCTGTATCCATTAGCAGATACCCTCCATTTCCTTTTACCCTCAGTGTCTGAAAATCACTACTCTAGTTTTCCAGGTCTATGAATTGGCATATTCAGGACATTTCATCTAAATGTATTACAGGAATTTGGCTTTTGTGTCTGGTTTCTTTTACTTAGCATAATGTTTTCAAGGTTCATCACTGACGCCATTCCAGATTGTAACATTTATTAATAATTTATTGCTTTTTATAATGCATACTTTTCCATTAATTCATCAGCTGATGAACGTTTAGGTTGTTTCTACCTTTCGGCTACTGTGAATAATAATGTTGCTACGAACATTTGCGTCCAAGTTCTTTTTATTGAATATATGTTTTCAAATGACTTGAGTATATAACCTAGGAGTACAATTGCTGGGTCATATGGTAACTTTGGAACTGCCAAACTCTTTTCAATAGCAAATACACTTTTTCTATTCCCACTATCAATGGAAGAGGGTTTCATTTCTATATATCCTCAACCACGATTGTTATCATCTGTCCTCGATCACAGATATTTTCTTCATGTATTTTTATTGTGTTAAAATGCATATAGATGCATGTATGCCCTGTTGGCCTAGTGGATGAGGCCACCAGATTTAGTCTACAGACATCCCAAGGTCCCAGGCTTGAGACCCGGGGCAGGGGAACAATCAAGATGAACTAAATAAACGTCTCTTTCCCCTCTCTCTTCCTGCCTGCCTGCTTACCTGTTTGCATTCCTGCTTGCATCTTGCCTTTAAAAAAATACACATAACATAAATCGACCACCCTGAGCAGTTTTAAGCATACAATTCCGTGGTGCTAGTTCATTCACAATGTTGTATTACCATCACCAACATCCACTGATGGAACTCACTTCATCTTGCCAAACTGAAACTGTGCAGCTAATAAACATTAACTCCTCATTCCTTTCTCCTTCTATCTCCTGCAACCAGCATTCTACTTTCCATCTCTCTAAATCTGACTACTCTAAGTACTATATGTAAGTGGAATCATGTAATTGTCTTTTTGTGGCCAGCTTAATTAATTTATCATAATGTCTTCAAAGATGCAGAATACATCAGAATTTCTTTCCTTAAAGCTGAGTAATATTCCACTGCATGTATACACCACATTTACTTATCTTTTCACTTACTGATGGACACATGCGTTGCTTCTACCTCAGGCTATTATCAATAATGCTGCTATGACCATCGTATATAATTACTATTCAGTTCTCTCTGCTTTTTCCTTCTTTTGGGTATATCCCAGAAGTGGAATTGCTGGACCATATGACAATTCTACGATTAATTTTTGAGGAACCACCATCCTGTTTCCTACAGTAGTTATAACATTTTGTATTCCCACCAACCATATACAGGGTTCCAATTTCTTTTGTATCCTTGCTAATACTTGTTATTGGTTGTCTTCATTCATTTAAAAATAAACTTCATGATGCTTTGAATTGGAATTGCTATGAGAACAAAATTAAAAGCATATACTAGTTCTCTTTGGATATAAAGAGGAAAAGGTGTGCCCTAGTGGTTTATGGATAAGTCTGCTGCCTCTGGCTGGCAAAAGTGACATATGTCACAAGGAGCCGGGTTTGCATCCCAAGGCTGGGAGAGCAACCAAAATGAACAACTAAATAAAGTACACGAATGCTGCTTCTTCCTCTCCCTTCCTTCTTGCCTGCTCACCAGCATTTCTGCCTGCACCTTTCCTTTGAAAACAATAAACAAACAAATTAATTTAAAAAAAGAGGAAAAACTTCAGGAAACCAGTGAATTAAATGAGGCATTTTATAAGTTACAAAGTCTTATATAAATGTTAATCACAACAGTAAATAGAGTAATACTATCATTTCCAGACTGGATATTCCCATCTTAGAGGGGACAGAAATTTGTATTTTTATGTTATGATAAGAAGTGCTCTTACCTGATCCATCAATAAACGAATCTTTTGTTTTCAAAGTTTTAAAGACATGTTTGAAAGAGCTGTTGCTTTAAACTACTAGCCTAAAGTTTAATTTCTCAAAATTCAAAAGAGCCACACTTTATTACTAAAATCTGAAAATGAGAACTTTATAATTAACCTTTTAGTATTCGTTTAAAATACGAGAATCATCAAAAAAGTACATTTTGCATGTTTATTAAAGGTATCAATTTTTAGTGGTTACAATAAAAATCACTAGCTTGGTAGCTACATTTCATTAAGTACATTTATATAATCTGTGGTACTAAGATTATCAATAAAATTCTTAATAAAAAAGGAAGTTTTATAAAACTTTAAACTCATTAAAAGGCCTAAACCAACTCTAAATTAGATATTATTCAAAAAATTCACTAGGATGATTTCAAATAAAACTGAGACAAAATTTTGGAAGGATCAGAAAAGGGAGGACTCAAATATACAACTGGTACTTTCAGCATACGAGATGCTATGGACATACGTTATCTCTAACACCCACCTTTCTCCTATTTAGGTGAAACAAACATGGCTGTCAACCATAACCCATTGCCTTCACTCTTTCTCTAGATTCTTATTTCAGCCACCTGACCCAGGACTGGCCAATGGTAAGAATTGAGATCAAGTGAAAAGATCAACTGAAGGGATGACATATAACACAAATGGGGCCATTTAGAAGAACCCCCTGGATAAGAGCTACAGAGAAGAGTCCTCTTTCCAGTCAATTGGCTAAACTAGCTAACTAGTAATTCTTGGCTCCAAGGAGGAAGCTCTCGTAGTAAAAGAGGAGGATTATTACACCACAGAGGAAAAAGCAGAAAAAGCTGCCGAGACAGAATACCAGTCAGCAGGCCAGTGAGTGCTGCTGACACTGACTCTGATCCTTCCTATAGACTCTCAGCCATGTGAGTTAATAACTTCCCTTTGTCCTAAAGCTAGTTTGAGTGGCTTCCATGATCCCGAACATGAAGAGAGTCCTAAAAGGCAAATATCACTGGCTTAATTTGTTTTATAAAGGAGATTTATATTTTCATTTAAAACCATAGGCACTTGAAGGATACAAAAACCATATCGAAATTCTTTGGGAAAACTCCTACTCATGTAGATAATTTAAAAAACAATATTCATTTTCTTTAAATTTAAAAAGGTTAAATTTAAAGCAGATTTAAGTGCCCCAAAACATTTTTTAGTCAAAGTACTGCTGAATAGAAGGTTGTGGAGAGAGGGTCTGGTAGCCACAATTCAAATCACTTTCCAGTATACACGACTGACACACAAAGTTAAAATGTCACTATGACACTGTTACCAATTAGTGGTATTCTGTTAGCGCTCTAGTCAGCAACAAGTGGACTTAAGGAAAGAGCAAAACACTAAGATTCCTGAAGTGAGACTGCACAGACTATATATAAAGAACTCTGGAAAGCTAAACATATGACGACTTCAACTTTGATATTTATAATAGCTATTGGGACTTAGCTTAGAATTACCTTTACTTACACCACATGCACTTTGATCTTTCCTCCTCTGAATACCTACTGAGACAGGCAGAACCTCTCCTGTGCTGTGGTTAAGTACATTCTTTTGCCACGTATAATGTGCACACTTTTGCCCAAATTTGTGAGGGAAAATAAGGATGCACATTATACATGGGTAGTACTAATTCTGCATCTACATAAATGCTTTAAATTATTTTATCTATGCTTATGAACTGAAAGTGTAGCTCTAGAAATCAATAACAATATCTGTACGCAAACAATGTCCTGGAATATGATCACTGGTTTTGCTGAACTTATGACGATCTTGTAACCAAAACAATTTCGGCCAAGGATTCAACGAAATGAAAGGAAGAACGATGTACTGTCTACAGAGTAAGTGACTCTGACTTGATGAGAGGTGATGCTAACTTTATATCAGACCATGGAGGAACAGGGAGAAATGCTTCTTGTACCTGTATCTGTTCTTGTGTTTTTTGTTACCTAAAATTTCTCCATAATGTTAAAAATAAATGCAAAATGCCTTTGTAATATAAAAACAAGTGCCTAATTATAAACAAATAAAAATCTGAATTAAAACGTAAGATTTTTTCCTGAAAGTTTGGGCCCAAAACGTGGGTACACATTAGACACAGGAGCACATCAGACGGGGTAAAACACAGTAGATTCCTGCAACCAGGGAAGCAGTTCAGTATCTAATATCATGAAGAAAAAGGAAGCCGGTGGTCCTAGCATGACTGGCTTCTGCTCTTGAAATTGGCGTCCTTTTCTTCCCTTCCCAGTAGCTCCCCTTTCTCACTTGCTAGCCACTGGCAGAACACTACTACTTTTAACATCATCTATTTGATAGTTCTATTATTGTTCTGTCTTTGTGATCGTCTCCAACAATGGTTCATTTATAATATTCTGACGTTGCTTTTGTCTCATACTTTCTAGGTTATGTGCCCTCCCTTGAATCAATCTCTTTTCTCTCCACCCCGTCCCCCACCCCACCCCCTGTCTCTGTCTCTGAATCAGTGGTTGAGGACTGATGATTATATTGAACAGAAATCCAGGTCTGCAAAGGATTTTGGAATTGTTTAGTTGGGAAATGAAGTCTATTCTATACTCAACCAACTAAAACCCAAACTTTAACTCATTACATTGTTTTCTATCAGGAGACAGACAAAGATCATTGACAGACAAGGAACTACCTTGGTGGGCAGAAAAATCTGCTGGACACATCTTGCATATAATAAAAAAATGTCTTCTTGTTTTTAATATCCCTTGGTTAATACAGTGACAAGTAGGCTGAGAAGGTTATTTTTATTTCTGGCAACCCTTAGAGTTGTCATTCCACAGTCTAGGAGGATTTGAATAGATATCTCCAAGACAAATGCCAACTGAGCTGGTTCTGTTCAAAGTCTGCATGATAACTTGAACTCAATTATTATACCTTCCTTAGTCAAATCAATATTCTGCAAACTGCACCCTCTCACTCAGTGGAATTTCCTTTTCAGAAGTCTTTACTTCAGAGTTTGAAATCTGGTTTTCAGTTTGACAAAACAGTCTAATTCAAAAGGATAACCACCCTGTATATGTCAAATACGTCTGTTGAAAACACAGTGGTATATAGGTGAATACAGAATTACAGACAAGTAAAAATTCTGGTAAATCCAACTATTTAGAACTTGCTACACGTTCCTCCATTAGGACATTCATCATTCTCAAGTAGCACTTACTGAATGTCTTCTGCTTGTCGAGAGGTGTTCTAAGTACTCACATCATTTTCTTATTTAGTCTGAACGACTCTACGAAGGGTGAACTCCTCTGTTTCCCATTCTATCGATGAGAGAATTGATATACAAAGCGAGCAGGTGATTAGTTCAGGGTCCTCTAACTAGACAGTGGCAGCAGGGTAGAATACGAACACAGGACACCATCTGTAAAAACTAACTTAGCCTGAGCCCTAACCATTATGCACTTCATCTCTTGCTGATGGACAAGTCGAGAAGCTAGTCTATCTACCCTAAAGTAGTAAAAGTAATAAATTACTAGATAATAATAGTAACCTTAATCCTGGGGCATAAATGTAATCACAGAATAGGAGAACAGGATAGATAAGAAATTGCAGACACTGATTCAAAGAATTTATAAGGTAAAATTCACTTGTTGTACATCTTTGAATGAAAAATTAAAACAGGTTAACCTTATATTTTTTCATTTTCTTTCCCCTTAAATTCTTGAGTATGCTTATATAAAAATTTCATTGTTTTCAAATACTTACATTTTTAAAAATAGTTAAACACTCACTTGGAAGCAGCAGACAAATGCCCTTTAGTAATTATCAGGCATTTTATTCAGTTTACAGACTTTCTAAAATTCAATGACAGTCATTACTCGAGAAAAGTAATCATGCTGTATTTTTCCCTTATCATGTAAACTATTTAGTGTAAAATTATGCATCCTTAGCTTCTCAATTTTTATACACACAAGACAACCAAATAACAATATATTTCTGTCAGCTTTTATTCCTATATCAACCTCAGTTTTGCTTTTGTGCTCAGTGCAGCCATATCGAGACTATTTCTTCTCACGGTTACATGAGCCTGTCTTATTATCTAAGGCTAATAAAAAGAAAGTGTATGTTCATACTTCACAAGGAAAAAGAAAACAGGACAATCTTTACTGAAAGTTCTTGGCTAAAGCTGACTATGTACCTAAGATTCTAAATACAAGTTCGTTCTTCCCTGAGGTGACACATTTTTATCTCCATCATCCCAGGTTTTTCTCGCAGTGTGAGGCTCTTTAACTTTGACATAAACACGATTCCCAAAGTGCCAGAACTCCTCTGTCAGGCGGCTGGTTCCACCTCTCATATGGAGCTAGAATTTTAGAGCTGGTTTACTAGCAGTGGGGATAGGTCATGTGAGTCATCCCCGCTCCAAGCAGCGAGTGCCCCTTGTGACCAACAGCACGAACTCATGAGGTAATGGGTTACGATTCAGCTCCAGGCTGTGGTGGAAGAACAGTTTCTGTAAGACAATGTTCATTGTTACTGGAATTCTACCCTGGAACTTGGCACCACCTTGCAGTGGAATGTTACTCAACATTTACAGACAGGGACATACTTGCTAAGTGAGATACATCTAGGAAGCGCTAGGGGTGCTGGGGTTCTCCTCCTGGTTCATCCACAGATTTTTTAAAAAGCAGTGCTACCTAAATGGAATCTTGAAAAAGGTGAAATCGACCAGGCCAATAACAAGGGAGCAGGGAGTTCCATGGAGAGCAAAGAAAACATTCAAAGACTCTGAAAGGGAACAGAAAAGTGATATATTCAGAGAACTGCAAGTGTTCACTACAGCTGTGTGAGACAGGAATATGGGTGGCAGGACATGAAGCTAGTCAGAATCTGGGTCTTGATGACAACAGAATTTATTGGTAATTTAAAGATGTCAGAAAGTGCAGGGTAATGGGAAATCACAGAAAGAGCAGAAGCAAGAATGAAGTACGGCAGATCCAATCAGGCCTTACTGACAGACTGAAGGAGAATGGAGATCAATCAGAAGCTATTATAGCAATTCAGTGATACAGGCCTGACCTAAACGGCACTAAGCACGGGGCCAGAAAAAAGACTGCAGAACCAAGATAACTTTCAAGTTGCCGAGGTGGGTAAGCTGGTTCGAGCAAAGGATTATGAACAGGTGTAGACTTAGGCAGGGAACGAAATGAAACTAGTAAGGGGTAAAGGGACTGCATATCCAGAATAAGCTGATGCTTTTCAGTCTGCTGGCTTTCTACTCATTATATTTTCATTAGAGAGAAAAATCATTTTATATACATATCATTATAGCTCTGTTATTATAGAAAGTTCACTGTGTATTTACAAAAGCAAAAAAGAAGTCAGTCAGTTTTAAATACATTTATAACATATAGTCCAATGAGTATCAAAATGGATTGGACCCCATATGTTCAATTCATATTAAAATACATGTCATAATCCATCTGCCTTGTTTAAAAAAAACAAAGGCGCAGACAAGAATGACGGTGAGTAGGGATGTAGCAGGAAGAAAGGGCAGGAAGCAGCATTTTCATTTATTTTTATTTTAGTTGTACATGTTGGTTGTTCTCCCAGATTCCACAAACCCAGGTCCTTGGGATGTATGTGGATTGTGCTCAACCAGAAATGATAACCTAGCCACTACTCCACCAGGGCGTACCTATCCATCTGTTTTTAAAAGTGTATATCAGAAATGATTCCCAGAACAAATGAGAAATGTCCTGGAGATATTTTAGTTCAAATTACTAATCCATATCATTATATTTGTACTATTTACTACTTAAATATATACTAAATGTAGATGCATGCTGGAAATGTATTCTTGCAGATATCTAAAAAATTCTTAAATTTCATGTTCCAGAAGATAAAATATGAGCAAAAGATTTTGTAATGATATTTTTACCTCTAAGATACACACATTTTTCTTGATGACGGAGAGTCAAGAAAATATTCAAAGTATATTGCTAGTACAGTGTGAATTTTTGGATAAAATGGCTAAGCACACTGGGGTGAACTAAAACCCAAACTGGAAAGACTCTTAACAAGCACCTAGATAATTGCTAAACAGACTAGTTTTGAGTAATTCATTAAGTTATATTTTATCTACAATGAGCCATGTAGCCAGGTTTGCTTAGATAAGAAATTCTGTCAAATTACTGAGCCACAATTTTTCAGCATTTCTCAAAAATATATTTTATAAAACTCACACAAAAATATCCAATTTCATAATAACCATTAATGTGGACCTCCACTGGTTTTACTCTGTTTCTCAATCTGGTTCATTTAGACATGCTAGAATACCATTTAGACATGGTAAGATATATTTCTTCCACGCTAAGTTCTTAAATTGAAATCTGGTAGATAATTTCAAAAAGAAAGAAAAAAAAGGTAGCATGGAAAGAAAAATATAAAACCACTGCTTCTTGCTTCTTGTGGACATTGCTGCTATGCAACAAAAGTTATAAAATTCCATCCCTATTGGATGCCTACATCTGTCACTGATCTAACTGAATCTGCTTGAATATGTGCAAAATCTGGTTTTAGTACCATAAGATAATTTTAAATTTTTGTAGCATAGCACAGTAACTATGAAGGTGGTTTCCCCAATCGTTAAACACTGTTTACGAAAAAAAAATAGTTTGAAATATTTTGATTAAAACAGATAAATTCAACATCCTGGCAGTAATGTCATTATATTAGAATTACTTACTCAAGAAGATCTGGGTCTAGTCCTTCTAATATCATTTTGTTTCTTATTGCCATCACTGGAACACCCTAAGCAAAGGACACAAGACAGTAATTCCAATCATTAAAAATGTCTCTTTTATATATCTTTACATACTACCTAAGATTTTAATGCCTTAATTAAAATCACTCTCATTTTGTTTTCATATTAGTTTATGTGCATAGCACTTGAATATCTAATAAGGTACCCACTTTAACAGCCTTAATGGGCTCACTGGAGCTTATACATTACTAATTCTGTTATTTAGAAGCCAGATATCATATTCTCAATCTTTGTATATGACCAAAAGAGAGAAAAAAGTGATAGTTCAAATGATTAAAACTTGGCTGGAATGATAAAATAAATACTTAGCAATATGAATAAATGTCTTTTTTAAATAAAGGTTTCATAGCTTTCTACTCTTAGTAGAGCTGCGTTCTTTTCATAAGCAAATGGTCCAATTCCATTTGAACACATTAGGTGCAAAAGCATTTAAAATCAAATTTAAGAACCCTCCAAGGAGTAAGCTATAGATCTTCCCTGTACTTACAAACGTAATGAAAGTAATTATAATGCTAGAAGTGTAGTTCATGAAAATATGTGAATTTCAAAGTTCAAGACAAGAATATCAAAAAGAAAAGACTGTGTCAGAAATACAAATTTACTTGAAAAGGGAACTGATAGCTTGAATATTTATTGAAAGGTCTAATGGAAGAAGACGTAATCAAGTCTCTTAACTCATCTTCATATCATCCCCAAAGATGAAGAAATGTGCTAAATTGGAAGAATTTGATTATATAACCTTCAAAAGCAAGTCACTGTGCTTTAAAAGGCTGTACACATCAATGGGACCCTCTTTCTCATATCTCTTTATCTCTTGTGGCAAGAAGGGCAGCTGAGTCCAAGCTTACGTAAGAACAAGTTTGGTGACCCTTCCTTGCTGTTGCACACTCTTCCTTTTGGTTCTCCCAAGTCACGTCTGTTCCGTTTTGAACGTAAGGTAAGGAAGAGGTCCCTCAGGAGCTCCGAGTCACTAGCTCAGTTTCTCAAATTCGTACCCTGAAGTTTCTGGGCAAGAGTTTCGTCTGCTTCCCCCTGCCCCCATTGTTCCTTATGTGTTTTCCAATCTCGGGGCTCTTACAGGGGTTAGAAGTAAATTTACTGTGGTTAGCAGAATTCTGATATCACAATACCACACACCTCAGTGTTAACATCACATGGCAGTGCAGCGTTTCATGCTGAGAAAATAAAGACATAATCAGTGCCTGCCTGCAGGGAGTACAGTCTAACAGAAGTGTTAAATAGATGGTCACAACACAATCTTGAAACTGATAATAGAGACCTGCCAAGCCAAGGAAAGGCAGACTGTGTTGAGGACCAGCATGGAATTCACTGAAGTAAGTCTTGTAGATGGATGGGAGTTTATTTAAAATGAAAACCACAGACTTAAAAACATATACACATCTTTAAATAATCTGTCATATAAGCTTATCTCAAGCATATTAAGAATATATACTTGTCCATATATTTCTCTCCCCCAAATGCTGATTTTATTTTACATATCAACCAATAAAATCTACATTTATATCTAGGCATGTATAAGAACATTTGAGAGCCAAGCAGATTATAAATTCAACATGAAGAGTCTTCAAAGGTAATAGCTATGCATCTCTCATAGAAATGTTACAAGTCTTGCCGAATTAAGTTCAGAGCACTATAATCTTCATTTTTAAATGAGAAAATGTATTAAAAATTATAATACATTTATTACACTGACCTTTCAAAATGTCGAGGAAAGACAGTTATAGTGTCATAAGATACCTTCTACAACCATAGTTTTTTATTTTGGCTATGGAGGAGAAAAGGTCTATGTCTCTGTAAGTTACCAGGTCAACGGAGGTTGGGAAAGCGAGGGCTTTCTTTCGGATGGAAAGATTACCCAGAAGACTCTCATGAGAGGTAGCAAAGGTAACGCTGTCATTTAAATGCCCATTTATACATTGATCTTCATAACTTATAATTAGTTAAGGGGAGCAAGTGGTGGTGGAGCCCACAAAATGGTGAGGAACACTTGGTGATCTGGTGGAGGGCAGGGTGTAAAAGAAAAAAAAAAAAGCATTCATATACTTAAACCCATCCTGAATATTAAATAAACAAAAACAAACAGCACTACCATAGAATTCTCCGCTAAACCATACTCTTGAATGCTATAGCGGCGTTGCATCTTCAAGGTATTCTGAAAAGTGGAATATGGTAGGTTTGGAACACAAAGTGGAAGATAAAATTAGGTCTTTTGTTAATATATGAAGTTTAGGGACAAATGAGAGAAATATTTTAAAAAGCAGTTACTTGCTTAGGGGTATCTAATGTGAACAGACGCATAACGTTTGGAATAAAGTAAACAGAAGATGAAAAATAGTGCCCCTTTAAAACATATTACCTGGAACTAAGGTGAAAGAAAACTTTTAAAATTAAATTTACTTCATTATTTAAGAATAAAATGTATTTAGTTTTTAAAGGAGAAAGGGACTACTTGAACGACAAGTCTGGGCATTCCACTTGACATTAAAGGCCATTCGATTATTTCTTATAACAGGGCCAGTTAGGAGTTTGAAACATTTCTTTAAAAAAACACTGAAGTGCTAAAGAGAAATAGGATGAAGACCAGAGTTAACATCATACTGCTTTATAAAGACCTCTCAGTTTGTTAACTATGGCTTGATGGTCTTTCTACAAACTCAACTATGTGATTTATTTATTATACTTTAGCATAATCCACAGGATATCACTGGAAAGGTTACACAAATAAGTTACAAAGCCGAGAAAACAGAAGGAGAAGAAATGAGGTTGGAAAAAATGTTTCCTAAAATACAGCAAAGAAAGTGTATATATGGGACAAGGATGAGGGTGATGGGAGGAATGAGGAACAGGAAAGTTGATGGAATTAGATAAGCTCTACATTTAAACATTAGGGTCACAGACTTAGTTACAGCATAAGGATAATAGAAACCTGAAATCTCTAAGGTTCTACTCTAATCTACGAAGCTGATTACAGCACAAGACTATAGATGTTAACACTTGTTGATATTTTAGTCATTTCTATAACGAAATAGAAAGGAAAAGACATAATATTATCTTGTGCTATTAGGACTTCACTATTATCACTTTAATACAGAGTTCAGAAAGTTCGGCCCCCTTGCCCCGCCAAAAATAGTTTGATCTGTGTTCCAAAGGAAGCATTCTAAAGAGATTCATGCTATGTTTCCAGTCATGTTGTTTAGAAAATTTGTTTTGCTATATTCTTTCTTAGAGGTTAAGGAACACAGCCTGGTTTGTTAAACATCAAAAAGAAGTGTCCGATTTCTGATCTCCCAGAGACAAAGCTACTGGTGGTCTAAGGAGCACACGAGAGACCTCAAAACTGAAGTCACTGAACTGTGGGATTATTTTTGGCAAGTGATAAGGGCAGTTTGTCCAACGTAAGTAATGAAGACGAGAGCAGGCAGCCACAAGTCTGATGTTCCAAAAAATCATGTCTGTATTAGCGTCACTGGAGAAAGTGTGTAAAGAAGCCACAGTAATGAAATTATGATGGCAACACTAATAGTTAAATACTAGTTTCTTATATCAAAAAACTGTTTGGAGGTTTATAGGACTGCTAATATTTACATTTATTTTGCTGAAATTTTCCTAACGTTTTAGATTAGATGGTGGGGGTGGGGGATCTCTTAGTCTAATATAGATAAATGACTTTCCTTTTTTAAAATAACAAAAAATGCTCCTTGTATTTTAGAGTTTTCCCTCCACTTGTTTTCCCTCCATTTATGAGCTTGAATCACAATAATTCAGGTCTAAAAGATGGAAAATATAAAGTTTATAATTTTTTTTCCTTTACCTAGGTCAACAGTAAAGAAAAGATCTACTGAGCTTTATGTGGATAGCGCTTTATTTGCAGGGAGTGGGGATGAGCAGTAGTTGAAAAGATGCTATGGGACTGGAAAAAGGCAACCAGTCCTTAAATCAGGCTTCTTTTACTTACATTTTAGTGACACATGCCAATCATTTCTTTACCCTCTGACTTTTAACAATGCTTTCTTAAAAATACACCACCACATTTTATGAAATTGATTAGTAGTGTTGCATTTAAGGTAAAAATTTCAATGAAATATTGTATAATAAATGTTTACTGAGCAAATGATAACACAAAAATTAAACATGCTCAAAGATCTTTTTTCCTTTTCAAGTTTTCCTTGAAGGGATTAAAAATCAATTTAAATAGATCTCTTACAACTGTAAAATGATTAACACCTATCAAAAACAGAAGTTTTATTTGCAATGATGGTATATTTTTAGAAAATGCTAGATTGATATTAACTCTGACATTGTTGCTGTCAAAGGTTGTTAATTTGAACATAAATATGTGGACAAACGGGACAATTCTTGATTAGTACTATACACAGTGGTTTCTATGGTGCCAATAAGCTATTCCTCTCTTCAATGACTTTTTTTCAAGACACCAGTTTCAGTTTGAATTTCTCTCTCACTGACTGCCCATCGGAAAATTTTAAAGATGAAGGAACACGGTGCATGTCCTGATGGAGCAGCGGTTACGGCAATTGCCTCTGAAGGAAGCAGGCCACATACCCCTGGGTTCGAGTCTAGGTCCGGGGGCGGGAAACAACCAGTTTAAACAACTAAAATGGAAATAAAATGCTTCTTGCTCCTCTCTCTTCTGGCCTGTCTACCTACTTGCCTTCATTCCTGATGGTACCTTTCCTTTAAAAAGAATAAAGAAAGATGAAGGAAAAAATTACATGATAAACATGACATGAGTTAGGACCAGGTCCCAGGAAGCTGGTAAGATAGTTACTGTTATTTTATTCTCAAAATAAGTAAGTGTTAACAGTTCTACCTCTGCCTTTTAGGCTTAGGAACTAAGGTTAACCTAAATGCTTACAAAGATAAACCTTTTTTCTTCATTTTTTATTTAGTTGTTCACATCGGCTACTCGCCCCGATCCTGGGTCTTGAACCTGAGGCCCTGGATCTATGTAGGACTGATCCCAGGATGTTCTAGACCACTAGGCCACCAAGCACATGTCTGTAAAGATAAACCTTTTAAATAAGTTATTTCAGTAAATTAGGGATCTATTTTTATTAGATAATTCAAAATACAGCAGCATCAATTTTCCCAAGGATTGATTTTTCTCCCCAGGATATCCTTATGACATGATAATTATTAGGCATTAATGACTAAAAAGATGCATGGTGTTTTCTTTGCATTTTGTAACTATGAAGTATTTGTTGATTTAAGAGTATCTTGGTACTGAGAATGACCCATTTTCCTTCCTTCTTTAGTGTAAAAAACAGTACTAAAGTTTAAAGATTTGCTTTGAAAGACTCATTATTAGTCCAGCATGAGTATCAATTACATTATAGCTCTGCTATACCTCGTTTCAATGAAATGATATTTTTTCTTGGAAATATGTATCAGAATTTTATAAATTTAATGTTTCACTTTCTAGGAATAAAAATGAAAATATTTTTATAGAAATCATTTTAGAACTCACTACTTAAAAGTACAGTAAATTCATATAGTCTCTCACTCAGTTTTTGACACTGCATTACTATATATACTTATTCAAGAGGATTTTTTTAAAAACTCCAAATATAGCAATAAAAGCTATAGAGAACAGAATTCTTATTAATTATAAAGATGATTCTACTGATTTAAACCTCACTTTTGAATCCTCACAGAATCCTCACTTGAACTAATTTTCCAACAATGTGTTTGGTTTTCATTCAATGCTCTTAGGGACTGATAGGTGCTGACTTAAAAAGAGACAGCCAGGGACGGCCAGCTTCCACGTAGCTACAGAACCTCTGATATCAATGTGTCATAAACATGTGGTCTAACCAACTAACTGGATAAAAGTCATTTGTAAACTTGGGCTAGGAAAATAAATGTTGGAATGCTGTATTATATTTGGAAAATTTTTAGTATGTTGTACTTAGATCTAGAGATACATTTTAAATTGCAGTATTAAGACAAATACAAAAAAATGTAGGTATCTTCAGGTAAAGGAATGCATAATTTTCTTCAGTTTTCCTAAAGTTTAGTATTTTGTAATCAACTTTATGTTTCTTTTAAAAAACAATTAACATACTAGCATTTCCCCCAAGTTGTAAAATAATCCTTACCAAATTAACTCAAAAATGTAATAACGGTTGCATCTTACATTGCCATGACCCATTTAAGTCAAATTACCTTCTGGACCAGGGCTTTCCACCCATTCTAAAAGCTTACACTACATGAGATCCTTGCAGGATATGGTACCAAAATGCCTTCAAGCTGATACTCTCAAACCTAAAGACATCTCTCTTCCCCGTGAGGTGAGCCTGTTTCCTTACGGTTCATTTGTTCCTCTGATCTTCACTTTTTCTCCCATTAATGAGCCGCAATCGTAGACAAACAAACTTGTAGTTAAGGTGAGAATCGTGGTATTTCTGGAGTAAATTTAAATAGGTTACTACGTATGTTAGATGACTATTAATCTTTCCTTACCATTTGGGAAACGTTTATATGAGATCCCTCATTTCTGGCAGGAGGAAAGATGAGAGAAGGGTACGAAGAAATCAAAGTGGGGCAATTAAGAAACAATAATTAGATCAGAGTGAAAGAACGAAGCCACACATTTCAGCAAAGTCTCAAAAATTCCTTACGAACCTGAACAGCACTGCTGCCTTTGTCACAACTTCCACAGCAGTAGTTACGGAGTTGTTTAAATGAGTTAGAATGAAAGATGTGAAGTCTAAATTTAAAATTATTTGTCTGTTCAATGCCCCATTTTTATTGGTTACCATTTATCATAAAAGAAAATCCCTCTGAAATTTAAAACTACCTTAAGATTATCCTCTAAAGGTTCCCTCCAATGTGTTGCTTACTTGCTTATACTCCACTTATTTTCTTTCTTTTGAGGGGGAAAGCATACAGAGGTTAGGTGTTATGGTGAATTTAAGGCACAAGAAGTATGTTTTATTGGCATTTAACAAAATAAATAAACTGAAAGAATTGAATGTTTTGGCTTAAAAGAACTGTGTCAGAGAAGCTGTCTTACATATTATCTAAATTATTTTAATCACGATACCAATGATAAAATATGATGTGGAAGATTTCCTCAAAATATATTTTCTTCATATACATTTTTATGCTTATTTCACAAATTTTAAATTATTGTATTTTTAAGATTATTGTAGTCTCTAGTCTCACATTTCAATTACTACCAACTATAAATTTGTTTTTCAAATTTAATTTTTAATTATCTGCTGTATCATGTAAAAAAGAAAGAGCCCTCAAAGGGTATAGCAGTCAAATATCTTCCAACAATTCTAATGGAAGCTGCCTTCTGTGTATGCCAACTTATTTGTATGTGACTACTTTTCAAATACATTTAAGAATTCCAAACCCTCCTGAAGGTCACAGTTCACATATATTTTTCCAGGGACGGCAAACACCATAAATAAAAATAGCTAAGGTTAAGCAACTAGGTGCCAGAAACAAATTATTCATAAATTAACACTTTCATAGCAACTGAATGTCACTTAAGGACAACTGTAGTGAAAACTATGTCACATCAGTATTAAAGTATTGAACTGTATGGGAATGACAACAGTGGTATGAAGAATACACAATAGACAGAATCACGGGAAGTATGGGTAAAATTTCTAAGTTATCGGTAAACCACTACTAGTGTTTCCTTCAGTTTTTCACTTCTTCTATAGCAAGAAAGCAAGAAATTTAAGGCCTGAACTTAGTAAGAGTTTCACTGTTTACTACATTGTCTACTGTCTCTCAGAAACAGATCTACGAAGACTAAAACAGCAAAGGACAACCAAAGCACAAATACATCATTTAAGAGCAACAGAAGCCACTTTTGTACCTCCTGAATTGTTTGATCATGTGAGTATTGCCTCTTTTTAAAAACACACATCTAAAATTAGTGTTTATCAATATGGAATTGGTGAGGTTGTGATATATTCAGTCATCTATTTAAAATGATGTTCTACTCCAAATAAAAAGTGATGTAGAAAGAGGTTTATGATATATTATTAAATGAAAAAAAGTTATAAAAAAATAAAGTAAAAGCAATACTTTTCAACATTAAATGTGTACACAGTATGATTGGTTCTGAGCTCTTTAATTTTCAAGGCAACTTGGTAAGGCTTCAGAAGGGGGACAAATTAATGAAAAAATCATCTGTAAAGCTGGTATAATTATTCACACATAGTTTCCTTAGAGGCTAACGCGTTCACTGTCTTTAGCAGAGAAGAAATAATTTTGTTAATTTTTTTTGCCAACAATACAACAAAAAGCTAATCGTGCCGAGGTCCTCCAGAAACTCAGGTCATGGCAAAGGATAGGTAATACCTCAGGAAATCCCAATTAGTGGCCAACTGTAAGGTTTTCTGCCGGGGAAAACGCTTTCTAATCTTTTTGGTGTTTGATATGAGATAGAACGTAAAGGAAGGAAGATAACTGTAGCTACCTGAATTATATTTATTCCAATTCAAGGGTACTACTTGAATTGGAATATATTACTCATTTAATCTACTAAGCTGCTTAGCTTTTCTTCATACTTTTAGTTGTAGTCAAATGGACTTGGCTGACCATTTAGTTGATGAGAGGATAAAATATTTTTCCTTTTCAGTTTTCAAAGCTGACTAAACAATGCAATTAAACATAAAAATGTTCATTTACATATTTTCTTTATCCATATTCATATGTATGGGAAATAACAGTATAGTAGATTTTATCTTTAATCAGCAGTGTGAGGCTAAAACCACAAAAAATTGTCCTCTTCTCTCTCCAAAAAACCTTTATTTACTCAAAAAATAATTGGCCTTAATATTGATTAGTAAGCTTTAAGTATTATAAAGGAAACAAAACACATATTACTATTATAATATCTACAGTTAAAAAAAAACACAAAGGAAATAACACATAATTGTCAAACTAAACCCCTTCAGGTGTTTTTCATAGCTTAACTACATATGAACCAGCAGCTCCTAGTTTTGAGTAATTAATGGTCAGTGGTGATGAACCTACTCTGGAACTCTCTAGAACATGGAAAGTCATACTGGGATCATATCCTAAACAAGATTTAAAAGTCTTTAATTACTCTTATAAAAACTATACCTCATTTAAAGATCACTCTACTTGATGCTTGAACAATTTGACCAGGTACAAGGTATATAACTTTTTGCTGAACATTTTGAATAATCGTTGGAGATTCTTCATCCTTAGGTAATGGAAGACACATTTCCCCAGGCCAACATCCACTGCTGGCAACAGATGCATCAGAACCACCAGAACCAAGGAGATTATTCAATTCACATTTTAAGCTAGCCAAAGAAAATAAAGCTTTAAAAAAGTCTAAATGTCCAAAGAGACTGTTTTGGCAAATATGGTTGAAAAAAATACAAGTCATTAGCTTCTTAATGTGGAAGTCGGACTTTCCCAATGCACAATTTATTACTGGCAAAAGATTCATCAAGCCCTGCCAGTAAAAAGGGAAGAATTGTTGGAAAAGTGATCTATGTACACAATTCCAGTTAAGTTATAAAAGCAATATGTAATTTAGTAAAGGTTTGTGCTGCACTATTATGACAACAAACATTAAATCAGAATCAATTATCTGCCACATTTGGAACATAACAGTATTACTCACTGAAAAATCTTGTGTAAAACTTGCTTAAAGAGGAAAAAAAATCAGAAAATGCTAGCAGGTGTTCCAGGAACATTCATTAATAATGAGATCCAAATTTGGGGATCAATTAATAGGTCATAAATCTAGAGAGAACTTCAGATTTCATTTTATGTATGCGGGAATTGAGGCCTTGAGAAGTGATATGACCTGAACACAATCACACAGGAATGTAGGACAAAGCTAAACAACTATAATGTATTGCATCCCAGAAGTGTGGAGTAAAGATGTGAATATATTCCTAGGCATTTCAGTTGTCTCACAGAGAAAACAACTAACTTCCTGGAACTGTAACCGTTCTTACAAGTCACAGCAGGTGGTAATTCAGGAGCGACAAGAATGAATGGAGACCAAATAGCAAGGTACATGTTTATTTATTTATGAACTGGAATTTATGATACCAGAAGAATGTAATTGGTTTTCTGCTCAAAGGAGTTTACATTAATTAAACAGTTTTAACTACTTAGGCTTTAAAATAGACTTACAGGTATGTGTTAAGTGTGGCAAGACACTATAAAAGCAGTATATCCTAAGAGATAACTAAGCTCTAGGAGACAGAGCTTTCATGGGAGTTTAGGAAGAAGACTGCAGTTCATTCCTGAGAGCCAAGACTCCGAATTTAAATAAACGTGTGTGTATGTGTGTGTGTGTGTGTGTGTGTGTGTGTGTTTGTGTTGTGAATTTGTAGGATTTTCTATATCTTTCAATCTGATCACTACATAAGTGGTCAGCAAATTTCAGTTTTCATACAAGTAAAGAAGCTGAAAGGGTTTAAGAAAGCCCGTGCATACTCTGCCTTAGTGATAGAATGAAATGATAGTGGCCAATGATTCAGGAAGGAAGCAAGAGAAAACATCACCAGAGGGCTGAGGGCTAGCAAGCGTTAAGATGAGTGGAAGACTAGTACACTTTGGGACGAAGACAAGAAACTCAGCCTAAGTGGACTTATAGGTGTGAGACTTGGCCTGTGGAACAGCAATATGTATTTTTAAATGACACGAATGAAAAGGCAATTAAAAATGAAAGAAATCCTATGTCTTTAGGAAGAATTTCTAACAGTTAATTCCCTTTAGTAAGTGAGAATTTGTGGTATGTTGAGTAGATGTTTATACTTTTGACATATAGTGCTATTTTTAGAAAAAAAGGTTTTCTGAGATCATGTTATTTTCCCTTTGTTAATAAAAATAATTCCCTACATTCCAAAATGCGGAATTCTAAAATTCAGCTTTGAAATATGTAGTGATATGTAAATGGATGATATACTATTTAATAACATACCACAGGCAAAGTAGAATGAATTATGATGAATTATGTTGATACTGATACTGATCTTTCTCTATATTTGCTGATACTGATCTTTCTCTATTTGATAAACTAAACTAATATTTGCATAAGGGTAAGTAAGAGGAACCTAACTCACCCCCTGAAGAAGAGAAAAATTGGGTATTTTAATAAAAAATTACAATCTTCTCAGCAAAGTGAAACACTTTCCAGTATTGCTAAGCCAATTTGCAATGAAACTACCCTCTAGAATTAGCTGGGGTTAGGTTCCTTCTCACAGGAATTGATCAATTTTGTTCTTTCTTTCTGTATTTCTTAGAACCCTGTTTGTTCTGAGTCACACTTAAGGAACTGAGCCACTTTAGTAGAAAGAATAACTGATTAGAAGATCAACACAGAAAAGAGAAAGGAATTTCACCATCTTGGAGAAAAGAGATACAAAGCTATCTAGAGTCTTCCCATGTCAATGATGGAAATTGAATGATACAGATTATAATGTATTTTTAAGGACACTAATCTTCCAGAAGGCATTTTCTAAAGCAGGGTGGCACCGTCATCTGTTTTCTAGTCATAGTTTTCTAAAGCTATGACTATAGGAAACGCAATCAGCTATGTAGATGCAGCTGAATAACAATATTTTTGTGATGACTTATAAGACTAGAATGATTATACTCCTGACAAAGTGTTAAGTAGCACAAAAGAACCAAAGATTATGCTTAATGAGACCTAGAGGCATGAAATAAAATAGCAAAAAAATCCTCAAAACTAAAAGACTATGAATAACAATGACATGCTTAAAAAACAAGAGAGAAATTATAGAGGAAAAATATAAATGGAAAAGAAGCTCAACTGCCTAAAAGGAAAGAATATGTGTGCATCTCTCCGTGTGAGTATTTGTGTACAGCAAATATGAAATTCAAAATAAGTGGATCTCAGGGATCACTAACACTTAGTGGGATGGAATTCAAAAACAAAAACAGACATTTGGAAGGAGTGTTTTACAACAGAAGGAGGAAGATACTTCTAAGTTAACACAAGTGAGATCAAAAGAAGGTAGTATTTATTATCAGACGGAGCGTACATTTTTGGCCACCTAACTAACAGGAGGACTTAGATGAAATTTTTCTAAAACACGTTAAAACACAAGGATAAAATACAGATATGATGGAACATTACCTATTTATACATTGTATCAGGTTAACTTTCCCCAATACAAATCAGCTGATAAATTCTTATCACCTTGCTGAAAATGTTATCTGTCGACAGATAATGGAGGCGATGAAGGAAACTGATTTAACCATTTCATACTTAGAGCTGAACAAAAAGGCAGAACTAGATGATGATGCAGAAATGACAGGAACTCTAGCAGCGGTGACTATGCCAATGAAAGGCAAATGTAGGCATTTTCAAACACGGCTACGTATGCAGCTGGATACTGTGGGAGTCACTCATGATATACATCGGAAAAAGGAGAAATGGTGAATTTATGGACGGTTTACTGCTTAACAGATGGCCCGGGAATAATGACTGGTAACACTGAAAGAGACCTCTACTACCTCTCTTCTTGGTTTGGTCCTCAAAACATCTTAAAGCAATAAACTAAAGAAATGGGAGCATATCTTACATTGTCTGGTGACACAAGCTGAGAAGAGTTTTAATATACAAATAAAATAGTCCATTCAACATATATTGAGCATCTTTATGGGAAAGGTGTTAAAAGTTAATATAAAGATGAATCAAGATAGAGTTCTTCCTCTTGTGGTTTCCTTTTCAACAGGGGAGACAGAAAAAGATGCATAAGTTAACACAGCAATGTATAAAGTGATTAAGTTCCATACAAAATTTAGATACAATGGTTGCCTAGGTCAACGAAGGGAGATATTGCTTAGAGCTTTCTGTGTGGGTGGGTTGAGAATCTGGGATGATTTAGTGGAAGTGTGTATAGGAATATGTCAGAGGAGTAGAGTTCGGGCATGCAGTCATCAGGAGAAGGGGAATCAAGAAAAGCATGGAGCTTACATAGGGAATGGTTTGTGGTTTTGTCTGAAGAATGAAATACAGGACAGGGAGCAGTAGGAAACAAAAGTTGGGTAATAAGATTCTGGGATAAAGGTTGGCACAATAAACTAAAAACAATAAAATTAAATTCAACTTGGACGACCTTCCAGTTTTAGAATGGCAGTATAAAGAATTTGCTCCCCGCTTTCTTCTTGAAAATTACCCCCCAAACAATAAGGAAAAATAAAATAGAACACAAACTTCAGTTTTAATGACCAAAAGGCATATATAAACCACAATACATGGAAATTAAGAGCAGATAAAAGAATGATTGATGACTTAGGATAGCAAAGGAGGGCCAAGTCCATGTGCCTGAAGAGGAGGGTACCATGAAAAAGTAGCACTTTGAGAACCCTGGAAATGTTTAGGAATTAGAAACACCCATACCAAAGGCAAATGAGAGGCAACGCATGAAAAAGGACAATGGGACTAAAAGCAGGAAAAATCTGAAGCAGAAGATAATGAATCTCTGTACTCAGCGACACCATGCAAATGAGCTGAAGTTAAGTATCAACTACTGCTAGATGAGTATTTTAAAATAAAACTAAGAATACTTTATTCTTTCTTACATATTTTAAATATTTAATGTTAATATAAAAGATTTTTAAACAGTTCTTAATGAGAGCTTAAAATATATATTTCTATGTTCTAGTATCAAGAGATTCTAATGTAGCAGTGTAATTAAGTCACTTGTATTTTTGACCAAGATTCTTAGTCTGAAAACCACTGAGCTAGGGTGAAAAAGAAATCAATCTCCAAAACTTATCAACAGGTGAAAACAGCAGAGAAAGATACTGGCACTTTCATTCATAGGTAAATACAAGTGGGAGGTATAAATTCTAAGAACTGGGAATAGTGCAGTACACAGAAAATCCCCTACCCGAAAGAACAACAAAAATGCCTACCTTCCTTTAATTTATATTCTACTAGTGGGAGAGATGTAAAGTATGTAAAATATGTACTTTTCAAAGAAGGAAGGAAAGGAAAGAAGCCTTTTTATTTGTTTATTTTGCCTCTGCCCCAACTCACCGCAAACCCCAAATCAAGAAACTAGGTCTTCGGGCTTTGCATGGCCCACACCCCAACCATCTCAGTCACCTGAACCACAAGGGTGCACCATTGTTTATATGAAGAAATACGGCAGGGATACCAAAAGGAGTGGGGCCAGAGAGAAATTAGTATTTAAGTAAAGATTTGAAGGAAGTGAGAAGAGAAAATCATGAAAATATCTGGGCAAATATTTCAGGCAAAAAAAGTAACTGATTCAAGAGCCCAGAGATAAGAGATTGTCCATGAATTATTTTGAAAACATCAAGGAAACCGGTAGAGCTGGAGCAGAGTAAGTGAGCATGTGAGATCAAGAAAGGAACAGGGAGGCACAGTTAGGTCAATCTCCTCTGAAGGAGCAAGACACATATCCCTGGGTTTGAGTCCTGGGCCCAGGGAGAAGCAATCAATGTAAATAACTAAATTAAGATAAAATAAAAATGCCTCTTCCTCCATTTTCTTTCTTCCTGCCTGCCTACTTGCCTTCATTCCTGCCTGCACCTTTACTTTCAAAAAAAAAAAGAGATGGGGAGGGGACAGGGAAGCCAGTTTGCATGGGATCTAATGGGCTTTTACTTTGGTTTTTACTCTTAGTAAGGATGATAAGCCATGTGATTAGAAAAATAAAAATGTAAAGAGTCATTATATAGATATAGATATAGATATAGATACACACACATATTCTATATATGATTCTGAAAAACAATGGAATTTGACTAAGTAATAACTAAAAGAGTCAAGTGTTTCTGAGAACCTTACCTGGTTAAATAAATCTAAATGATACCTATGATAGCACCTTAAAATAACTGTTCAATAAATATTTGTGGAATAGTGGATTTATCAGAAAATAAAAGTAAGTTTTTGAAGTTCTTTTAAAATCAGAGACAATTTATCAATAATTAAACTTTTATACTAGATATAATCTTTTATCTAAAGATTTCAGGGCATTCTTATAGCTATTGTCAAACAGAGTTTCCTATTTCCTATTTGCTAGTTAGAAGAGACTAACATAAAAAGCCTTCAAGAGTCATTCTGAACAGTTATAGGATCCTGCAACCTTCCAAAACTGAACCAGAAGGACACGCACAACTTAAACAGACCAATCACAGGTACAGAAATTGAAGCAGTAATAAAAAAATCTCCCTAAAATAACAAAAGCCCAGGTCCAGTTGGCTTCACTAGTGAATTCTATCAAACATCCAAAGAAAAGCTAATTCCCATTCTTCTTAAACTCTTCCACAAAGTTGAAGAGGAGGGAAAACTCTCAAATACATTCTGTCAGGTCAATATTACCCTGATTCCAAAATCAAAGAAAGCTACAGACCAATATCACTGGTGATTATAGATGCAAAAATCCTCAACATAATTCTGGCAAACAGAATTCAGCAGCACATCAAAAAAATTATAGACCACGATCAAGTGGGTTTTATTCCAGGGATGAAAGGATGATTCAACATACTCAAAATAATCAATGTAATACATCACATGAACAAACTGAAAATGAAAAAACATATGATCATCACAACAGTTGAAGAAAGACCATTTGACAAGAGTCAACACCCATTCATGATAAAAATCCTCAACAAAGTAGAAAAAGAAGACACATACCTCAACACAATAAAAGCAATATATGACAAATCCACAGCCAACATCATAATCAAATTTGAAAACTGAGAGCCTTTTCCCTAAGATCTGGAACAAGATATGACTGTCCACGAACACCACTACTATTCAGTATGGTTGTGAAAGTCCTGACCAGCACACTAAGGCAAGAAAAGCACATTGAAGGAATCCAAATTGGAAGAGAAATGAAACAATCATTATTTGCAAATGATATGATATTATACCTAGAAAACCCTAAAGACTCAAAAAAATTGCTTACAATAAATGAATATAGCAAAGTGGCAGGATATAAAATTAGCACACAAAAAAAATCAGTAGCATTCCTATATACAATGAACTAGAGGAAAAAGAAATAAAGAAATTCTTTTCATAAGAGCACCAAGAAAGATCAAATACCTAGGAATAAACTTAACAAATGAGGTGAAAGACCTCACAATAGGACCTTAACAAAAGAAACAGAAGACACAAAGCGATGGAAAAACATTCCATGTTCATGGATTGGAAGAATCAACATAGTTAAAATGCCCATTATAAGCAAATCAATATATAGGTTGAATGCAACTCCCATCAAAATCCCAGGGATATTCTTTAAGGAAATGGAGCAAACATTGCTGAAGTTTGTATGGAATCAAATAGCCAAAGCCATCTTAAGAAGGGAAAAAAAACAAAAAACAGTGGGGGACTCACACTCCCCAATCTCAAACTATTACAGAGTGATCATCGAAACATTGGGTATTGGAACAAAAAAGGCATAATGATCAGTGGAACCTATCGAGAGCCCCCAAATAAAGCCACATATACATGGACACATGGACAGTTCATCTATAATAACAGTGCCAAGAGCACACAATGGAGTAAGGACTGCCTGTTTAACAAACGGTGCTGGAAAACTGGAAAGATAGCTGAAAAAAAAAGGAAACTAGATTACTCATTCTCACCATAAAAAAAACTTAACTCAAGACGGATCAAAGCCCTGGACATAAGAATTGAAACCACAAATACCTAGAATACAACATGGGAAAAACACTCCATATCTCAAAGAGCTGTCTGGGGAAAGAGCAGTTGTGGCAAAAGAGACGAAAGTAAGACTAAGCAACTGTGAGTACAGGCGTCCCTCACTATATCGCGGTTCACTTATCATGGCTTCACTGTATCGCAGGTTTTAAAAATAACGTATCTAATTCTGTATTGTGGAATTTTCGCTCTATCGTGGGATTCTGCAGTGTACTATACTTCACTAGTGAGTACCCACATAGAATTTGGTATGTTGTTAAAATTATGTAGGTTAAGACTGTATAAAGTGTTTATAAGAGTGTGGGAAAGGTTAGTAAGAGTGTGGGAAGGGTTTATAAAGTTTTAAAATATATATAAATAAAATAAACTATAACCTCACTGCTTCGCAGATTTTCACCTATGGCGGGAGTCTCTGGAATGTAACTCGTGCGGTAGGTGAGGGATAACTGTACATCAAACTGAAGAGCTTCTACATAGCAAAAGTAACCACCACAAAAACAGAAAGAAAACCCATGGAACAGGAGAAGATATTCACACAGCCTATATCAGACAAGAGCTTAATCTCCAAAATATAGAAAGACTTCACATACCTCAACAAAAAAAAGCAAATGACTCATTCAAAAAAATGGGCAAAAGAACTGAACAGACACCTGGCTAAAGAAGACACACAGATGACCCTCAGACATGTGAAAAAAAAGTTCTATATTTATTAGTAGAGAAATGTAACTAAAAACTACAGTGAGATACCACCTCACACCACAGAGAATGGTATAAACTGGAAATAGCAGGGGATATGGAGAAAAAGGACCCTCCTACACTGTTAGTGAGAACATAAATTGGTGTAAACTCTTGGGAAAACAGTATGGACAGTCTTCAAAGAAAGATGGGTCTACGATTCAATCAAGTAATCCCACTCTTGGGTATAAACCTAGAGGACACAAAATCTCTCATCAGAAAAAGCATCTGCATCCTGATGTTCACTGCAGCACAGTTCACAGGAGCCAAGACATGGAAACAACCTGAATGCCCATCGACAGACGACTGGATAAAGGAGCTGTGGTCTGGATACTCGATGGAATTCTATACAGTTACTAAAAAAAATGAAATAAAATGAAATAAAAAAAGCCCTTTACAACAATCCAGATGGAATTGGAAAGGATCATGTTAATAAGTCAGAAAGAAAAAAAAAACACAGGATGGTTTCACTCATATGTGCAATATAATGAAATCAAAGAGATAAATAGACAAACCCCAGCAAAAATTCTCAGGGTACAAGATGATGACTGACTGCTGGGGGGCTTCAGGGGGGAGGGATGGAAAGAGGAGAACAGCTGGTGGCGAAGGACACTGGAACTCTGCTGGTGGGTGTGGTGTGAAACACAGAATGAGATACAGTGTAAATATTCAAGAGAATGCAGCACTGTGAACAAAAGATTTAATATCAGTAATTAAAAAAAAAGTCATTCTGAAACTTTCGCACTTTTTTGAAAGAATCAAACACATTTTTAACAGTTCATATTTTAAGCTTAGCTTAAATTTTGCTGGGGTCTAGACTTAAAAAACATTTCTTATGATTCATATTTAAAACTAGTTCAGTTTTATTACCATTAAAGAACTTTTTCATTCCAATGTCTGATTTAATTTTTTTTCTAAATCCTAGATCCCAGGGTTTTGACTATCAGTGAAGAATTTGAAAGTGACAGGTCTACTGTGGACAGCTAAGAAAAGTAAATCTACTTTCTTCTACCATTGTCATTATTGTAGCTTCTAAATGAGGAAATCTAATCTTTCTGGTTGTCAGGGCCAATTAATCTTTCTTGTTCTAATATTATTCAGGGGACAAATAATGCCATTAACAGCAAAACAAAACTGTTTTTTAGTATTTGTACTTCTTCTGCCTGATAACAGAATTTACAAAAACATTTATTGGCTAATAAGAAAAAAATGGACAGCAAGCTCCTGTAACTACTGCAAAAGAACTTTCTATAGGAGTGAAAAGAAATGACTTTCTGTTGTTATAAATAACTGCCAAGTATTTCTGATATCGTAGCAAAATTTCTTGGAAATACATAAATTTTGAAGTTGTATGATATTAAAAGCATTACCTTACATGGCCAAAAGTCTTGTGCTCTTTTCTATGAATCAAATTATTGACTGATGAAATTCAGAATAAAAATGCACAAAAAACCATTATTTGTGCTAACATATGGGAATTAGGTAATTCCATTCGATCTAGCCATACGACTTACCAAATGAATAGTTCATTTTCATTCCTCTATCTGTATATCCAAGATTTGCAATGACAACTTTGTTTAAAGTCAAAATTTACGTTAAGTCTATATTAAATTATGTTAATTTGAAGCATGAGAATAATTTTAATTAGAAAGACGTGAGTTCTGTTTATGTTTCATCAGGTCATTAATTACACATAGTGAAGAAGAGAGTAGAAAACTTGGTCACTCGGTTTAGCAGATTCTCAAGATTGCAAAAAATAGCAGTGAAATCTCCAACGTTAAGAATTTGAAATGAGGCTGCTAGACAGAGAAGACAGACCAAATCAGCTTACCACTTGAACCATTTTGAGATATCTGGCATATCTTGGATCCTTGGCTACAGTTAAGATATTTTCTGCTGTTACTTCACTTTCCTGTGGTCCAGAGTCTTGTAAACTGTTCTGCTGTAGAGAGTATTGCGTATAAATCTTTAGACAATTCACAAAAGGGGTCCATCATGCTACTTATAAGGGATGCTTCTTCTTATAATTCTAAAGCAATCAGTATCAGAAAAAAATTATATTTCTAAATTTAAATAACAATAATTTAATTATGGAACATGTGTTTCCAAATATTTATAAACACTAATTTCAGAGGAAGCTACACTTAATACCAACATAATATTTTAAAATACAATTACTATTTACAGCATTACAAGTATTAGAATTCTGATTTACTTGTCCTTAGAGTGCTAGTATAAAACACAAATTATAGGTGGGACTTAATATGTTAATAAAATATTTAATAAAGCAAATAAAATCTTTTGATTTGTCCATTTTTAATGTTAATGGACAGTGAATTGATTCCCTAGGAATCTATACAACTGAATTCCTCATTTATTAAATATTTTATTCTAAGTGGATATGACTACTCTAATATCTTAGAAAGTGACACCTGGACAATTTGTAGAAAAGAAGCCTGCTTCTCAGATGAGATTATTTGGTTTTATATATTTCAGTTACCAACAGAAATATTAATGATAACATTCTCCACTGTGGTCAAGATTAAACAATAAAAATTATTTCCAAGGAAAGATACTGGGGAATGGTCTTTTTAGGTTAAAAACTGCTTTTGTTATGCACGCAGTCCTCACTTTGCATGGTGTCATGCTAACTGAAACTTGCCATATGGAAACCCTGTCCTCACTTAAGCACACAGCTGGGACTGTAAACAGTTTTTGATTTTCCTATCAACCTGCCCTAGAATAAGTTTACTTTTGTGAATTCTCATTAACTGTATATTAGTATTAAGAGGAATTTCCTTAATAGAGTGGAATAATTCTATGTATGCACACTTATTCTGAAATGTAGGTAAATTAAGAAATATCTCTAAATATTAACATCCATAGTTTTTATAAATTATGTTGTTTTTCTCAGGTAATTCAAATATAAATTAAACTTGTTGAACATTCTAAAGCAAATAAACATCTAAAAATCCTGTTATGACACAATACTAAGTGTACAAAAGTGAATGTGTATATATGTGTATATATATATACATTAAATACATATATAACTTATCTGTAAAATACATAAATACTAAAATTCTAAGACATTCAATTAAATAAAAATTAAAAACAAGACCCAAGTATGTATTTTTTTAAGTGTGAACAATAAACTCATACAGTAGCACAATAGAGCAAATGATAATTACATACAGGTCTAGTGGATTTCAAAACTCAAAACTCAGCCATTAACTTCTGCCTAATAACGAAGACCTCAACAAGGTTTAATTATGTCAGGTCTTACACCTTTGCTATCTGAGTGACCCATTAAATCCTGTCATATCTCTCAACTGTCCTTCATTTTATTCTCAAATTAACTCAATCTGCACAATTGGAATTTCTACTATTAAATAATGATAAGATCTGAACCACGAAATTAAAGTTGCAGAAAAATTAGTATGGAAACCTTGGGTCTCAGACACATATAGATTAGAGATTGCAATGAATGGATGATTTTTTAAAAAGTGCATGATTATCCTTTATCAGATAAGTGAGTTGACTGTAATGTCAATGGAAATTCTGTGTTAAACAATACTTAGGTCATTTAAAAATTTTAAATAAATATATTTTACATAAACAAACCAATTCATAACAATGGAGAAGAAATAAGTTGATTTGAAGTTTAAGAACATTTTGAACAGTTATTTTATTAAGATAATCGGTACACAACTTTACCACAACTCTTTAAACTCAGAAAGTCAACAGAACTTCATAAACTTCAAGTAAATTAATGTACAATTTTTTAAAATAAAATTGCCAGAGATTTATAAGGTCATTATGAATTTTAGAAACTTTAGCTGTGATTACTTGTAACTAGTTTTTTTAGACCTTAAATAGACAGAAGCAATACAACTACATACTTTTAAAAATACATGTTATGGATGGTATTCATAACAATACACAAAAATTAATATTCAAAGTTAGACATATACTTCTTTAAAAATTCACGGAAAAATATCACAGCTAGTAGTATCTATTTAGAATAACTAGTAGGCAGCATGCAACACTTGAATATTTTTGATACATGTCTTGTTTTAGAAAAAAGTAGGTCCATATTTAATTGAAAGAAGCTTGGAAAGTTAAACTTCTCTATTTGAATGCAAATTTTCTAATATCTAATTGTTAAGTAAATGGTCATCTAAGTCACCCCTCCAATACATACTATCTAAATATATGGCTCCTCCCACAGGACCTCAAACCACATGTGCTTTATAGAGTCAATGCCTTCAACACAGATGCTGGAGACAGTGTAGTATGGAAGGTAAGAGATAGGACTCTTGGCTCCAGGATGCCTGGGTTAAAATCCCTGCTCTTACATTTTTTTTTTTTGACCTTCAGTGAGTTACTTAACCTCATCTGACACAACTGTAAAGTGAAATTGTTAAAACAGTATTTATTTCATAGGGCTCTTGTGAGGATTATATGAGTTAACTTGCCAAAATCACTTCAAAGTCTGCCTGGCACACAAAAAGCACCTTCTACATTAATACCACCACCATTAACACCACAATGATCTAAAAATATCTTGTCAAAATACCTCCAGGTACAAACAGAGAATTCCAGGTAGACAGGAAGTCTACTTGCTCTGTAGCACTTGTAGACTACCATTTTAATGATCATTTTGAATGTTCATACCTCACTGAGATCCGCTAGAGACAGCCATGCTCTCAAACAAATTACTATTTTTATATAAAAATATAAAATTGAAATTTTTACAAAGGATAAGCAGACATTAGACATAATAACTGAAAGTAAAGACTGGCTCTGCTAGGATGCTGAATTAAATGAGTCAGTTACAAAACCACACTTTTTAGGCAACTGGTGTGTCTTAGATGGGTGATCTCAAATTTCAAGAGCCTACAAATCACCTAGGGATCTGGTGAAAGTGTAGCTTCCAATTCAGCAGGTCTAGGGTGGGGCCTGAGGCTCTTCTTTTCTAACAAACACTAAGGTCTTGTCCAGCTGCGGGTTCATGGAACATACTTTGAGTAACAAGAGGTTAGATCATAATGGGGAATTACTGCTAATGATAATTCATGTGATAAAGGCGCTATGGTTATATAAGAAAACATGAGAACTTTACAGAGATACTCAAGGAATTATGCAGGGGTCAAAAGACATGATGCTTGGGATTCACTCCAAGTGACCAAAAAAGATAAAGCGACACAACAAAATCTTTAATGGTGTGTCTGGGTAATGGGCATTTGAGTATTTATTGTACAAGTCTATTTTTTGCACGTTTGAACAGTTCTATAACACTTTTTAAAAGTGCATTTCTTACAAGAACTTAGAAAATTTTTCTATAAGCTTTTTGAACAAAAATTTTGAATACTTTCCTTAATCCTGTATAGATCAACTTTCTTTTAAACAAGCAAAGAAAATATTAATTTCAAGAAACACCCTTCAAAATATCATAATAAAAGATACATTTTCTCAAACTTTGTTTTCTATGTTAAGATTTTAAAATGCTATGATTTAAAATTTTGTATTTTTATTTAATATCTTCCTTCAGACCTACTGTTTAGGTCTATCTGGTTCAATTAAGATCTGTTTTTGTTTCTTGGAACTTAAATACTTACCTGTGATTGCTGCGAAGTGATGTCAGAATGTGATTCATTTGTGGTATTAGTGACACTTACAGGAGATACTTCAAATGTGACATCATCTAAGCCTGGGATAGATGACAACTGAGAAAAGAAAATTATTTTTGGTATATGAAGATACTACTAGATGATTAAGCACTAAATTTTTAGGTGCTTGTGTTTTAAATAACTATCTTAAATTAAGAATTAAAACTACAGAAATAGGTTTAGAAACTCTCATGCTGGAGCCTGAAATTCTCCATGCCATGAACTACTTAAAAGTGTAAGACATTTACAAATAAAATTTTTTTAAAGAATTTTTCATATATTTAGTGTATAGCCATTCTTTGCCCATGAATTATTTTAAATTACAAGGAATCTTAATTTAAGGAAAAAAGCACACACTTTGGAGTCAAATTCTCCAGGTTTAAGTCAGAAGCTATGTGATTCTGCGTAAATCTGAGATTTTACTTTTGTCACCTGTAAAGTAAGGATGAGAAAACAGATTTTACAAAGTTGTTGTAAAAAGTATGCTTCATATCAACATTTTAAATTTGAATTATATAGAAAATAACAAAATTCTTATCTTCACATTTTAAAGCCTGACATAGATCATTCTTTTTTTTCCCTTTAAACATTTTATCACTAAATGTCAGTGGTAGGCTTTCATACACAAAAGACAAGCATGTTGTCAGTGGTTAAGCATTTCATGTTGAATTTGTAAGATTTTCATCCTGGTATCAATGATACACATTTGTCAGATGTTTTGCTAATTTGGGGGATTAAACTCTATGGACATGGAAATAAGTAAGGTTAACTTGTACATACAGTAACTTAACTTGTGACCTTGGACTCTGACCTGAGAATTCCCCAAACATTAAAGTAAGACACATACTCATAATAAGAATAATGAAAAAAAAACCAAAAACCCAATAGTAATAAGATCTGAAACAGCAATATTCATTGAGAACTGTTGACTGAAGACAACACAGTAGCTATGGCCCAAATCGTTTCTAGTGGGTATGGTTGCTAGGATAATATCTTGAATACTTTCAAGGCCAGGTATCTTAAATTTACAAGTTAGAGAAATATTCTGAAAATAATATAGCAGCTGAAGTCTATCAGAAGATGTAGAAGTTCCAAACTGGATGCTCTGATTCAATTCTAAAAATATTAATGTCATTTTGCTTTTCATAGTCAATAAATAATTTTCAAGACCATTTTTTGATAAAGAGAAATTCACAAAAATATATCAGTTTCCATTGTTTTATAAATAGGAAAACATACAAAGTCTACAAGGTTTCAAATCAAAGCATCCTTCTAGTTTTCTAAGCAATTTTGATAATCAAAATTTACATTTTTCATTAGCATTTAAAATATTTACAAACGGAAAACAGGAAAACAGCTGATATCGTCTCCAAATTTTGCTCAGGAGATACCTAAAGTTTTAAATAACTTTTACTACGTTGTAATCAGATAATTATAAATTGTCTATCAGTGAAGTAAACTGTATTAGCAGCTCACTGTGTTAACAGGGTACATTACAGTTTTAACTAGCAGAAGGGAAGAAATCTGAATTCATCTCATCTATACATCTACAAAGACTCAGCTAATGGTTCACAATAAATATCATTATAATAAATAATGACATTTAAAAAAACAAATAAAAAACACTACTACCTCATGGACGCAGGTGTTAAATTCATTCCTAAATACAATTAAAGTATGACTGAGAAAGTTGGTATGTATATATTCTAAATTATTCAGAAATACAAACCTTTGCATCTAAAATATTCAGAGTTGTTTCAATTTGTTGAATACGAAGAGAAAGGCCTGCCAGTTTCTGAAAAAGAAAGATTAAAGATTAAAGTTTGATTAAAATAAACTGCTAACAAGAATAACAAAGCATAGATTTAAAAATAATAAAAACTACAGTTAAATTATCTGTCTTTTTCTAGTATACTACTCTCTCATGAGGAAGAATGGAAATGCAAATATTTTATTATCTTCACTTGTATATGTCATGATCATTTGATAAAACTGGATTTATTGATTTTTTTAAAATTCCATTTTCACTCTTATCAAACTATTATAATAATCAGTCACTGTGAGCAGAATGAAACACCTCAGAACAGCTTTTGTTCGCTCTTTACCTCTAGTGCTCAGACCAGTCTAGATATTTAACAGGAGCCTAACTGTTATCTGTTGATGTATAAAGGAGTTCTCCATAGAAAACAAGAATAAAAATGAGCCCCAAACAGCCTGGAACAGAAACTGCTTTATAAATTACATAAACACATAAGTAAGTATAATTAAATCCAAACTCAAACTTTTCACGTTCGAGAAGCATAAGGGAATGAAATTGGAAGATGAACAGTACATGATGGAAAGAACAGTACATGTTGGAAATAATTAAAGTGAAGAGAAAAAAATTAGAGCAATAATAAAAAGCAAAGTAATCAACCTACCATTAAAATCCAAGATAAACCATGCTCTAGTTATTCTAAACAATTTAATGATCTATCATCATCTATCCATACAAATAAAAGTAACATCATAAACTATGATCTATAAGAACCTTTATTTAAAAGTCTCTAATCCTAATCATTACTATATTCAGTGACATAGTCAAGAGAAGTTGACCAATTTACTATTTACTAGTTGGCAGATGTGCAGTATTCTGACTTTTCTGGGATATTATCAAGATCCTTACTCATAAACAGAATTTTAACACCCCAAGAAATAGTTATTTTGTCCAAATTTAGAAGAGGGGTAACTAAAGGCGGCCACAAAGTAGCTAATGCTTCTTCACACCACACTTATTTTTAAGAGAAATATCCTGGTATCTACAAAGAAAGAATTTAGAAATAAAACATTAGAATCTAGTTTTAATGGTATTTAATGGCATCTAAGTTTAACCTTGACTTCTAGGCTTTATTCACATAGGCTTTCATGTAAATATAAATACAGACTGATAAACAATGATAGGGATGAATTCCTCTCCAAATTATAGGTGTTTTCTGAAAAAATGGAAATGAAGTTTTGGCCAATTTAAACACTTAGTTATTACATAAATCCTAGAGCAAATTCATTTGTGAAAATGAATGATAACTTCTAATTAGAAGTTTTTTAAAATACATATATTGGTTTGATCAAAGCAAGTAAATAAACAAAAAGATCAATTAAAATTATTTGTTTATATATACATACTTTTAAGCAATAAGCATTATTACAAACAGCTGAGCATCAACTTTACTATGCGACACTGTAGATGTAACATATCATTTGAAATCTCACACTAAATCTATGCAATAAGAACTATTATTATGTCAGATTTAAAGATGAGAAAACTGAGTTTTCATACAAGTCATAATAATAACAATAATAATAAACGATAAAATAATCTTAATTTGGATATTCCAGCTACAAGGAAGTTTTTTTGAAAGAATGTGACATTATTTGAAAGAATTTACATTGTTAAAACATGAAACCTAGGCTCTGGAAAACAATGCTGTATCACTGTAGGTTCTTGGGCTGTGATGAGGTGCCACACTGGTGGGGGACAGCAAGTGTGCACCTGTCTGGAGACGACAAGCAGTGTAGGGGAACTCTGTGCTTTCAACTCAATTTTGCTGTGAACCTAAAACTGCTCTAAAAAGATTGATTAATTTAAAAGATAATGAAAAATTCCAGAATTTTATTTTTTTTCTGAACAAATTGCCTGAAATAGATGCTGACTGCATGGAATTACTTTTTAAAAAGTAATATTTTTCAGGGTTAGATCAAAATTAAATTGTTCTTAAATGGATACTCAATGGTTCACATAGGCTAAGTGTTGAAATATAAATATTTGTATATAAGGGAATGTGTGACATATTTATTTGGAAAGCTACTTGTTGATAAGGAAGAGTAAAGAGGGTTGGAGAAAAATATACTTTCTAGAGCAGTAATTCTCTTTTTTGGAAGCAGTTAGTCTAGTATGCCAATTTTTTTCTTTTGACACTCATTTTATCTATTTTCAGAAATCATTATGAAAACTTCACGAAATTACCTTTTTAAAAAATTAAAAAGATTATGTAAGAATTAATTTTAAAACATGAAATTGATCTAAATACCAATATATTTAAATGTATAATTTATTAGAATATCCTTGCTATCAAAACTAATGATAAGCATTATAAAATAAAAAGAAAGCTTGAAACAATTATAAATTTAAAAATCTATTATTGGTAACAGAGTCATAGGTTCTAATAGTACCATGGTTTTGTTGACTAAATTTTAAGAAAATGTCAAGTTAGAGGGAGATAAAAAACAGGTTTCCCCGTCCAAATTCATGTATCCCCAAGTTTAGAACAAGTGTGAAAATAATTTCTCAAAATCAGGTCAGCAAAAAGTTTTCCTCCTGTTAAGGGAGAGTCTTGTTGTTGATAAATTTTGTGATTCGTAAAGGTATCTATCTTCCCTAGAGCTGGTCTTTGAGAATCTAAAATGTTAATTATGTGGCATGCCCTTGTGGCTCAGGCAGCTGATATGGCTGGAGTGTGAACCATGCAAAGCCCAGAGACCGGGCAGTGGTGGTAGAAGAAAGTAAAGATAAACAAACAAACATAAATAAAATGTTAATCGTGTTATTTAGATTACGTAATTTAGTGTTTTAATAAAGGGCATTTTTATATCACAATTTTGAGTTTTTAAAGTGTTTCTTTTGTAATTTAAAGCATTTTTATTTTATGAATCTAGAAACATTTTTTCACTAGATTGTCAGTGTCCATAGTACAATTAAGAATGTCTCCTTTTCAAAGATAATTCAGCATAGTTTATGAATCTGTTCTTGTGTAATTACTACTGCAACATACATAAATGTATCCTTTTTAGAAAGCCATTGTCACTGAACAAAGTATCCCTAGCTTCATTAATGGGCTCCTCAAATTCATTTCTATGTTTATACCTTCTGCATTTTCCTTCTACAGCCCCCAGATCAGCATAAAGCAGGTTTTTCAAACTTGGCTTTCTTTTGGACTGGATAACTCTTTGTTGTAAATTGCTGTCCTACTTACTACAGTGTTTAGCAGAATCTCTGATCTCTACCCACTAAATGCTACTTGTTCTCCCCCGTTGTGACAACTGAAACCATCTCTAGACATTTTCAAATGCCCCCTGGTTGAGAACCACTGTTCCAAAATATAGATGACTGTGGGTCTATGTAACATGAACAATGATAGCTAATGGTCCTTATCCTTGAAAGTTGTATCAGAGGGAATAGAAAGGTAACAGTATTTCCTACCCATTTAACTATACCTTTATCTTTACAAAGTACCTTAAATTTGTCAGAGAAACTGAAAACTTCTTATCACCTACCTATTTCTAAGCGGATACATTTTATTAAAGTGTAAAAGAAGAATGGAAGAAATCTGTAGTTAACAGCTGAACACTGAGATAAAAATAAAATACTGTGGTCTTCCACAGTTGTAAAATATTCAGTTTGTCTATCCAATCCTCTAAAAGAGAAACAGTATTTTAAAATAATAGATATCTTAGTATATCACTGAGTTGTATTTGTCCTAAAAGTCAGAAAGAGAAACCATCGATGGTTTTATGAAGTATCATCTGACACTTCAGCTCAGCAGCAGCAAAAAACACTTGTAGAAGTTTCAGCAGTAAATAAGGCTTTAAGTAAAACATTTGGTTGAAGCTGAAGTCCAATGGTGGATTTAAAAACTGGATGGAGAAGGTAAGTACTGTAAAATGTTTTATGTTATATGAAAATTCTAAAGACTCTAGACTATACTGCAAGATTTTAGAAAGATTTTAGAATATTTTTAATGATTTAAAAAACTGCTGGAGGCATGTTACAAAACAGTAACACATCTGACTGCTCTGTTCATAGACAATCTTTGACTTTAAAATACACTATAAGCTTAAATTTCTGGTCAGGTTCATCTGTAATATACATAGATACAACTTAGATACAATATAGAATACTGGCGATATAATACAGAATTTGCATCCTTCTGTTCCCCACCACAGTCTTAAAATTTGTAGTCCCAACGGATTGTCACAAGATTTTGCTGACTAGGGCCAGACCAGAAATGCTTACAAGGGATTTGGGAAGAAGGGTTGACTTTGTAAGTTGGGACTGATTCAACAACTTTCCTACTTCTTTTTCTAACCTCTCTTCTACATCCTGTTCCAGTCATTAGAAAAGTTAAAAAGTAGCTTGATACACAGAGAGTTGTTTGTTTTCTTTCTTCTTTTTTTTTTTTTAAATAAAAGAAAGGTGCAGGCAGGAAAGAAGGCAAGTAGGCAGGTAGGCAGGAGAGGAAGAAGTATTTTGTTTCATTTTAACTGAGTTGTTCACACTGGTTGATTCTCAGTGGGGCCTAGGAGCCAAACCTAGGGGTATGTGGGCAATTTGATCTAACCGCTACTCCACCAGGATATGCCCCATAAAGTTTTTGAAAATTAATTCTTCAAAAAGTAAAAAGCTGTGGTCCTCCAGCATTGTATGCATATATTGTTGAATTTTTCTTTTCATTAGGGAACTCTAAAACCAGTATTAATGATGAGGAAAAACCCTAGCAATGTGTTTGAAATTTATTTGCTTATTGGTTTAAGTTTAGCTGTGACCAAAGTAAGTTACAATAGTTTGGGTTTCTGTTCAAACCAGATTACATGAAACACAAAACAAGTCTTTTCTTCCCCCGTTCACTTCCAGGTTAAACAACAGTAACAGACCAGTTAGGGTTCATTCTCTGTTGAGGGAAATGTCATGCTGGCCCTTGTTTTAAGGCCATTAACAAATAATGATCCACTAGAGAGAAAAAAAAGGATCACAGTGATCTTAAAGAAAAAATAACACATTATACTTGAACACATACATTATATACCTGGAGTTTATCCCATCAAATGGACATGGCTTTGCAAAGAAGATAATACAAAATGAAAAAAAAAATTCTAAATCACTGAGACACTAAAGGGTTTCTCACTTGAAAAGAATGTAAACATTAGAAGGTGCAATATAATAACTGAATAGTGAGATATTTTTTGTTTTTGTTTTTCTAGTTAACGGAGCAGAGTGGGAATCCCAGCTCTCCTATTTTTAGCTGTGTGAGTTTGGGCAAATTAGACCAACAACTATATCTGCAAATATAAATACTATGGACTCAAATATATGTTGAATGAGGAGCATCACCCTGGTGGACTAGCAGATAAGGTCACTTGATATAGACCACATATATACCAAGGATCCAGGTTCGAGACCCATGGCTGGGGAGAATAACCAAGATGAACAACTAAAACAAATAAATAAATACATCCTTCTTCCTTCTCTTTCTTTCTTCCCTTCCTTCCTGCCTGCACATTTCCTATAAAAAAATGAACACACACACATACATACATTATATGAATAAATTATATTGAATGAATAAATGACTAAAAAGTGATTTAAACCTCTCTACATTTCAGTTTCTATATGCTAAAAGAGACATAACGGGATTAGTTTCAGGATATTATAAAAAGATTTCCAACAGCAAGTGAAAAAGTCCTAGGCTGAAAGACTTAATGTAATCACTTGAAAGAAATGAGAAATCAGAAAGAGAAATACTTTTTCAAACTTCTGAAAGAAAATTCAAATATTTGACTATCTAAATGTTGACTCTACTTGAACACAAAAAACCTATAAACTATATTTGCTCTGTCAGCTTAAAAATGTACCTTGTATCCAGTAAAGAAAAAAAGAAAAATTAGAAAAATTAGACTTCAGAGGGGAAAGAGAGGGAGAGGAGGGGAGGGGGAGGGGAGAGGGAGAGAGAGAAAGAGAGAATGATCTGTTCTCATAGGGCTGAACTGTGATAATTAAACATATGTAAAGCACTTAGAACAAAGCTTAGCACAGAATAAGTACACAATAAATTGTTACTTTTGTCCCACCAAGCAAAGTCTTCACCTGACATTAATATCCAAACTGCCAAAATATGAGTTTCAAATAACCTGTTATAGTTAACCCTTACTTATCATCCATTAAGGATAAAAATGATCTGTAAACTTTGTAAGTTTTTCATCAACAAACCTTTTTCTATAGAAAAAACAACAAATGAACCAAATATAGACTTTTAATTCTATAGAATCAAATTACAGGTTATCAGAAGTGAAAGGGTGGGGGGCAAATTGGGTATAATGGGTCAGTTGTACAGTAAAGTATAAAACTGGACAGCTGGTGGTGAACTTAATGTACTATATACAAAATTTTGCTTTACAATGATGCACACCGTAAGCCTATATAATGTTATAATGTAATGGTCCTTCAATAAAATTTAAAAATTGAAATTTATAAAACCCTAAATGCCTTTTACCTAGAGGTCAAGAATGAAAGGGGAAATGAAATGGGGAAATAGTGACACTGTCAAAACAATTATGTGGGAGGGGGAAGCTGAGAGAACAGGAGAGAAAAGATTGAATTGTGAGGTTTTGATAATTCATAGCAATCAATAAATGAGTGAATTATTGTCATATTAGATCTAGTCAGCAATACACAGCATTGATTCCTCAGAGAAACTGTTAGGTACTACAGAGGGGAGAGGTTATCTGTGCCTCAGGTCAGCTCAGTCAAGTTGCTTTCATAGGTGTGTTTCTTGATTCTTGCTGGTTTTATTTTCAACCTGGTGATGAGGAGTATGGGGATGGAGTATTTGCTCCTCTCTGCTAACAATCCTGGAATTGTCTCTCTCCAGTAGCTTCCCCACCTTACCCTGGTATGAGAAGCAAAGGACTGAGTCTTTAGTTTATTGTTTTTTAATCAGTCAATTCTGCATCTTATTTAGAAAGGCAGCAGAGTCCAAGATAAAATTCATGGCATTAAGCCCAAGTTTCTAGGCCCTTTGGGTAAAATATATTGAATTCAGTCCCTTATTCTAGTAATGACCATATCATATTTTGCTCTCATTTTTCTTTGTGAAAGGCAGATTACACTAGAATCACAGAACAGATTTTGGTACCTGGACAAAAGCAACAGATGGAATATTATTCGAGTGAAAATAGTTTTCCTGTCTCCATACAATTTTTTTTAATAACCTACTTAATAAGGCTCTGTCTTATATATGACAGAATGAACTGAATGCTGTTTGCCTCATCTGTGAATTATCTCATTTCATCATTCTCCTTTTTTAAACCTGATTTCAACCCATATTTCCCCCCAATTCTCACTTTCAGCTTTTTTTTTCCTTTTTAAATGGGTCTTTGGATCTGGTATCTAATCTTTAATTAGTACTTAATCCTCATTTCATAGGCCCTTTGAAAATAGTACTTTATTTCCATAATGATATTTGATGCCAAAGTTATGCTTGTAGGCTACACTCCTACACCCCGCTTCACCCCCACCTACTTTCAGATCAAGGGCTGTGAAACAGTTTTAATATAAACGGACACAATGTAAACGGCTACTTAAAATGTAAATCTTTGGGGTAAGAAAAACATAACCAGTGTCAAAACAAAAGAATGTTTTCAACTGTGAAAATGTGGACTTCCCGGTGTTGTCCTTAATGGCAATAAGCCAGGTGGCTTCACCAAGGCCTCCAGAAAACTAGTGCAAGCAGAGGTGGGGATCAGGACTGAGAGCAGCAGACTCAAAGAGGAGTTAAGGTATTTTAACACAGTAATTGGGAGACAAGTGGTCACAGTACCTGAATACTGTACATAAAGGTTGTTTGTCTTGTATTCTTTTGCAACCTTTAAAAGTGCAAGGCTGTGTCGAAGTTACTCATTACACCGGCATCACGGGACCTACCTCCTCACACACTGTAGAAAAGCGGTTGAGGAACTGGACCGTGTGCACCACAAATTGGTTTAGAAATGCCACCGTTCTTTTCTGTTGAATAGCTGGCACCTGTGTTATGTAAAAACAAACAAGAATCGTACAGGAGGGCCGGAAACCGTGCGATCCCTGGGATATGAACAACCACGGGGCATCCCGCGGTGGGCTCAGCGTTCCTTGTCCTTCTGCGGAGATATTCACGTGTTTTCCTGAACTGGGGGTGGGGGGCGCCCGAAGATGACAGAGGCAGGGTTAAAGTGTGGGAATGGCCCCAGGTGCACAAGTTATGAACTTGCACAGGCGGAGGCATCACACACAGGCACGCAAAGCCCTTGGTGGCCGCATAAAGATGCAGGGGTGGCGGTCGTCAAGGGCCCGCGGCGCCAGCGGGTCCCGTCGGAGCGCACAGACACGTGACACGCGAAGTGAAGGCTGAGCGAGACACTTCACCTCCCACACAACTTGGGAGGGACCCGTGGGGCTCTCCGTGCTCAGGCCGGTAGAAGACAGGCCCAGGGCCAGGCCCTGGGTGGGGCGTGGGGAGTGGGGGGGGTCTCCCTGGGATCCGGCGTCCCTTCCCCACCTTCCTCCCAGGTAGCCGGAAGCAGCACTCCGTCATTTACAAACCTTGGTCAGGTCAATGCCTGACCCCATGAGAGGAAGCCCGTCCTCATCCATCTCTTCAGCGGGCGGGAGACCCAGGACGCACCCACAAACCCTCCCCGAAGGGGCCCGCCCAACCCGGTAACAGAGTTCAGAAGCCTCCTCAAGTCCCCGCCTCCTGGGCCCTTCCTGCCGGAAGGAGATGCCCGCCCCTTCGCACGGCATTCTGGGCTTGGTAGTTCCACGTCCGGATTGTGACGTCAGACGCCGGCGCGAGACGGAGCGTGGCCTCTTTTCTAGTTCCAAAATCTGAAAAATGGGCAAAAAAAAGTGAAAAAAATTGAGTCCCTTTGAGGTTATCCCTGCTTAGTCCTGTCTTCTATGTGTGCGTAATTAAGCATTGATGAACTTTTTTTTTTATCCTATCCATATACTTTGCTAGACCCTGTGGGGGGAATACAGCTGGTGCTCTGGAAAAGTTGGTATGTTGAAGGAGGAGACAAAAGTGGTTTCCAAAAGACTTACACATGCAATATGTTGAGTGCTCCATGGGAGACGCGCGCGCGCGCGCGCGCACACACACACACACACACACACACACGCACACACACATCATGAAAAAGTTGCAACAGACCCCTGCGAAGAACTTGGTATCTGGGATTTCAACATCTTCCTTTAAATTTTGACTGTGCCGTTTACCTGATTTGTGACCTAGGAAATCATCTATCCCAAAGTTGAACCCCTTCTACTACGTACTGAACAAAAGGCTTAGTACTGACAGGAAGCCGAGAATAGTCTGCCCTCCAGGGGACGAGCGTCTAAGGCAGGCAAGATGCAGCTCAGAAGTGCTGCATCTAGACGTGCAGACAAGACTGAGAAAGTTGTGTGCATGCGCACATCTAGGCGGGAACACCCACGCAAATGCAGAGCCCTGGGTACCATGCACGAAAGGTGCTCCCAAATCCTCTGTGAAAACCAGAGAAAGTCCACTTTTTCACCATCCTTCAACCTCAGTATGTCTACACGTCCTTCATTACCTAGCTTAGATCCTTAGATTCATCATATTTATAAACGTCCTCCCTGCCTGGATTATACTTATCTAGAGCAACCTAATAAATCAAATGGTCTTGCTTCTTCTTTTTTTTTTTTTGCAGCTGGTACATATAGTGTACAACCAGTGTTGGTTGACCTCAAGCAGACCCCTTCTGCCTCTACATTTTTGTTTCTTGAGGTTAGAAATTGCGAATTTCTCCCACCACGTCTATTTTCTACTCACAACTGAGTCCTACTCATCTTCCCCAACCAGCACCACTAGGTAATCAGCCAACGGTGGGGGAGGGGAACAGAGGCAATTCTCCAATCAGTAGGGCAGCACTCCATGATCGATGCCAATCTGATGTCCTCCAATAAAGGGGATCCACTGGGATGTCCCTGAGTGGGGCTAAGGGCTACCAGACTCCTTAAAATCTTCAGTTTGAAGCTCCTGCTGACCTATTCCCCTCTTGGAATATGGCCTGCCTTTATCCTATCTCTTAAATTAATCCCCTGTCTTTAATCCCATTTCCCTTTGCTTTCAAATGCCTGTGCTAATAACTTCATTGTTCCTGGAGCAGATGGGGCCAATGAAATCTCTCCCTCAGACCAGAAAGGACCCTAGAGCAAGACCCCAAGATCCTGGTAGTAACAGTACTATGGATAAATTCTTCCTACTTCTACCTAAATTCAGTATCTGTGCACTAAGGACCATTCCTTCTCACCTGCTTAAGAACATCACTCTGATGATTGTCCCCACTCTATCCTGTATCATCAATGTTTCTTTTTTCATTGGATCATTCCCAACAAAATCAAGGATGCTATTATTTTTGCCATAAAATAAATATATTAACTCCACTTCCACTTCCAGCAGAACTCATCAAAAAGTGTCTACTCTTTCTTCAACTCTTCTCCCATCCTCTCCTTAGCTTGTTATAATCAGCCCCACTATTCTGTGAAAACTGGTTAGCTCAAGGTCACTGCTAATAACTTCCATGATACTAAATTGATTGATCAACTCTTACTTCTTATGTAACTTGATTTATAGACAACATTTGACAAAACCGATCACTGTCTTCTGCTTGGAAAACTCTTCATTTGCCTTCTTGGATATTATTCTTTGATGGCTTTCCTATTATTACTCTGGCTACTTATTTTGCTGGTTCCTCCTTGTTTTCCCAACCTTTAGAGTTTCTCATTTATATGTGATGCCTAGGTCTCCAATTGGAGGCTAGTGTGGCTAAAGCAGAGTGAGCAAGGTGAGGAATTGAAGGAGTGAGGTCTAAAGTTTATGCAGGAGATGTATCATATACTTGGTGGTCACTGTAAAGACTGGTTTTCATTCTGTGTAAGATGGGAAGGCCTGGGAAGAGTTTGAGCTGCAGTGTGATGGGAGACACTGAAGAACTCTAAGGAGAGGAGTGGCATGATCAGAATTGTATTTGAGGATGACAATTCTATTTGCCACAAGGTAAAGTGGAGTGGAATGAGGGGAGATAGGAGAGCCTGAAAAAGTTGCAGAGCTCTAGCAGTCATACTTTTCGCCATTCTCTTTTACTTCTAAATATCCATCAAATTCTGTCTTCTAGTGCCTACATTGCTCTTGAATCTGTCTTTAATTCTTTATCCTTTATACCACATCTCAATTTCTGTCCAGCATTCTCTTATGTCTGGGTTAATTCAATGGTCTCTTCCTGACACATCTGATAGCCTCATGATACTTTTGTCTTCCATTTCTCTGTTTGATGTGCTCACAAAGGCTCTCTCTGTGATTCTTGTTTCTCTCTTACTTCCCCTCTCACCATTGTAACCCTCCAATTACCCGCCAAGAATTTCTTTCAATTTCTAAAACCACTTAATGTGGGCCTCTAAATTTGTTGTCCTCTTTGCCTGAAATAATGTCCTTTGTCCCCTTACGGCATCTGTCTGCCTAACTCCTAATCATTTTTACACCTCATCTGCTTTATCCTTGATTTTTAACAGTTTGACTGTAATGTACTTAGGATTTGGGGGTTTTTGTTTGTATTTATCATGCTTAAGGTTTGCTGTGCCTTTTAGGTCTGTGACTTGAAGTTTAAAATAAAATTTGGAAAGATCTTTGTCCATTAGTTATTTAAACAATTTTTTCTGTCACATATTTTCTTCTTTTTGGGGACTCCCAAAATGCATGAATGTTATATTGTTTGATATTTTTCCACAGGTCACTGGTGTGCAGCTCATTTTCCTTCCCAAACATTCCTTGTCCTCCCACCCACTCCCCGTGCTTTGTTGTGGATAATTCTTCACAGCCTATCTTCAGGTTCACTGATACTTTATTTTCTAGTGTTCAATTTCTTATAAAACTCATCCAATAATTTTTCATTTCAGATGTAATATTTTTTCAGCTCTATCCATTGTTTAGTTTCTATTTTTCTCCTAAGATCCTCTTCACCCATTTTTTCTTGTGTATTTAAAAAACCCAATTGATAGTACTTAGTTCATATACTTATCTAAGAATCTCAATATCGGGTTTACCTTTTTATTTGCTTCTATAATTTTTTCATTTGTTTTTTAAAGGAGAGGTAGGAATGAAGGCAAGTAGGCAGGCAGGCAGGAGGAGAGAAGAAGCACTTTATTTTTATTTAGTTGTACATCTTGTTTGTTCTCCCTAGCCTGGGATATGAACCCAGGTCCTTGGCATGTATGGAAACGATGCTCCAAGAGGAGGCAGTGGACCAAACCACCACTCCACCAGGGCACACCTGTGCTTTCTTTTTCTTGATTATGGATCATATTTCCTGCTTTTGGATGTTGCAGAATTTTTAATTTTATTCTGGACATTGTGAAAAGGGAACAATGGAAAGTTAAGCCAGGAACTAAGCATTCAGATTCTTTCACAAATTGAGTTGCTGCAGGGGTTAGCTTTAAATCAATTGACTTTACCTGCAAATAGCCCTGCTCCTGGCCTCCTGCAAAGCACTGAACTTTTGTTTTTACCAATGTTTGAGATAGAGGGGATGGGCTACTGTCTCAGAACATTTTGGTTCACCTTTGAATCCAGCCACCATGAGAAAATGCTAGATTTCATAAATTATCTCTACTTACCAAAAGTATTTCCTCCACTGCTGCTTTTTCAGAAATCTTGGAGGTGGGCTGAAGGTTGAAAAGATTTCATTTGTGTGTGGGATTCTTCCAGACCCCTCTCTGTCCCTTTAGCATAGATTGTTAACAAAGCCTCTGCTGTTTTTTTTCTTGACTCTGCAAAGTTTCCCAGAGAGTCTCAGCCTTACTCTTCCACCTACTTACAGCCAGACGGACTCTTCTCCTCAAATATGACAATTCTATAACTCTCTGCTCGCCTACGCTGCTCTAAACATGAACGTATCTACAGAATGTAGTTTGTCCAAGTTTCTTTACATTCATAGCTTTCCAACAGCCCCACGGAAAAGTTTGGTTTCTATTTTATTTGGTTCTTTCTTGTTATACTACTGATGTGAGAGACTTTCTCACATCTTTCTACATCTTAACAGTAGCAGATCTCATCATCCTATTCATAGAGGAACTTTCTGCGACTCACCAAGATGAATGGACCCGCTTCGAAACATGTTTCTAGAGCATCCCTTGCTTCCCTTGATCTTAACACATATGCTTTCTGCTTGCCTGAGTGTCAACTAGATTATTAATTTAGGGCAGAGAATCTGCCTTATCACTGTTAAGGCCCTACCCCTATGTCTGTAAACTCTTAATTAGTATTTATTGAATGACGTTTGACCCAAGTAACTTTTTGCTTCTTCTTCTGCTCCATTTTCCATGAACCCTGGATTTAGTCAGGATCTTCAATTCTAGGAAAATTCAATGAATCAGCTACCTTGAGAAGAGTCCACAACTGGCCCACCAAGCCTTCCTGTCTAGAACCAGAGCGAGTAGCATACAGGGGAAAAACAGGAACCCAGTCATTTCATGGGTAAGTAGGTTATCTACAAGTAGCACTTGTATATTTTTATACTGTAGAAACAAATCATTCTCAGTTGACTAATTGACAAAATATTTTTCAAAGTGTTTGGATTTCTTTTAAAAAAGACATGTAAAGGCACACCCTGGTGGCTCAGGAGTTGACAGGGATAGTTCGTGTAAAACCCAGACACCCGGGTTCGAAATTTAGGGCTGGGGGGAACAACCAAAATGAACAGCTAAATAAATAAAAAATACCTCTTCCTTTCTGCCTGCCTGCATGCCTTCATTCTTGCCAGCTTCTTTCATCTTAAAAAAAAAAAAAAAAAAAGAGACAAATATAATGCTAGGAGATGTGATTTCTAGTTAAGATAGAATTCTGAGTGGCAGCTTCTCTCTGCATTGTAGGATCTGTGATAATTATTATTCAGTAATTACTCTTCAGTCATTCATAGCTCCTGGCAGCAGTGCCATTCACAATTTAATAATCAAATTTCCAGGACTATTAATCTGTATGTAGCGAGGAGTCTTAGCCAACTGCCAGAAATATGAATTATGTATTCCTTCCTCCAGACTTTCTCTCCTTGAAAATGTACTCCCAGATTTCATACTGTAGGGAATTTTGGTGGAATAACAAGTAGATTATAATGGATACTGATGTCAAAAGACAGAGATTATATGTATACATATATATATATATATAATCTGCATGTATATATCTATTCAACAAAAAGATCTTAAGAATTTTTCAATAGTTAGCAATAGTTTTCTAAGCAGATTGCTAGAAAGTTACCATGGATTAAGTTCTTGGGTGGAAGATATGAAAATTGGGTTAGTTTTCCTTTTGTTTCTTCTGATTTAGCTTCAGGATGGAATGATTCATGGGGTAGGGTGCTGGTTCGTAATAAGATTACATGTCCCTTATACCTGAGGCAGTCACCTCCTTCCCTCAGGAGTGATATACATCATCTACTGGGACTTGGTTAATTGAAGGAATTCAAGTTGAATTATTTCAGTTAAGAATTCATTCTATCAGTTTACTTCTTTTCATTGTTGTTTCCCAGCTTCACTGAGACAGTTACCTTGTAGTGTTATATCCTCTAGGCAGGAGATTGGATTCCTCTCTAGAAAGCTGCCTCCAGAAATCCAGACTTTACAGTTAGGGAGTCCCCAATAAAACAGTACAGAGCCCATTGTCCTGCTGTCTTTGATTGGGGTTGAGGAAAGTTCCCACTGTTGCATTTGTACCCACTTGTTTTTCATTTAGGGAGGTGCCTGAGTGATGACCCAGAAAGGCTAATACTGTTAAAATAATTTATTACTTATATTTTCCAAGAGATGGGAATGCTATGCCACACAGGCCTGTGGGGAAACACCAGAGGTTGATTAGGAGGCAGACACAAGCAGGGAAAGCCTAGGCCAGAGACTTTATTGGGGTTTCTGTGAGGAAGACGGACAGGGAAACCGTTGAAGATTTTAGCTGTTGTGAATGATTATGTCAGCTTTGAGGCATGGAGCTCTACCTCGCTGTCTGCCACCTGCCCTTGGTTTGTTGTAGGGCAGGGATTAACTTGGTGTATGAGAGTTGGATAAATTGATGATTGGGGGTAATGAACTCTCATTTTGTTGGTTGGTTTGCATATGAAAGCTGTGCCTCCAGGAAAGTTGTTTTACTCTCTAGGAGAGTCAGTCCTTCCCTGGGTTTATAAGGTCACAAGTGCCAGAGCATCAAGAATACAGAAAATGAGAATATATATAGATGCTACAATTGGTCCTGTGTTGAATGGATGCTAAGCAGACAAATAAAGAATCCAGGTAAACATAGAACACTTATCTTTTAGTTTGTGGAGTTTCAGGTAATACTTTTAACAAGGTAGCTCTGTCTTGAGTCTAGAATCTCATTCAATTTCTCAAGGATCGTCAGAGGGGAAGCTATCTGTCTACGCAAGCCAGGAGGAGGGCCTTTAGGAGAAGGAGGTCTAATCATTCCTCTGCACTCTGTCAAACCTATATTAGCAGTCCTGCAACAGTGTACCCACCCCCTTTCAGAGGAACTGGTACCCAGGAAGGAATGGGAAACCCATTGTCTTAACCTTCCTGCTCTAGAAGATAAAGGCCATGATGCTACTTTTCTTTTAATCCTTATAACCCTTATAACACTCCTGGTTTTTATTCTGCCCTTTGACAGCACGTGCTACCTTTATCTTTTTGTGACCATGTAGCATTGTCAGCCTCTTCGTAATTTCTTGAGGTCAGAGGTCAGTTCCCATTTCTTTATATTTTTTAATACTGATTACAGAGCCATGCATGTGATAGACAGTATCTGCTTACTTTTGAGGAATTTGTTGTAAAAGTCAACTACGTAGCCCGAAAAATATCAAGAGCAGAGAAAGAAAAAAAAATGTCCCCCACAATCACTATTCTTGGAGAAACCATTACCATTTTTATGGAGCTCTACGGTATTTTACCTAAATCAGATTTTCTCCCTAAATGGACTAAATGAAGTAGTCCTGAGTCATGTCATTGCTTAGCTGTGTACACCTTTTTATTACTCTGTCCTCCTCATAGAGTAACCCCCTCCATTTATTTTGAAAAAGCAGTAAATGATGCTCCCAACAGCTGCTTCTAATTAACCTCCCTTGGCTGGCTCAGTGAATGACTCAGCACCTGGCCTTCTTAAAGCGGTCAGGTGATTTTGAATCACAACCACATAAAATCACTTAACACTACTCTGAAGTTCAACATCAACATTTCTTCTGTAGCCTGTTTCTAGAGTCCAAAGTGATTATACTAGAACTTTGGTTATTACCCTTTAAAAAATGACTGGGCCAGAAGGTATGAGCCATTCAGTGCGGAAAGTGGTTTACAATATTTTCCAGTTTAGAAGTCCTTTTTAATACTTTTTTTTTGACGAACCCTAGATGATTGTGGTTGGATATTTAATATACAGTGAACAAACACATACAAGTTGTTGAGGACTTAAGATAAGAAATGTTAAACGGAAATGGGTGAACTCTTGGGGAATCCATCTGCAAGTCCCAAATTTTCACAGAAAGATACTATTTTGCTTTATTTTCCAGGTCAGGTTCTATTAGTTTTCCTATGATACATCTGCTGTAGAATGTCTTATCCCTTGTAGGCAAGAATGGTTGAAGTATTCTGGTTTTCATTTGAACTCAAGTCAAATCTAGGTTAACAGAACAGATACCAAGAAGACACACACACCTTGATATATCTTAAGATTTCTGAATGAGATTTTTAAAAGTCACTCTCTGAACTGGAAGGAAAGGTAAATAGCAAGACTTATTCTTCCTACTACATGTTAATGGGGTTTTGTGGGAGGAAGAGGCAGATGGGATGCCTGCAAGTTCTGCTAGAATCATGTGGGTGAATCTGATTTGCAGGGAGGGCTGTCTATCTTGTCTTGGGATCCTAGGAGATAATGGCTCCCCAGGGAAAAGGATGTTGAGAGGTGGCAACATTGGGAAATCCTTGTAACAGTTCTCTATTTTCCCAGTTATAGGTTGGAAAGAACCAGCTCAAGCTTTTGCAAACAATTATATACATCTATGAACACATCTTGGTTGTTGTGGAGGTGGGTAGAATGATGGGGAAAGCATAGGTAAAAAAGGCGGACAGAACTCCAGACTTGCTTCGTGGCTGGGGCGTTAGCACATGGACTGATAAGTCTGGGCTGGGAAAGAGCTCTGAAGCAGCTGCATGTGTGACCAGGTCCTGCACTAGCTCAGAACCAAGTGCCGAGGACATCTTACTAGAGCGTTAGAGGTTTCAAGTGAGGGACACTCCCACAGATGTTTCTGGTGTGGGCACTTCGGAGGACATGCACCTTAGCTGTTTACAACACCGCTGAAGCACTCGTGTCCAACTCTCAGAAGACTGATCCTTACAGAACATTTGGTAAAGTATTTAAAATTCCAGAGTCTAAATTCTAGAGAAAATCTTTCTTTCTGTAGCCTGGAAACCTACATGAGTGATTATACAATAATCACAATAAAATCCGAGTTATTTTATTTGTAATAAACACCTGATTTTTAACAGTATTAGTGGCAGAATTAGCAATGAACCAAAGAAGCATTAGGATGGCAGAAAATTACTTAAAAATTACTTGTTTGGTTTACACTAAATATCAACTAAGAGAGTAATTTCTTACAGTTAGAGTCTAAGTAGAAATGAACCAAAATGAAGTAATTTGTTTAGACAGTCTCTATCTTTTTTTTAAAATCACTGTAGCATAATTTATCATCAGTTGCCTCTGGCTTACTTTAGCGTGGGGTTTATTTCTTTTACACACTGTCTCAAAAAAAGAGATTGGTTGCAAAGACTAACCTTAATTTTGACCAGCGTCTAATCTTGTCTGGATTTGGCTCAATGATAGGGCAACAGCTGTGTTTATAAGAAAGATCAAAGTTTTGTGTTTAACCAGCATTAGAAGCAAAGATATCAGCAGCATGTTTTTTAATACAAAGGAAAGAAATAGGCATGCAATACAGCACTAAAAATGCAGTTGGTAGAAATGCTAATTTCATACATCTTTAAATCTATAGTTACTAAAATAGTAACAAAGATGGAGAAAACTGGTGACCTCCCCTTTCATTTAGCATTGTTCATATGGATTTTACGTGTTACAAGTCCCAAGATATTCTGTTAAAAATTAATTGAGTAGGTAAATAATAGTTTTATAACAGCGACTTAAGTTAAACAGAAATAAGCTCATTCCTAAGAAATTTCCAGACAAATGTAACTGGACCCTACATAAAGGGCAGTACTTGTTGTGACTAAGATACTTCAAATAAGAGTTGAAAAGGTCTCAGAAAGTAGAGTCAATGCTTTTGATTTTCCATGAAGACTATGTTCATACGTGCAAAAGAAATTGGTTGAGTTTGAATATGGGACATGTATATTATCAGATGTGTATTATTCTTTCCCTTTGTGAAATGAGATTCTCAAAGATGATAGAATTATTTTGTTTCAATGTGCTTAGTTAACAAATAGTTTCTATAAATTAAAATCATGTTAATAAAAATCTTCTACCTGTGTTTTAAAGGGCGTATTTCTTTAAAGGTATAATTAGAAATGGTTGTTAGCTGTTTTGAAATCCTCTTCTAATGCCTATTAAAATAAATGCTTTGACTCAGCAAGGTGTCAGAGAAACAGAGTGTTCTCTCCTGTCCCCATTACTGAGCACACTTACAGTTTGATAAAGATGGATCGGAACAGACTGCTGCTTTCTGAGGGCTTGACCAGGCTCTCATGAGCAATCTGTGGAGACAGATCATACTAGTGGTTGTTTTTTACTTTGCAGATTTCACTTGGGCTCAGAACCTAGACTGTTCCTGGTAGAGTATAAAGTTGGTCTAAATGGAGTTTAACTTTTCAGGCCACAGAAAAACAAGGGGAATAGTGTGGGGAATCTACTTTTTCTCTTGTCTGAAATTAGTCTTGGGCACAACAGTGTTTCATAACTTCCCCATCAGTACTTCTGGGATGTCAGCTTTTGCACAATTACAAAAAACCAGACACAAATGTGTAAACCAGATTTCAATTTCTTCTCCACTGACATGAGATTTAAAACAGCAACAGGAACATTTCTAGCTCAGTGTCAATATGTAGTCACAAATTACCGAAGTCAGAAACAAATTGGAGTACATGGGTACATGGGTGTGTGATTTTCTGTTTTGGCATGGGAGAAACACTGAAATATCCACAACCAACAAGCCACATCATAAAAATAAAATGGGACTTATGATCCCATCATTTGAAAGCGTAGGATTTACTTCTGACATATTGCAGATTTGTGATATCTTCACTTTGCCTCAACAGTCCTAAATAATACAAGTTTTAGAACGTAAGTACAACTTTTTTTGGGGTCTTTCCACAATGTTTGTAAGTGAAGCAATCTTGAGGAAAACTTAATTTCAACAGAAGAAAAACCTTACACACATTTATAAACAAACATGTAAAAACTAAAAGTAACTAGGACACACACATATATACACACACAATCAGAGCTCATGTTATTTACCAGGTATTAGAAGTGATGACCAACAGTGATTTCCCCACTAAACATTTCCTTCTGTCTTAGTCTTATTTAAACACAGTTTACTAAAAACAAAGTTTACTAATGAAAAAGAATGTTTTAACACTGAAAATAGTTGAACACACTGAAGTTTAACAACAAAGAAGAAGTTAAAATGGTTCCAGAGTCTAAAAGTATGATCGAAAGAAAAGATTTCTCAATGCTTATTTAGTATAAAATGTATACCACTCCTAAACAAGAGGTAAAGGCTTCCCTCTCATATTAGTTTACAAATGGAATCACTATTTTCTTTCTTTGAGGGTAACACTTTCTGTCTCTCTGGCATAACTGAGTTACACCAACACTGGGAGTAGCTTTTCCCCCTAATAGTGAGCAGTCCAACTAGGTAATTTCATTAGACAATTCTTATTTAGGGTAAATCCTTATTTTGGAGAATACACTGCCTGGATACTCAAATATTCAAGCCCAACATACTCATCTTTTTAATCTCCATCTCTAAAGGTAACTGCTCAATTCCTAAGTCATTTTTTCTAAGTACAAGGCAATTTTCAAATATACTGGTTCATTGGATGACTTAGGACATAAATTTTCATCTATACTGATGCTTTTAGGAATGCAATTCTTTCATCACAAAGATTGTCAAAGGGAACCACATCCAAATTCCTTTGCCCTTTGCTTACGCCCCTCTCCTGATGCCCCTTGCTTTTTTTTTTTTTTAAAGTTCAGAATCTACTTATGAAGGTAAATAGGAAATTACTTACATTATTTGGCATATTTTACTACATTAAATAATTGACTTGGAAATTACCGTGCAATTTTTTATCTGTACTTTAAAGCATGTAATAGTTTATGTCAAACAATGATAGGGTCACAAAATCTTACTGAATTCTTTAGTTACTTAACCTATATTTTCCAACTTTAAAAAATAATTTTCTTGATTTCCTAAGCTATTTATAAGATATCTTATGAATAGAAAACTTGAATTACAAATATTTAATGACATTATTGATTACAAAGAAATAATACATATCTGAAATAATTTAGTAATACCTACAAATCTCTGAACTGTGTGGCATACACCTGCTAGGCATTTTCATTTAGCCTAATATTTAATCCTCACAGTAACTCTGTAAGACAATGATTTCTTCCCTATTTTCTAAAGGATATTCAGCTTCAAACGGGGCATTATAACTTGCAACAAAGAATTTTTAGGAATGTAACACTAGAACTGACTGACAAGCAGAAGTATAACCTTATCCTTACTGACATGATGATGTGCCACAGAGATGTTCTATGGCAGCCTCTCCAGTGCAGATTTCAATCATATCTGAGAGGGTGAATACCTCTGCTGCTACTAGATGTCATCTCAAAACCATTTACCTTTCTTGATAAGAATGACGATTCATAAAAGGTAAAGACTTAAAACAAATATTAAGTGATACGTCATTTTTCCAGGTAAGCTTTATCGCACATACCAGATGCTCAAAGAACGTTGAGGTGTCCAGTCAAAAAGATTCGTGCAAACAGGACTGAGCAATGTAATTAGTCACATTTTTAAGAAACTGAAAATCATTTTCATACTGAATTAAAAACAACCCTTTATCATCACTGAGAAGGTTGTAACAACCCTACACACGACAGACTGCAAACAAAAATATATACAACCGCACATGTACATCAACCTCTTTTTTTGTTTTTCTTGTTGTAAATGTTTGTATTCCTAGATTTAGGAAAACAGCATATATTTAAAATATAGAAGATGGGATATACTTTGATAAAATCAAAAGCATTATGTTTCTCTAGTAATCTTTTCTCTGGAGATGAGCTACTGAGTCAGTTACAGCCTTAAAAGATATTTAACACACACAGAACAAAGTAGGAAAACAACTTTCAAACCATCAACATTTTATTTAACAAAAGCAACAATTAAGACATTTCTAGAGTTTACAGTATACTGATATAAAAATAATTCTCCAAAATATGTACTAAAAATACAAACTTTATGGATCTCAGGTACACAGACAACGCATGTTACATTTCAGTCACCCAGAACAACAGCTTGTGGTCACCTCCAATCGCACACAGTGGGAGAGTTCTATGCCAGGAAAGGCCAGATCCGACAGCTACAGAACCAGTGAGGATGGGCTGGAAGACAGAGGACTCCAAAAACTCACTATGTCACCAACGCTAATAAATACTAACTGCTTTCAAAAATAAGAAATGCATCAGTAAGTTAGCGTGGTTTATAGTGGGAACATAATTAAAAAACATGTTCTCTTTTAGGTTAAATACACATTATTATTTGCAGCTGGCTGAAAGGAAGGATACATACAACTTATGAATAACTGGTGCAGCCCAGATGCAAATATTCCCGCAGTGCAAACCAAGCAAGCAAGCAAAATTAATATAGTAAATGAAGGAAGCACTATACATACACGCACACCGGCAAAAAAAAAAAAAATCTGTTATACTACTAGTGATTTAAACATAAAAAAAAATCCCTTCTCTTCCCAATTTAAGGATCTAACATTCATACACAGTTTTAATTAGAAGTTACAAATTGAGGGGCTTGAGAGAAAAGCAGAAAAACACCTATTAAAAAGCACGTATGCCACCAAACATTTCCATGTTACCTGAGGGTGTCCTAAATGATGGACTTGAAACTGGCCTGCCATTTTGCCAGGATAACCAGTAGTTGCAAATACATTTTCATTAGTTGAGGACCACCTAAGGAAAGACAATGGATAAATAAGTACAATATCCTACAGACAACTACCAGCTTTTCTGAAATAGGTTATTATTTTTTGTACAAACAATAATTTTACACCCCTAAACTTATTGATATGGTGTTAATAATTTGGGAATTCTTGTGCCCTTGGCTATAAATATTTTCTCATTTTATATATATTTGCTGAGTGCTTACTGAGTGTGCATTCGTTAAGTTTCAAAGTTACACAGGGTTAGCAGTTTCTTTTTTAAATAACTTAAGGGCTGCTAGCCTGGTAGGAGACACGAGCCAGGTATCAGATAGATACAAAATACTTTACAATACATTTTAAAAATACCTTTCACAGTTCTTGTTGACAGTGATAAACTCATGTGTTTAAAGTCCTTTGGGTTAATACAAAATGCCTAGAATATTTAGTGAAATATTTAAGCTTCAAATCATCCTAGACATGGAATACAATGAATTAATGAATCAGCAAATGTTAATGGAGCTTCAGCAGACATGCCCCACCCTATTAATTGTAGAGAGGAAGACAAAAAAAGAAAGGGATCTTTGACACAAAAAAATGACTGAAATCTAGTTACTATGCTCTGGCACAGTGTATCCAACTCCAGGGGATGAAACACAATTAGTTTAAGGCAAGTCCCAAGAAATCATAACAATTCCCAGTGTAAAGGGCTCCTTCCTTTCCTCATACTTTTGTCCATGTGGTAAGAGGCTATGATGTCATCTTGTGATCAGGAAGTAACAAGCTGAAAGCCACTGAGGATGACAGAGGGAAAGGTCTGAACTCCTGACAATGATGAGCTAGCCACTCAACCAATCCTGAGACGGCCTTCTCCAAACTTCTTGTTGAGTACCAGAGCTCACTGGTTTACAAGGTTTGCTCATAGCTCTGAAAGCAGTCTGTACCTTACAAACTATGGCTTTCTTACAGTTAGTTGAATATTTTGTTTTCTCTTAGGAGTACATAAAATAACCTCCCCCAAGTTCTAAAATTTTATTGTGGGCATTTTAGATTTTATGAAACAAAGCATATACTAATGTTCTTCTGGTTTGATCTCTCAGTTTTCCTATTGGAGCTGAAAGCATCCTAACTGACTACATTGTACAACTGAAATATTATGCACAAATGAACAAGAACAAGACTGACATATGTTAATCAAAGTCCGGAAAAAAGCAAGTCATGGACATATAAAACTAATGCGCTCTTTAAGACACAATGATGTTTATATCCATACATATGGGTCAACCTACATTTACATTTTTATCGGCACAGGAAGATAAGGAAGCAAATACTCTAAAGGGTGGGATGGTATTGAAGTTCAGTGGCAACACGTTGGGTGTCTTACAAAATTTTTCAATAAAAAAATGGAAAACAAATTACTCCTTTGTCCAGACTGAAAGACAAAAGCTAAGACAGCAGAAAAGTGAAATAACCATTTACAAAACAATCAGAAAAACAATCCAATGCAAAGGAGAATACTGGAAAGGTATTCTAAGTGGTGTCCCTGCATAAATAAGTCACCAAAATGATGCCTCACCTGAATAAGCAGGCTCGATCCATGTGGACAGGTCTCTTATCTTGAGGGTAACTGAAAAACATTTTGCATTTTGTGAATTACGTGTTAAGAAGAGGAACTTAAATTAAGGCTTAAAAGGTAGTATCTCTTTAAAAGATGTCTATTTATTAGGTGTCTGTAATAAATAAGACAGTCTTTCAGTCTGTCTAAATTCTAACTAAGCACTGTATTAAAACTATGATAAAGACATAAACATGACTTAGAACCATTACAGAAGATCATTCAATAGGGTTAATGTTTTTCTTCATTTTTAACATAAATAAACATTGCTCAGATCAAAGATTTCCTCCTCTGCATTGTGCTTTCTGGGTTATTCGCAAAGTAAATCTGCAAAACAAGGTGACTCATGTCTGTTATGCAGAAACTCTGGAAAGACTTCTTTCTGCATTACTGTGAAGCCCCCGGTGTACAATGATGGCTCAGTGGATCACTTGTGAAAGTGAATGACATTTTGGTAGGCAAGAGATATATACTGAGGAAGTACCTGGAGCGAGTAATATCCCAAATTAACCAATTATTCCCTGCAACAGCTCCAACTTTGAAGGTGTTTTTTAAACACCAGTGCGCTGACATTAATGGCATCTGTTCCGATTCCAGAGATAAAATGGCTTGTTGGGCCAAAAGGTCATAAAAGCGGATTGTTCCGTTTTTCTCTGCAACCATCAGCTACAAGACAAAAAAGAAACCTCAAAACCGACTTCACTGCCAAATCTGCAGTCAGAAACTCAATGTTATATGGTGAAAGATAAACACTTGCATATATTAAAAATGGGAGATTAAATACAAAGGGAATAAAAGTAAAATTTTCCATCAAATATGAAAAAAAACTTCACAGAAAACTGCTGAAAGACTCAAGAAAGGTACATTTTAAAGTACTGTCACCCAAAGAAAGGATCGGTCTACAGATTCATTCTGGGAAGTTAGTTAAAGTTACCATGCCTAGAAAGGACAGCTAAATGTTTTTCAATAGAGATGAGTTATGTGTTATTCATCCCTATGCAATGTTAAGTTTGTTTCTAGAACAGAAGGCAGCATAGCATGGAAGTACTCCTGGTCAGGCCTGGGGAACCAGACTATTACTTTCACTTAAAATTTGAATGACTGCCAAGTTGTAAGGCTTTCATTGGCAGCTACTTCATTTCTAAAATGCTTATGTGATAAGAATAGTTATAGGATTGTTCTGATAATAAAATAAATTAATGTATGCAAAACATCCAGTATAATGGCTGACACTAGTTACTCAATATTCATGATTATTTTAATATTTCCTTTATTCTAAAATACTGATTTAAGATGTTCAACAAATTAATCTGTTTTTTCTTCAAGATGTTTCAATAAATCCATTTCATTCCTCCCTTCCTTCAAAATACTTTATCAAATGCACAAAATAATTCTAAGATAAATTCTAATTACAAAAATTATTAATATGTGAATAAATTGTTTCTTATGGCAAAAGTAATATAAGTACTGATTTTGGGCTTATAAATATAGAGTATGCATATTTGCAAACACAGACTCTGCGAATAAATGAACAGTGAATACGCACAGGCACACACAAAGGATGATGCTAACTTCAACAAGAAACTTTCCATCTAGAGAAGAGAATTATGAAAAATACTATAATTCAAGGCAAAATGCCCTGATATGCAGAATAAAGGAGGAATTATTTAACATACAGGTAGTCTTTGGAATTATGGATTCTTAATAGAAAAGATGGAATTTTTAACTTCTTTATTAGGGAGAATGTTTAAATACTAGTACTTCTAACAAAAAAATGAGTAAAAGACAAAACCCCATCAAAACAACACTAAGCATTACATATCCTGTTTTATTTAATCCTCATAACCACTATATGAGGAAATGAGTATCATTAATCCCATTTTTCAGATGGAAAGGCTGAATCAGAATGATAAAAGTGACTTCTTCAAGGTTCCCCTGAAAGCCTGTGGCTAAGTCTGAATTTGAACTCAAGTCTTCTTAACAACAGGACACATATTTTTCTTAATACAAGGACAGACTGTAAAGACTGGTGAGAGATCTGGTGTGTTATACCTAATCAAAGGTAGAGAAGGATTGGAAACGGGAGATCAAGGAAGATTTACCATGACTTAATAAAAATATCTGATAATCTGAACCTGACTCTAAAATTCTTAAGAATTATAGGATGATTTAAGGCCCTATGGAAGGGCCAAGTCTTTCTGGGTTCAGGTCCTAAACTAGAAAGGACAATCAAGTATGGTGAATAAGTGTGCAGTCCATAATCAGATCGCTAAGGTGGGTCCCAACTTGATCCTTTGGAGTTACATGGTCTTGAGCAAATGATTTCTCTGTGACTCAGATCTTCATTAGTAAAAATGGGGCTAATAAGAGTACCTAATTTCAGGGCTGTTGGGAGGACAATATGAGTTAACGCATATAAAGCACTTAAAACTTTTAAAGAGTAGGTATTCAAAAAACATTAGCTACTATTATAAAGTCAGAGTGAAACTCAATTCTAGCAAAAATTTTACTTTCGTTGTTTCTAAATTATACACAATTGTAATGATAGCTTAAAATTTTTTTTTAATTGGTTGAAAGTAGATATGTAAAAACAAAGTGAAAAGTTTCGGAACTCCTGGATCTAAAAATGTTACAGGGGAATTTTTCTTTCGGAACTTCTCTGAACCACACAGTAGTAAGCACTGAATTCCACAGGGGAAATAACTCAAGCAGCACAGAACACAGTAGTACTTGAACCAGTGTGAATCTTTGACTGCATAATCACGGGCAGATTACTCAAGCTTGTTTTGCTTTGAGTTGTGCTTCAGTTTTCTAATCTAGAAAATGGAGAGAGCAATGCTACCAACCTCAGAGTGTTTTGTGAGAGTAAAATGAGAGAACTCATTTCAAATACTCAGCACAGTTTCTGGCACTGAGAATGACTCAAGAAATGTTGGCTGTTACACCTCATTTCACTTAGCAGCTCTCTAACTTCTTTTATCTTAGGGTCTGAGCTGAGATGTCCTTAGTTCCAAGTCTCTGATCCCATGACATCCTAAAATCTTGGTTCTGTTATTACTATCTGCTGAAATCCTAGTTCCAACTGTGGTTTGTTATATTGAAGAGCTTAGTTTCTGAAGTTCTTTTTTTAATTTTGTTTTTAAGGGAAAGGTGCAGGAAGGAATGAAGGCAAGCAGAGAGAGAGGAGGGAGAAGCATTTTTAATGTATTTTATTTGCTTATTCCCCAGGCCCTGGGTTCTGAACCTGGACCCTTGAGATCTATATGGATTATGCTACCAGGCGGTGCTGGACTTACCTGCTAGGCTAGGAGGCCTCACCCTGAAGGTCTTTGGCTTTTATATCTTCTACTAACTATTAAATGCTTACATTTGCTCTTATCGTCACTGATTATGACATTTCTGCCTCATTTATATCTCGTATAATTTTCATATGAATGTTATGACATAGAAAATCATGGACCCATCTCTAACTTTCTTCTCCAGCTGCCTCACTTTTATCAAGACTAAGCTTGCATAACAGGATAACAATTCTGGGCTTAATATGGGAGTCCACAAAGAACCACACTGTAGTAATGTTAGTGTCAGAAATGACAACAGTAAAACTGATTGCTTACTATGTGCCAGGTTTTTTTTTTAAAGAATTTTGTTAAGTATTCACTCATTTAATCTTCATAAGCATCACTTTTACAAGATGAAGAAGTGAAGGCAGTGATTGAGAGCTTGAGTAACTTGCCAGAGATCAGTTAATAAACGGTAGAACTGGGATTTAATTCCAGACAGTTAGATCAAGAGTCTACCCACTTTTCTGTGTTGCCTTTCTATATTTTAGGTTTTTGAATTAAGCAGTGACATGATTAAGCTGCTACTTTAAGATTAGCCTAATTAATATAGGCAAGAAAGAATCAGAGCAGACAGCCAGACTTTAGAAACAAGCTAAGTCTTGGCAAGAGCTACTTGTGAAGAATGCACCTTAATGACTGAGAGGAATATACTATAGTGAGAGGAGGAAAAAATTAAAAGACCTGGAAAAGTCTGCACAAAAAGAAGTTATCAGAGATGATCTTAGAATTTTGAGTTTAGGTGAGTTAGTGTAGGGACTTCCATTTTGATGTCATAAAAGGAAATAAACCAAGGTAGAAAAGGCAGGGTGAAATTTTAATGATATATAGAAGAAAAATAGAAAATTAAGTTAAAGCACATAAAGAAAGGGATCTGAAATAACCAAAAATGAAGCATTCAGATGTAAGTTTAGGGATAAGAAGTTGTAACAAATATTCTCATTTCTCAACAAGGTCAGTTTTCAAAAAGTATTCTACTGCATTCATACATGGCGACATTAATATTTCGGTAGAATTCTTGATTATGATTCAAGGAGACTCACTGCTATGGGAAAGAAATCTATACATAAATTTTTATGTCTAGATTCTGACCTGGTTTCAGAAATGATACTTATGGAAATAATTCCTATATATATTAATATGAGTAAATGAATAAATTTCACTCATGAACATATACAGAGTCTAAGTCTACTGATGAAAAGATTAAACTGACAAAACAAGTTTTCATGGACTCCTAGGGCTCAGAGAACACATGCACAGTCTGAGGCTTTTCATCTCAGGATTACCTCCTCTGTGAAGGCTGTGAGCAAATGTGATTAATCCTTCTTTATGTCACCATTCTGCTTACCAGATTTTTTGATCCTAAAGCTTAAAATCTGTGACACCATGTATTTTCTTCCATGTAAGTCAGTGTGTAACTTAAAGGCAGGGACTTTATTCATTCTTTTATCCCTTATTACAATAAAGGGTACAGTGTAGGTGAGAACTACCTTTTCAGAATTCACAAAAACATAGTCAAAGAAGAGTGTGTACTGGAGAAAGAAGAGGGAAAAAATGTATAAAGATGCTAAAGAGGACTAGAATAATGCAGCTTTGAAGATCAAGTGACAGGGGTTTCAATACAGGCGTGGTCAACAGTGTGAAAGCGGCCCTGAGATTACAAATCAAAGACAAGGCCATGGAATGTTAAAGTTGTCACCGGTATCTGAGTGAGGTGGAGATGAAAGAGATTATGGAATTATACCAGGGGATTGGGAAAGAGGAACTCAAATGAAAATGTACCAGCATATTGCGTTGCATTTTGCTTCGCTTTACTGTACTTTCTATAAATTCAAAGTTTGTGGTAACCCTCTGTTGAGCATTTTTCCAATAGCACGTGCTTGCTTTGTGAGTCTATCACGCTGTGGTAACAATCATATTCCAAGCCTTTTCTTATACTTATGTCTGTTATGGTGACCTGTGATCATGATCTTTCTTTGATATTATCATTGTAACTACACACTACACCAAACTTATTGACAAATGTTGTGTGTGTTCTGACCACTCCATCGATCACCCATTCCCTGTCTCTCTCCCTCTCCTGGGGCCTCCCTATTCCTTAGGCCAACAACCCTACAATGGCCTGTGAGTGTTGAAGTAAAAGGAGAGTCATATGTCTCTCACTTTAAATAAAAAACTAGATATAATAAAGCTTAGTGAGGAAGGCATGTTGAAAGCCAAGATAGGTGAGAAAGCTAGGCATCAGTTTTGCATCAGTCAGCTAAGTTGTGAATCCAAAGGAAAAGCTCTTGAAGGAAATGAAAAGTGCTACTATCATGAACACACAAACGCTAAGAGGCTGGTTGCCGAAGGTTAGGGAGGCTGTGGCAATTTCTTAAAATAAGACAACCACCATCCTGAGCAGTCAGCAGCCGTCAACACTGAGACAAAACCCTCGTAGTAGTAAAAACTTTTATATTAAGGAAAACACTTTTTAAAGGTATAATGCTATGGCACTTAATAATTACAGTATAAACATAACTTTTATATCCATTGGGTACACTAACATTCCATGACTTGCTTTATTTATGAGATATTTGCTTGATTTTGGTGGTCTGGAATCAAACCCACAGTATCTCTGAGTTATGCCTGTATAGGTGACAGGTTTAAACATTTTCAAATAAAAGATGTGAAGTAGGCAGATTAAAGTTAAAAGGGAAAACGTAAGTATATAATGGTTAAGAGGACCAAGAACTATGGAACAGGCTGCTTGGGTTCAAATGTCAATTCTTCCAGTTAGTAGTTACATGAGTTGGGCGAGTTACTTAACTTCTATGAGTTTTGGTATTCTTATCTGTAAAATGAGGATTACTTCATGAGGTTGCCACTAGGATTAAATAAGCTGCCATATAGTAAATGCTGATATGGGCCAAGCATATGTGCTATAATTAATCAGACATCATTTTGTGCAAGTATGACAGAAAATACTCAATGGAAAAGTATGAAGACATTTAGAGGGCTATGAAAGCAGTATGCCTAAGGAACTGGCATGAGCTCTAGAGGATAGCCAAAGGATTAAGTTAAAGAAGATGAATGTGCTAACTTCTTGGAGCCTAGGGAAAGATAAAATAAAAGTGATATTCGGGAGAAGACACTGGTAAATAAGAGAACTCTTGTTGAATGGCTCCTATCTTCTAAATAAAATGAGTTAATGTCAATGGGAAATAACTTGTAACATATTTTTAGAATTTTGGAAAGCTCTACTCTGAATTGAAATTGAATACCACAACAGCTACAACAAAAAAGGACAAATGATACCTATTGTTTTCACACTATGATTGATCATCAGAATGGATTTGACATTTTTCTTTTAAATAAATACCACTACTCAATATCTGGGTATTAGTTTTTAGATTGTAATCTACCAAATGGCAGGAAAAGTATATTCTGAATAAATGCCATTTATGGGTGACGGTTGTTAAATAATATTTTAATTATAAATACCTTTCAGGTATAAATTTCTAGACTAATCAAAAAGCATTTAAGTCAATTAGAGCTGAAAAAGGTCATTAATTTTTCTTCTTTCTACGTGTATGAATTACTTATGTATACATCTTTTCATCTTGATAAGAGGAAGTCATGTTGTAAGTAAAAAACCTTAAACATTTCCTCAGGATGCCAGCAAACACTCATTCCAGGGGAATGAAGAACGAAATGAGCCGTCTGTATTCCTTCCAAGTTCCAAATCCTAATAAAAGAAGTATAATGTTAAAGAGCATTGATATATCATTATTAAAAATGAAATTTCCATAAACTAATTCAAAACTATTAGTTATTAATAAGATAGACATCGGCATTTAAAATATATCTTTTAAAGAATATTATAACATTTCAGAAACTGTACAAGTAGTGTGAGGAATTTATGTTTGACCATATTCAATCATAAAAAGTCACTTTTCTCTCCAATTGACACTGTAACGTAACACAGTAACTAAATTAAATTACTCATAAATTACACTTTATTTTGTGGGTAGAATCTTGAAATTTCTAGGTCACTAATCAGGCGATATTACTACTTAAGCAGCCATTATAATTAACAATAATTTCTACCAGGAGAGCTTAAACACACACACACACACACACACACACACACACACACACACACACTCTCTCTCTCTCTCTCTCTCTCTCTCTCTCTCTCTCTCCCATGCCCCTATAAGCTGGTACACACATACCACAGATGCGGAAACATACCCATCAATGCTCCCATTTTCAAGATAACATAAAAAAGATAGTATGAGGTGATGTGAAGGTAGGGAAGAATTATTTTCTACATTGTTTTCCAATTACTTATTCTGTCTTTGGGCTTCCAACCCAGGGTTTTCATCCCATCTTTGACCTTTTTTTTCTGATCTGGTTCATTTTCCTATTTCTCTTTCTCAAATGTGGCCATGATTCATACATATCAGATTAAAGGTGGACTGAAGAAGCAGGTGTCTGTTTTCTCCTACTCTCCTTTTCCTTAATACTGACACCTTTATAGTAACGAGGACCAAATTACTCACTGACATGGTTTTCTGCCTCAATTTCTTTCCCTTCCGGAGTGGAGATAAAGGCTCTGAAATCTCGATTAGGCATTTTGTTGTGAGAAGCACTAGTCTCCACCCAGAGTGCTCATTTTCCACCTTATTCTTCACACTCAGTCACTGTTGTATCGAGTGTGACACAGAGTTAGAAAGGCAAGAGACAGAAGTTGGTGGGTGGTTGGCAAAGTACCCAGAGAATTCTGGTCTTTAAGACTCGAACTCATTCATTAGAATGCCTTGAACTTTTTCTCCTAGGTTTTCTAGTTTATATCTCATTAGACACCATAAAACAATTTAAACAAACCTATGAAATACATATTTGAAGTCTGGGCAAGATTTTATTTCAAAGAAAGTAGACATATTTATTGGACAATGCTATTATTCTGTGCCAAACCACATTATTTCAATATTTTTCTTCCTTGTAGAAATTATAGGGTTTCCGATCTTGAAATATCATAGTTACATATAAACTAACATAAATATTTTTCAAAAAAATTATTTACTTGATCAAATTATTTAGAAGCAAACTCTTTTCTCTTGCCAAATCAATACTTTTGATCTGTATTTACTATACAAGGGAGATAATTACAATTTAACTGAAGAGAAGAATCACATTTACCAAGGGTTTATGCAATTGTGTTTCACTTCTCAGAATGAATAAGATTATTAATTATGGCAACTGAAAATTTCTTTCTTCTCTATTGCCTTTTGCATAATAAAGTGCTGGGCTAGCATATATTTTACCACTATTGAAATACTAGGAATTCGCTGAGTCCCCAAGAGAGACTGGTTTAAAGGCTCCGCTCCATTCTTTTAATCTTATTCTAATGTGCATTTGATTTTTGTTTGTTGTTATATAAATCAAATAAAGACATACCCAGAATATTTTCATGATTTTTTTTCTTTTTAAATGAAAGAAATAAAGAGGTAGAAAATATGGATAAAGATATTGTATAAGAAGAGGTCAATAAGTGAAGTGTATTTCTGTCCAATGAACCAAATTTTAGACTAATTTTTGAGCAGTATTTTATCCTAAACAGAATCTGACATGTTAAAAAAAACCCAACAAACCAACAATAAGTTGACTTAAAAATGAGGGTGATCCAGATTACTTAACAAGACTAGGATAAAGTGATTTATGGTTTATAATTATATGCTCATTAAATAATTTTCAATGGTTGCATAATCCAAGTACTAAGGATGCAAAACACAACATATTGGGCTGAAATGAGTAATGTAAGTGAATTAGCTACAGATGGTACACTTTAAGTTAAGTCTTATTTCCCTTTGTGATAGTTTCCATAATTAAGCTTCTCAAATCATTTTGTGGAGTTCAACTAATTTTTCTGTGTCTGCATTACATGGTTTATCTAGCTAATATTAGTTCTATCAGATAAAGTCATGTTTATTATTTGATACATTACGTTACTCCATACATAATAAAAATGTACAAATCATAAATATACAGTTCAAGAAAACACATTCGAACTGAACAGCATCTAAATTATGAAACAGTATTTCGAGAGTGAGCTTCAGAAGTTGTCTTGTGTTTTCTTTCTAGTCACATTTCTTTGCCCTTTCATAGAAAGTACTCATTTATCATGACTTATCACCCATAGCTTATTTTCACCTGTTTTTAACAACAAAAGAATCAACTATGGTATATGTATTTTCTTCTTCTGGCATCTTTCACTCACTTTATTTTGTGAGATTTACCGAGACTGCTACGTATTTCTGTACTTTGTCTCTTCTCATTGCTGCACAGAGTATTCCGTTACGTAAGTACCCAGCAATACATTTATCCGTTCTATTACTGACACAAACAGTAATGCCACTATAGAGCACATGTCTTTCAGGCAATACAGATACTCACAAACCCACACACCCTCCACACACATACCTGCTGGGTACATGCCCATGTATGGAATTGTTGGATAATGGTTGACAACTATGTTCGACATTAGCAGGTATCATCCAATAACCTTCCAGAGTAGCTGTACTTTAATTTTCCTTTTTCTCTTAGGTCTTTTTAATTAGAGCTTAAAAAGCCTACACTTTTCTTTGACACATTTTCTGACAAAAATAATTTTAAAACCAACATTGGTCTTACTTGCAAGGTAGATTATTCAAATTATCCCCTTTCTCTAGTATTTTATTACTTTTTATGTAACTATAATTGGATAAATATGTATGTTTTAAAATATAATGAAAACAATGTATAGTCAAAACTTTCTTAAATGACTTCCTTCTGACTTCCTTCTAAGAACAAGAGCATTTTTTAATAGGCTCATACATCCATGCTATATGCTTATCAAGAGGGAAAATGGGTTCTTTGCTTAGCAAACCTGTATTTATAAGTGATATAAACCTATGCTTATTAGTGTAATTACATAATTAACATTACATAAACTAACAGAAAATGGATGTGAAAGAATTGTTTTAGTGAAACTAAGTTGATGTCAACTAAAGGTAAATTTCTAAATAAAAAAAAAAGCTCTTAAATTAGGCATGTGACAGTTAAAAGATTAAGGAATAAAATCACACAATTTTAGATATATTTAAAATAAGACTGCTTAGCAAGTGCTGTTTTCATTGTAGACACTGTATTATGGGCATGATTCATGCAGAAAAGAGGTCCAATACTAATCAATGGACTCAACCAAAAGGGGGGTGAGTGGAGAATAGCTTTGGCCTAAGAGTAACACTTCTAAGAGGAAAGTTTCATATATTTTTGTATATTAAAATAAAGTAAGTAGACATTCCTTTAAAATGATTTAGATGAGTTTACCAGTTTTTTTGTTATCTATGAAACTACAGGTTTAGGCCATGTCAAGCTAAGAGCTTTTACTGGAAAAGGCAAAAAGATAAATTTGGAAATTCAGTTTAATATTGCCAAATTTATTGCTAATGTGTTTATAACAATATAATTACATAACACTTTTTACTATAGAAGCACTTTTCAGAAAAGTGGAACATTCTATATATAGAAAAGCTGTAAGAGTTTAGTCTTAGTACATGTAAATACTCAAGCATATGGAAAGGTAACAGACCATTTCTTAAAGTATAAAAGTAAATTTTATCAAGTTAAACTACACTGATTAAAAAATGAAGACCATATGAAAATACACATGAATACCTACTTAGATGTCTGCAAGGAAACTTAAAAGCAAAACTCTTCAGGTAAAGTCAATCTGCTGACACATTAAGAAGTCAACAGTACAGACTGAATCAAAGCACAGTGGGGTATAGAGCATCACTTCCATAAAATGACAGTTTTGATCCAATTTGATTGTAACTATAGCAAACATTCTCACCTGTTCCAAATCTGTGGCACCAACTCGTAGACTTAGCTATAAAGTGTATGGATAATGAGCTACCCAGATCTGAGACATGAATTACACTTACTCTACTTATGGTAACTTATTGTTAAAATTATTGCCTTATTTTGGGTGGAGTGCTTTTCAGCAGAACATTAAGTATCCCTACCATATGGTACTAAAATTGTCTCGTTTAATTGTAATTGCTCCATTTAATTAATAAAAAGGCCCCATAAATTGGGTGTTGGCATATTGGGGATATCCTAGATACTCTCAAGGGTCTTTCAAATTGACAATTAGTTGAGGGAGATGTTCACTCTGTGAATTCAAAAGGAAATTCCCTGTTCTTTTTATTTATTTGCCCTCCATTTTTCATTGGCAGCTCACTGTCTGTAAAGGAGTTCATTGTAGAAATTTTTGCTACCAAATGTTTTTGATAACACAGACAAAAGAAGGGATGGATGACATTAAATGGCACATCTGTATTCATTTGCCTTTCCCTCACTGCTAAAGCAAAAAATACAAACTACAATCTTTCTAAAAGACAAGACTGTATCTCATGGACTGCCAGGTTAATTAAATATGGAAGCAAGAATAAAAGTATACCAAGATGTAGCTATAAGGGTGAGAAAGAACTTTACAGTGTAACTGAGGAAAGGGACTTTGCTTCAATAGTTTTCCAAAGAGTTTGTAACAGAAAAATGAAGATTTTCCCTTTTTCACTTCTAATAATCAATCACTAAGTTACTCACTATGCTATGGATAAATAAAAAAGGGGAAAGACATGGTCTATTTCCTTAGTAAGTGAACACATAATTAGGAAAAATTACAAAATTAATTTAGTCTACAGTATCTGATTTTAAGTACAAAAGGAGTTCAGAGGTGGGGAACCATAAGATCCAAAGAAAAAAATCTAGGGATTAGATGGATCAATCTTGAAAGTGAATATGGTAGGTTAAAATGGTGAATAAATAAACTTTGTCAGCTTGTGGTTTAGACTATGAAAAGAATTTGATAGCTAGGCAAAAGCTCTAACAGTGGAGGCAATAAAATGGCATGAGAGTGTAAAAATTTTATAATGGATACTTTCAGTATATGTCACTGTTTTAAAATATAATCTGAAATATTAGACTATTTCTGCTTTTTTAAAAAACTAAATACTGAGTCTACGAAGTATTAGTATACTAGAAGGATTGCAAATGTACTACTAGAAGTTTTTTTGAAAGGGTAGGAATTGGAAGAGAGAAAATGAGAGATTAACTACATATGATTATTATTTTAATAATTACAGGCTGTGTGTGTTCTGAAGGGGAGAGAAAGTGTCCTATTTCAAATCAGAACATTAATAACCCAATCATACGAAGGCAATCTATTCTTTCCATGAAGCTTTGGAGGGCTTACAAAGTCTTAGACTCTCTACAGAGGGATGATGTAGGGTGGGTAGGGGTGTGGAAAGAGGAGGCAGGCATAGTCTGTGTCGGGTATGTACCTTCTCCCCATGTCTGCATGGAAAAGTTTTCTCTGGGCACTCCAGCCTCCTCCCACATTTCAAAGACGCGCACATTAGATGACCTGGCAAGTCCAAACTATCTGAATGAGTGTGGTGTATGCAAGTGAGTCTTGGATGGAAGGTGATTCCGTTCAAGGTTAGGTCCCACCTGGTGCCCTGAGCTGCTGTGATAAGCTCTGGCCATCTGCCACCATGAGATGGAGTAAGTGGATTGGAAAAGAGATACAAATTATTATGTAATGTTAGAAATAGTTTGGGTCCAGTGTGAAGGGGTAGGGAGGGAAGGGGAGGGGAGGGGAAAGAGAGAGAACACTATTTCAAACAATGGACTCTCAGTGATGGGAGACAAAAATGCAAATCAAAGGGTACTTAAGTGATGAGGGAGGGAGGGGAAAATGGGGTAAGGGGAATTAACTAAATGAAGGGGAAAAAGGCGGGGAGGGAACATTGGTAAGCCTATTGTACTGTATGTCAATGTAAATTTGCTATTATGTAGACCTCAAAACAATTTAATGTCAAAATGCTATATCCCTTCAATAGAAAATGAAAAGAAAGGGAAACAGGAAAAAAAAAAAAAAAAAAAAAAGAAATATGCTGTAGCTACCTATCTATCAATATATATATCAATAAATATATCTCAATTTGCCTACTGTAAAGTTGGTTTTGTTATATGTTGGTTCACTTACAGAACCTAACAATAAAGATAGCTTCCCAGAGGTGAGACACTAGCTACCTAAGGCCTCCCTAGGGAAGATTTAACGTCTTATTTGACTTGTACAGACAGACAGGAATTGTGAGAAACTTCATCACACTGAAAAACGAATCTGACTCCTTTCTAGTGTTTTTGATGCACGTCATTCTCACAGGTGTAAGGTAATGTTTCTTTGTGGTTTTGATTTGCATTTCCTTGATGGTAAGTGATCCAGACATTTCTTTGGTGTTAGAGGGCATCTGTGTGCCTTCTCTGGAGAAGTGTCTATTCAGATCTTCTGGCCATTTTCTGAATGAGTTGCTTATTTTTGTTGTTGAGGTTATGAGGTTCTTCAAACATTTTGAAGATTAACCCCTTGTACAATGTATGGTGTGCAAATATCTTCTCCCAATGAGTAGGTTACCTTTTAGGGATTCTTTGTGGTGGTTTCTTTTGTGTACAGAAGTCTTTTATTTTGATGTGTCAGCAAAGGTGTGGAGAAAAAGGTATTCTTTAGTGAAATCTGTATAGAAATGGTCTAGAGATTCCTCACAAAAATTAAAATGGAACTACTATTTGATTCAGCACTTCTACTTCTAGGTATATGTCAGAAGAACACAAAAGCACTATTCAGAAAAGATATTTGCATATCTGATGTTCATAGCAGCTCTATTCACAAGAGCCAAGACATGAATTAATCTAAATGCCCACCTACAGATGACTGGATAAAGAAGATGTGATGTGTGTATACACACTGAATTTAATCCTACTTAGCTACTAAAAGAGATGAAACAGTGCCTTTTGTAAACAAGCTCAATGGAACTTGAGGTGATTATGCTAAGTGAAACAAGCCAGAAAGAAAAAGAAAAATACCAGATGATTTCACTCATATGAGGAATATAAAGAAACAAAATGAACAAACCAACATAACAAAATTCTCAGGACTCTGTTGCAAGACTGTGGTTACTGGGGGGGTGGGGTGGGGAGTGTTGGGGGAGGGGAGGGGAGAGGAAAAGGGTTGAAAGGGTAAAAAAGATAGTGGTGAGGGGCACCAGAACTCTGGTGGTAGTGTGGTGTGATACGCAGTGCGACTGAAGTGTGAAGCTAGTCTGATACCGATCGCAGTATAAACTAGTAAAGTAATACTAAGAAAAAAAACCCCTCAAATCAAATTCTCAATTGCAAAGAAATACAGTACTGTAGTTTTCAAACAGATCACATGTAATACTTTTATCTTCAAGGAATTCAGAGTAAAAGAACTTGTCCTTTAACTAATATAAACCTTAACACAACACATACTACTACCTAGGAATGATTAGCATTTCAAATTTCCAAGAAAAATTTGATATGCTTTACCACTTACATTTTGACAGTATACTATAAATGAAAAATTCTTTATCAGTTACATAAATGAACTTTCACAAAAACCTGAATGTTTACGGATATGATTTCATGTATATAATTTTACTGTAATCACATGAGGACCACCAAGAGCCAGCTCAAATTACTGCAATCACAGATATGGTGATACATCTCATGAAGTACTGGTTTGTATTTCATCTACAAGGGCATATGGGACAGAACAAAGAGTTGAATACTGGAGTGGTGTTACCTGTATACAATCATATAAAATTTCAGAAAATTCTTTCATCACTTTTTAACTTGATTAAAATCTTTCGATACCTTATTTCATTGCACTGAATTAAAAAAGGACTGCAAATGTGATCAACAGGTTTTAGTAAAATTTTTGGATAGTTCTTATAAGACACTGAACCCTTATATTCTATTTATCAGAAGTAAACTATTACCAAACTCAACCATTTAGAACCACGTATTAATAGATCTTGATTGAAAATGTTGCCAAAAATTAGAGGTAACTTTAGAGAGAATGATAACTTTATTTCTGGAATTACTTAACCATAACATTACAATGAATATGAATTCTCCTGATTTTACTTTGTATGTGGTATTATTCAGACCTAGTTTATTTCCTCCTAAATGGGGATTAATTTCCCAAGTAATGCTTCATTGCTCTATCTTCAGAAAGCTCTCAGTCCCCTTCTTTCTCTATTTTCCACAAAGATTACTTTTAAACAGGTCACATTTTTTTTGTGATCCTAACTGGGATGGGGTAGGGGAGGAACATACTATCTTAACTGTGGAGCTTGAAGATTTTCAAATGTATAATGAACAGAAGTAATATGGAAAGAACTGAGCTAACCTGAGGTATACAGAAAACATTGCTTTTCCTCCTGCAAATTTTTTCAAAAAACAATACCTCTGGCTTACTGAATAGCTTTGGCAATTTAGTATGACCTTATCCAGGGACTTAGTTACATGTCTTAAAAATAAAAACAAAAACTTATTCTTTATCTGTTATATTCCACCCATATCTTGTCCCATTCTTTAAAAAAAATAACTAGAATCCATATTTCACAAAGCGAATGGCATTCTTTTTAAAAATGAGTCAGAACATCTAACATCCCATAGTTTATAGACAGGGTGAATGGTGTATTACATGCCCCTATTATTTTAGTCTTAAACTAAGAATTTCTTTGGTTTCTAGAAGCCAATTTTCCTTCCCTATAAATTTTTATCAAATACTTAAAAGATTATTTGGGGTAGGAGGGGAGAGGAGGAAAGAGATTTACTTCTGACATCCTTTGTAGTTACAGTGAGTACTGGGTCTTCTATTTCTTTTGTATCCCTCAAAGCACTAAATGTTGGCCATACTAAATGTGTTTAATACATATTTGTTGATCTGACTTGTTCTTACAGAATGGTACTGTTTCTAATGTGCAAGAACATCTGTTATTTGGCCCTAACTGGGAATGAGATGTTCTCTATTAGTGAGTTTTTAAAAGAATAAGCTTAACCCATGAAATACTAGAACACCATTTTTACCTTCTTTTTGAGGTAGAAGATCATCTTCCTAGGCAAATATGTACTTATTTATCTCTCAAATATTGTAACAACTAACTTTTTGATGATTCTGGGTCATATTTATGAACATTAGTACTTTCATGTTCTGTGCATATGCATATATGTATATTTAGGTATATACATATATATCTAGGTATGTATGCACATGTGTGTTTGTATTATGGTGGGTATGACCATAAAGGTATGCAATGTGAGGCTGAATGGCTAGCAACCCCATGATTACTTGGGAATTTCTTACACTCATCTCTGATTAGATGCTTATTTTGATAATGGCATCTTTTTTTATAAAAATGTGGTGACAGGTAAGTTGTACTCATTCCTTTGCCCACTCATTCACTACCTGCCAAAAGAGTACTCTTAGAGGTGCTGTGAAGTCTCTAAGGTAGTAAGAATAAATGATATAGAAAAATACTTTCTTAGTGAAAAGGCCAGAGCAGTTTACCCTGGAATAATTCCTCTCATTCTCTAGAAAAGTCTGTTTCTTTTCACTCTTCCTCATCTGCAAACTGGGCTAATGATATATGAAGAAAGAATAGGACATTTTCATTTCCAGGATTTGTACTAGAATATTTTAGCAAAGAATCTTTTAAAAATTATAAATTCTTCAAAAGCAGAATATTTCTGAAGATATAATTTTAAGTATGATTCTATTCATTTTATTAAGCCCTGCATAATGCTTAATTTTATCAGAACGTACAGGTAATAGGAATACCTGCCTTTTTAATAACATAAAAACTTCTTAAAGAAACTTAAAGTACAATGCATAGTGTAGTGCTTCAAAGCAGATTGGCTGGGGTCTTCATCTGCAAAAAAGAAATGAGAACCTACCATGTAAGGTTTTTGAGTATAAAACAAATTAATTCATGTAAAACAGTGCCTGGTTACACATTATCTAAATCAATGATTCTTAACAAAGGATGGTTCTCACATGCAGAGGACATTTTTGATTTGACTCTCCTAAGGATTGGGGTCAGACAGGCATTTAGTGAATGAAAACCAGTATGCTGGACATTTTACATGAATTTTGAAAGTCAGGGTGAACTTCAGAAATACCTTAAAAAGTAGGGACATGTTATTTTTGCAGTATTTATTAGTATTACATTACATTGCAAAGCAATGAGTTATAGGACGCACATACACATGTACATGCACACACACAGGCTGAGTTGCAAGAATATCATCCTTTTTTATTTTTCAACTTAACATCCTTCATTTTGTCTTGTCATGTTGTCTCTACTTTGATTTTTAACATCATTGTTTTCCTATGACTACTGATACGAGTTTTTATTCTAATTTAACTGTAGCTTTGCTCAAGAGCTATGACACTGAAGAACTCCAGCTGGCACTATTTACATTGTACTCTAGGTAAACCCTAGGCCTGCAATTTTGCAACTTAGCAGTCTTGCCTCTGCCTTTCAATTTCCTGGAATCTTATTTTTGTGATATTCGGAAAAGTGATGGCATCTAAGCACGGCACCCTGCGCTGTGATTCTATAGCAATTCGCTTTTTTTTATACAAGTGTACAGTACGATTAAGATGCTATAATGATTTTTTAATAATTATGTATTCTGATTAGATCTAAGTGTCTTTGAGCTTAAGATATATAACAGATATTATAAAATGCTTGTCTAAAAAGGGGTGATTGGTACTGAGAAATAATCACTGACTTAAATGAAATCTCTATTTTCTTAGAAACTTGCACAGATCATAGAATACTAAAACGAAATGGAATCTTAAATCAAACGATCATCCTCTATAATAACATATTACAAGTAGCATTTTGATTCATAGTTGGAATTAATGAAGTTATATTACAACCTCTAGAGCAGAGCTACAGAGCAAGCAGAGCTATCTATTCTTAGATAGACATACCATCTTTTCAACATGAACGTGAAAACTGTCACTCAGAGCACTGAGCTCTGAGTCAAACTCCCAGATATTCTTGTTTTTCTACTTAAGGGCTATATCCCTTTTAACAAATTGCTTAGATTCTTTATCTTATAGCCTCATCCTACTAAAAAAAGAGATAAAAATAGTATTTTTCTCAATTGCAAAAATTAAAGAACTCTATATAGGTAAGGTACATAAAAGTGGTGGCTAGCATATAGCAAAGCACTTGGTAAGAGAGTAATACTTACTTTATTAATGCTTCAACTCATTTATAAAAAAATCAGTACCTTTGTCAGTCTTAGAGAAACTCAAAATGGTTCAGAAATGATTATTCACAGGTTTAAACATAAATAAGTGACTGCCAAATACATTATTTTCTATACATTTATTTATTCTCTATACCAAGAGACAAGTGACACTTTTTAATAGATTGACATGCTAGTACAAGTGAGAACTATCTTCATTCTGTCTAATTCAAAGTTAGAATTTTTAATAAATTTTATAAACCTGCCATTTAGGAACAGACTGTTTTGAAATTGTGTCCCTAGGGTCACAAATCTAGCTCATTATAATACCATATACTGTATCTCTTTTATAAACACCAAAGTCAAACTTCAGAAAATATGCATACACTAAAAGACTGATTTCATTTTTAAAAATTATTATTTTCCAAATAGGCAATAAATTAGAAATATTTCTTATGCTCTTTACAGGACAGAACATTAATAATCCATATTATAGGACTTGCTATATATATATATGTGGTATTATAATATTTCTTTACATGGCACTATATTTTACATAATTAAGCTTAGTATTGAAAAAATTCACTCACTTATTTTACTCATTTATTTTACCTTACACACTATTCTGACCATTTTAAAGTGTACGATTTAGGGGCACTTAGTAACTCAGTATATTCATAATGCTGTGTAGCCATCACAACTATCTACTTTCAGAACATTTCCATCATCCCAAAATGAAACACTGTATCCATTAACCAGCATCTCTTATCCTCTTTCCTAATCTTCCAACTTTCTGGCAACCACTAATTTGTCATCAGTCTCTACAGATTTGGGAGGTTTTCTTTTTGTTTAAAAGAATCAGAGAATAGCTTATATCTAGCTCTTTCATCTTGCACAATGTCTTCAAGTTTCTTTTGTGTTAACAGTTTGTATGTGCACGTTATTCCTCCTTTATTGATGAATAATATTTTAATGTATGGATACAATACATTTTGTTTATCCATTCATTCATTCATTGACATTTGGATTATTTCTGCTGCTTGGTTACTATAAATAGTGCTGCTAGAAACATTGCTTTACAAATTTTTTGTTTGACCACCTACTTTAAATTCTTTTGGATATACACCTTGAAGTGGAATTGCTGGGTCACATGTTTGACTTTTTGAGGAACTTACAAACTGTTTTCCATAGTGACTGCATTACTTTACATTTCAGCAGCAAAGTTTGAGGGCTCCAGTTTCTTTACATGCTTGTCGGCACTTACTATTTTCAGTTTTTTGCTTGTTTACAAGCCCTCTTAAGTGACTGTGAAGAAGTGCTTCATTTTGGCTTTGATTTGCATTTCTTTCATGACTAAATGATATTCATGTGCTTTGTGGCTGTCTGTAGATCTTCTCTGGAGAACTGTCTTTTCAAGTCCTTTACCCACTTTTAAACTGGGTTGTCTTTTTTATTGTTGCATTATAAGAGTTCTTTATATATTTTGGATGGTTAACACTTTGATACATATGATTTACAAATAATCTCCCGATCTCTGTAAATTGTCTTTACATTCGCCTGAGTGTTCTCCGAAGCCTGAAAGTTAAAAATTTTAATAAAGTCTAATTTATCAATTTTTTTCATGTTATATGTGCTTTGGTGTCAGATCTAAGAAACCACTGCTAAAACCAAGTTCATAAAGATTGCCCCTACGTTTTCTTCTTCTTCTTCTTCTTTTTTTAAAGGAAAGGTGCAGATAGACAGAGGGAAGCAGACAGAGGCAGGAAGAGAAAGATGCATTTTTATTTTATTTCCGTTTAGTTGCTCATGATGGTTGTCTCCCATCTGGGACCAGGTCTCAAACCCCGGGGTGTGTGACCTGTGTCCTCCGGAGGCGAATGACCTAACTGCTACTCCAGCAGGGTGCGCCCCCATGCTTTCTTCTAAGAGCTTGCTAGTTTCAGCTAGATTTTATTGAGAATTTTTGCATGTATATTTGTAAGGGATATTAGTCTACAGTTTTCTTGAAAAGCCTTTGTGCAGCTTTGGTTTAAGGGCAATACTGGCCTCAGAATGAGCTAGAAAGTGTTTCTTCTTCTTCTACTTTTTAGAAGCATTGAGAAATTGGTATTAATCTTTCTTTAAATGCTTAGTAGAATTCACCAGTAAAGCACCTTCTCCTGGGCTTTTCTAGAAGCTTTAAGTTACTGGTTCAATCTCTTTGTTATGTATCTTTTCAAGTATTCTTTTTTTCTTGAGTTTTGGCAGTTTCTGTGTTGTTTTTTTTTTTTTAATTTTGGTCATTTTAACTAGGTTATCTAATTTGTTGGCATAGATCTATATATAATATGCCTTATAATCCTTTCATTTCTATAAGGCTGATAGTAAAATCTCCACTTTTTAAAATTTTACTAAGTGGAAGAGTTTCTTTTCTAGAGTCTAGCAAAAGGTTTGTCAATTTTTGGTGTCATTATTTCTATTCTCTATTCTATCTTTGCTCTAATCTTTATTACTTCCTTCCTTCTAGCTTTGGGTTCACTTTGCTCTTCTTTTTCTGTCTCCTAAAGGTGTAAAATTAGATTACTGATGTGAATTTTTTCCTCTTTCTAATATATTTACAGATACAATTTCTCTCTAGAGCACTGCTTTTGCTACATTCCATATTTTTATGTTGTTTCCACTTCTCTTTCAAGTACTTTCTAATTTCCTTTCTGATTTCTTCTTTCACCCATTGATTATTTAAGAGTATGTTTAATTTCCATGTATTTTCCAGTTTTCATTGTTACTAATTTGTTTTCATTTCATCATAGTCGAAGAAGATACTTTATTTGATTTCAGTCTTTTGAAATTTATTTAGATTTGCTCAGAGTTCTAACACTGGCTTATTCTGGAGAATTTTCCATATGTACTTGAGAAGAATGTCTGCTGTTGATGCTTGAAGTGTTACGGTTATGAATATTTTGTATGTCACTGAGGACTAGTTGGTTTATAACGTTGTTTTAATCTTCTATTTACTTACTGGTGTGGTTATTCTATTTAGTCTGTGCTATTCTATTTAACACATCTTTTTAAAGCATGATCTCACGTGCATATAAAAACACTCCCAAGATGATACAGGCTTTGCCTATGATTGGATAAAGATTCTACTGCTGTATTTTCACCTCCACCATGTAGACTCAGACTACGGTTGGCATTACTCTGGTATAGTGATGACAGGAATGACCCCTGGGATCTAAATGGCTGTTTTCCTTTCCTATATTGCACAGTTGCCATATGGCTAGTGTCTTTATTTGTAACCTGGAAATGCTATAGTTTGAGTTAATCAAGAGAATTGTACTGGAGGGCTTTTCTATTACATTCTGTCCCCTCGGAATTCCTTCTTTCCTTCATTACTATGAGAACATATTCTGTTACTTTAATTTTTTATGTTATATGTGCTTTGCTGTCATATCTAAGAAATCAGTACTAAATCCAAGATCAAGACTGCCTTGGTTTACTTGTATCTCATTTCTTTTAAAAATTTTCCCTATATTACTTAGTTTTGGCCCAAGAAGGTGGACTGTAATAGCCAAGGAGAATTTTTCTTTACTTTTGGTTAGTGAAATAAGCTAGAGAATGATAAACTTATCTCCAAAATTACTGCTTACCATGATGTTATCAACCTCCAAATCTCAGTGGCTTACAAATTGAGCCAAACTTTTTGCTCACGGATCTTTGGGAAGTTCTATTTTATAGAGCCAGATGGGTCCATATCTACTCATATATTTCTCATTCAGGGACCAGTAACCATTTAGGATATAATAACCTGATAGCAGAAGACAGAGAATAGTCGGTAAAGACAAAGCAGGTAAAACTTGAAAGTGTCTGCTTGACTCACACCTGCTAACATTACACTGGCCTAAACAAGTCACATGGCTAAGTCCAATGGTGAGAGAATTTCTTCTTTCCAGGGAAGTGGGAAAGAAAGGGTAAGTATTTGCTGATAATACCAACAACCACAGTCTAGCAAAATAAGAGAATTAGGGGCAAGGTAGTGAGTTTTTGAAAATTTAGAATTTATTTAAAGAACTTACTTTGAAATTATGTCCTTTCTCTTTTAGAATTATAATACCCTTTTCTTAGATAAGATGACGGTAACAATAGAAGGCAGTACACTTTAAAATTCTTATTACTTGACAAAATAAAAAGTTGGCAATACTCTCTCAGTCTTCACATTTTGGGACAATTTACCAGTCTACAAAAATCCCAAGTCCACTACAAGAAAAAAATAATCATAAACCACTGAATGCAATCCCAAGTCTCTGGCTGTTGTTCACTATTCAGAGGCTATTTCTTGGCTTACACAGACACTCATTTTCCTCCTTCTCAGGTTTCATTACTCCAAATGTTTATAATTAGGATAGTCCTTTTATTAGAGAACTAAGATGTCATTATTTATTTCTAGTGATCCAATCTAACTTTTAACTTAAAGTGGTCCCTTTTACTTTTCAAGTCTCTATATAAATTTGGTTTCCTAATACTTGGGGCCCTAAAATCTTAATGACATATACATCTTTCATGTCCTTGATATGAAAATTTTAATAGGCAGTACATAAAGAATGGCCCATGGCTCTATAACTAAGAAGATGAGCTATGAAGAAGACCAAAATTTAAAAAGTAGCCAGCATTTTGACTTTCAATGTGAAAAGATATATTCAACAGTTACATATACACGAGTGTCTATAAATACCAAATATTTTGACACAGCATCATCAAACATTAAACAACACAAAAGAGGCATGCTCTGGTATCTTAGCTGCTAGGTCCACTGCCTCTGGCTGGCATAGTACCTACACATCCCAAGGCCCTGGGTTCACGATCTGGGGTGTGGGTGGGCAACCAAAATGAATGATGAAATAAAATAGAAACGCTTCTTTCTCCTCTCTCTTCCTGCCTGCCTGCCTAGTTGTCTTGATTCCTGCTTTACACTTTTTCTTTAAAAAAAAAAGGCAAAATACCATTTTTCTTTTCTCACAGTACTATTAAAGCTAATGAAACAACTGGCACTCTTTAATGACTGATTAGCTCATTTCACTCCTGACATATTTTCACCTCCTACTCTTGCTCAGAATCTTATTCTTTACTTGTGATATTCTCCAGTTTTAGGCACTATTAAAATGTTATAGCTACCTTATCCAATCAAAATCAGGTGATGGGGTAAAAGACTGACATTAAAATGATTTATAGCTAAAGAAAATCCTATACAGACTTTGGAATGTGTCCAAACATGACATTTCCCACGAGTCTTGAAAATGAGATGTGTAGTTCATTATTAAACACTAACATATCAGACAGAACCTTTGAATAAATTTTGCAATATGGTAACTGCCTTTTATTATTGTACTGATGTTGCCCATCATTGGAGAACTTGACCAATATACATTTAGATCTCATAAATGTGCAAATCTAAATTAAGAGGCAAAGAGGCACACACCAATCAGCAAGGGAAGTTTCCATAACTGGGATGATAACAACTCACTGTTTTCAAATTCATGCTCCTGTCATACTAACAACTTAAATAAAGCATGCTCCTTGCATATCATCTGTATAGTATATACAGAAGCTGTATTTTCTCTACATTTTAAAATGTAATTCTGATTAAAATAAGATGAAAATTTGAAAAAACGTGCTTACAGCACAAGCAACATACCTGCAGGTATGATCATCACTCACACTTGCAATTTCTTGGCCTTCTTTGGGATCAAACACCAAACCATTAATGAAATCTGAATGGCCCTCTAAAATCTGACATAAGGTGAAAAGTTAATGACATAGGAAAATAATCTACACTATTCCTACCTAATATTTTTACTTCACTGCCTTAAAAGCTTTCACTGCATGCTTCTGTCTTCTATAAATATTTCTTAAGCAATCTGCTATTTTTAAAGCATGATTTATACAACCACTTTTCTGGAAGGTTTATCTTGGAAAGAAGGTGATCATTCAACACACTGTTATTAACACGATCTTTCTTTTCTAGTATTCGTTTCTTACAAAAGCAGACATTTTTTACTGTACCTGTCCTTATATCACCTCCTTTCTCACTTATTTCATAAAACTTAAACGAAAATTAAATCTAGAACGGTCCAGGGGCACTAAAATAAAGGCCCCTTAGACTTTTTCTCTCATACTTTCTACTTTGCATATTTCCTGCTACCTAATAAACACAGAGCATGAATTTCACCTTGTAAAGTCTTTATTCACTTGTTCAATGTGGCTGCCAATACTGAAGACAGCAAGTATTATAAGCCCATAATCACAACAACCCAGAAATAGTCATCTGGCCACTTACTGAATAAACAAATGGGAACTTGTTGGAGCGCTGTGGAACTATGGCTATAGAGGTAGAGAACTATGGAGCAGGAAAGGCTTAATCAGTTCAAATCTTTAGCACTGAATTCCTAAACAGGCCTTCCAGATATCAGATATTTAAGTGTTTTAATGAATACTATTCCTGGTTCCTCCTCAAATTTGGTATCAGTTCTAAAACTAATAAAGTGATTTTATCTAGTACTGCTTACCATGAGGAAATGCATCATGAGAAAAACATTCCTGTGTAACTTTTAATAAATGAGGTCTTCCAAATAATTCTCCAAAGCTAACGTTAGTCTTGTAACAAATTAAATGAACATTAAATAGCCCATTGTATGTATATAGCTTAGAGCATCATTTCTGCTAAATGACTGGAATGTTTTAGTTTACTTTTGCTTTATATATTTTATATATACTTATATATTATACATATTTATATATTTTTGATTTACTAGAAGGAAATACTGTTCTTATGAAAAACATGATGCAATTTCAACTGAAACTGAGATTTACTGAGTTAAAAATTTCCTGCTTTGATAGCTAACATGTTATACTGTATGCGTGTAATGATTTGATATACAGATGCCCTGTGAAATGACTGCTACACTAGGGTTAGTCAATACCTCTATTATCTCACATGATTGCCTTTTTTTGGGGTGCTGAAAACATTTAAGATCTATTCTCTCATCATGCTATATACATCTGATCCCCAGAACTTACTCATCTTACAAGTTTGTACGCTTTGACAAAAACATCTCCCTATTTCTCCTACCTCTAGTGCCCGGCAATCCCTATACCATTCTATTCTGTTTCTTTGAGTTACACATTTAAAAATTTTACATATAAGTGAAATCCATCAGCATCGTCTTTCTCTGATATATTTAACGAGGCTATTATACTAACAGAGAACTTATAAATAGGGTTCACTATGTACTAAGCCTTGTTCTAAGTGCTTCACATAAATTAGATCAGTCAATGATCACAATCCTGAGGCAGATGTGAAGACTATCCCCATTTTACAAATAAGGAAATGAGTGCAAAGAGTTTAGGAACTTAACTAAAATTCCACTGTTACTAAGGGGTAGAGTAAGCTTCAAGAAACTCCGGAGGTCTGGCTCCTATCTTAACTACTTTGCAAACCTGTGATGCACTATGCTGTGCTGATCACTGGCTCCTTGAGGTTCTTACTCTATGTGTGCTCATATAGCTTCTATTCCTGCTATCCCAACTATGATTTTCAATTCTCCCTCACTTATGGTGCCTACCTAATATTTTAATTTAATAAATGATATCAGATTTACAATTGGTTCCTTACTAGGAACCTAGTTACCGTAGCCTAAAATAGAGTCAATGAGACCCTAACCTATAGACTTTAAAGATGACCATAAAATACTTTTAACTGGGATAAACCCAATTTGAAAAATAAAAAATATTTTCAAATAAAAATTTAGAAATGCTTTTCAGCATACCTTGTATTCATTTTTATCCTGAAGATCTGAAGTAAATAATCTAATTTTCAGGTCAGCAGCTGAAGTACAAAATCTGGAAGTAAAAAAACAAAAACAAACTCATTTTAACCTCTGTAAATGAAAGTCTCTTCTCACTCCAGTTACCAAGGTTATTATCATAACTCAATGTCAAATTTTTTTTTTTGGGGGGGAAACAGGAGGGGAATGTTGTGGCTCTGTTGTAAAAAATACTATCTAGCAATTACTGAACGTAGAAGGCATTAAAATAAGTATAGTCTGGATTTGTCTCCTCAATAATAATGAAAGTACAGAATTTTATTATAAATTACCACAAGAATTTAATTTTAACTGACTTTATTTTCCTCTCTCTTTAAAGGAAAGGTGCAGGGTGCAGGCAGGAATAAAGGCAAGTAGAGGCAGGCAGGCAGGGAGAAGAGGAAAACAAAGTTTATTTTATTTAGTCATCCATCTTGGTTGTTCCCCACCAGGCCCTGGGACGAGAACCAGGGTCCCTAGGATGTGTGGACTGTACTGAATGAAGGTGGTTGACCAAACCGCTACTTCACAGGGTGCGTCTAAACTTTATCTTAAAAACATGAAAGGAGGAATTTAAAAAGTACTAAATATATAACCACTCAGTAAGAGTTACCCTTTCCCTCAGCAAACACTATGTCATTATTTCCAAGAATTTGACTAATTCAGATACACCAAGTAGAAGCTGCAGCATTGGTCTTTTGTGACTAGATTATTTGTTAGCATGATGTCCTCAAGGTCCACACAATTTGTAGCTTATGACGGCACTTGTTTTTAAAGACTGAATAATAGTATCTATATATACCCTGCCATCTTTTCTTTATTCACTCATCTGCCGCTGGATATTTAGGTTGCTATCATAATCTTGGCTATTGTGAATAATGCTCTCATGAACATGTGTCCACAACTCTTCAAGAGCCTACTTGCCATTCTTCTGACGATATACCCAGAAGTGAAACTGCTGGATCACATGGTGATTCTCAATTTTTTGAAGAAGCGCCACAATCTTTATCATAGTGGCTCCATCATTTCACAATCTCACCAACAATGTACAAGGGTTCCAATGTCTTTATATCCTTACCAATGCATTATTAAATTCAATGGCATGGGTAATAGCCATTCTGGTTCTGATTTACATTTCCCTAATGATTAGTGCTATTGAACATCTTTTAATATACTTGTTGGCCACTTTAAAATCAGGTTATTTGCTTTTTTGCTATTGATTCATAGGAACACCTTACATATTTTTGAGATTAACATTATTTTAACAACATATTTTGTTTGCAAATATTCCTTTCCATTCCAGAGGCTGCCTTTCAGCACTGATTGTTTTCTTTTCTGTGTACAAGGTTTTTACTTTGATGTAGTCACATTCGTTTACTTTTGCTTTTATTGTCATATCCATAAAAGAACTAAGACCTATGACATGCTTTCTTTAAAGAGTTTTTTAATTTGCAATCTATGGTTAGGTCTTCTTTTTCCCATTTTGAATTAATCTTTGTACATGGTGTAACAAAAGAGCTCAACCTCATTCTTGTGACTGTAGATATCCCATTTCCCCAAGATCGCTTGTTAAAAAGACTCCTTTCTCCATTATGTAATCTTGACACGTGTTAAAGACCATGGGTGATATACATGAGGATTTATTCCTGGGCTCCTTCTTTGCATTGGTCTATATCTGCTTTTATCAAACTGTTTCGACCACGACAGCTTTGTATGTCTTGAAATGAGGACGGATTTGGCCTCTAGCTTTGCTTTTCTGGTTATTATAAGTCTTTTGAGGTTTCATATGAATTTTAGATTTTTTTTCTATTTTTTCAAGAAATGTCACTGGGATCTAGACAAGGCTTGCTTTCAATTTATAGATTGCTTTAGCTAATTAGGCTATTCTAACAATAAGTCTTTAGTCCATGAACATGGACTGCCTGTCCATTTATTTGTCTCTAATTTCTTTTGGCTATGTTTTGCATTTCTCCGGGTACTTTTGCCTCCTTGGTTATAGTAATATTCTTAAAGGGTTTATTTGAAAGGGCACACTCTGCATTAAATAGTACATAGTTTATTTTGTATTTCTGTTTATTTATACAATGTTTAAGGTCATATAACCTGTAATAGGTTGAATAGTAGGTCCTAAAAGATTTGTTCAGTCCTAAACCATGGCACCTACAAACATGACATTATTTGGAAACTGGGTTTTGCCAGTGTAAATAAGATAAGGATCTCAAGATGATCCTCCTGGATTTAGGTGTGCCCTAAATCCAATGAGGAGTGTTTTTATAAGACACAGAAAGTGAGAATCACAGGAAAGGAGGGGATACAAAGACAGAGGTAGAGACTGAAGTGACGTATCAATAAGGCAAAGGATATCAAAGACTCAGTTTCAAATAGAAGCTAGGAGAGGTACAAAATGGATTTCTCTTTAAGAGTCTCTGTAAGGAACCAATTTTGCCGACATCTTGATTTTAGATTTCTAACTTCCAGCACTGTGAGAGAATAAATTTCTTCCATTTTAAGTAATCAGATTTGTAACTTTATGGCAATCTTAGGAAACTAACCTAACATCTTAGTGTGTGTGTGAGTTCGCACACACATACATACACATATATGTATATATATACATACACACATATGCATATATTTAATAAAATAGCTTGAGATGTTGCGTATCAAATTATTCCACCCATCCCCCAAATTGCCGATTTCTACCCAGTAGATTTTCATTTGATTAAACCAGCTCAGACTAGCCTTTTCATAACTTCTAACAATGTGACTTGAGAATAGCACTTAATGGCACAAAGGGGACTGGATTAGTTTACTTCTAATATCTTTTCATAAATATTCAGTTCACAAATACAAGCACTCTATCATCAATTGCTTTAAAATGTAAATGTATACCCCAATTTCACTTTAATTGAATCAAAGCTTGTATTTAATTGAGAAGGAATTATAAAAATGTCTTCTGATTTTGGACACTATAGGTAGGGGAGGAAAAAAGGAAGGGTTGAAACCAAATTGAATTCACTTAGTAATTTAACTATGCTACCTACGACAATTAACAAATTTCTTAAAAAAAAACAACAACAACAAATAACAACAAACACCAGCAAAAAACACCCTTCTTTATTGCCTTTGACACACATGTGACGACACGGGTTACTAATGCCCACATTTTGATATCAAAGACAATGTCTAATTTAGTCAAACGTCCCTAGGTTAAGCTAGTTTAGGATAGTATTTCTCTTTGTTCAGTCTTGTAAGGCCATCACCCTACCCATTCTTCACACCTCTGTTGCTGGCAAAAGAAAGAAGAAAAAAGGAGAGAGAAACTTAAAGAAACACTGATGAGCTGTGCGTTAACTGCTCTGGGAAGGTATTGTCTTTGGGTACATTAAAAATAGTTTGGTATATTAGTTACTCCTAAATATGTGCTGAAAAAAATGGGCATATTCCCATTATGATCTATGTGAAGGGATATCGGACCCTTGCATTACTCAGAGAACCCTGAACTGGAAGCACAGTGAAAGAGTCAACTGAAATATATTTACAATGGAGTACTACATACTAACAGAAACTAATAACCAAGATACACGTATAAATCTGGAATGAATCTCACATACAATGTCAAATGAAAAAAGCAAGATTGAAAAAGGAACATTATTTCATTTGTAAGAAAGGTCTCCTCCTTCCTTCCCACCCCATCTTGTAGCCTGTACCTGCGAGTATTGTTGGGGTTTGTTTGTTCAATTGTTGTTTTATATTCCACATGAGTGAATCCATCTTGTACTTCCCTTTTCCTTTCTGACTTATTTTAATTACCGTGATCCCCTCCAGTTCCATCCTTTGTCCTTTTGCAAAGGACAAAATTTAATCTTTTAATAGTTGCATAGAATTCCATTGAGCATCTAGACCCCAGTTTCTTTATCCAGTCATCTACTGACAGGTATTTAGGTTGTTTTCATATCTTGGCTATTCTGAACTGTGCTGCTCTAAAAATAGGAGTGCAGATAACCTCTCCAACACTTGTTATTTCTAGTCTTTTTGATAGAGGCCATTCTGACTAGCATGAGGTGATATCTCATGGTGGTTTTATTTGCAGTATTCTCTTGAGAAATGTATAACATTTTTCCCATGTATTTCTAAGTATCTGTATCATCTATAAATATATATCTATTCAGCTCTTCTGCCTATTTTTGAGTGGGTCTTCTGCTGTTTTTTGAGGAGTATGAGCTTTTCATATATTTTGGAGATTAAGCTCTTATATGATATATATTGTGTAAATATTTTTTCCCATTCTGTGTCTTTTTATTTTAGTTGTTTCTTTAGCTGTAGAGAAGCCTTTTAGTTTGATGAATCTCAAATTGTTTAGTTTTACTTTAGCTTCTTTTGCCCTAAAGACATCTTTTTATATAATGTGCCTTTTCCCCACAATTCATTAAAGTATTTTATGGTTTTAATTCTGTCCAGGTCTTTGATTCATTTTGAGTTAACTTTTATGTATGGTGTCTGTTCAGTTTTCCCAATACCATTTATTAATTTATTAAATAATGAATTTATTATTTTATTAAATACATTTATTAAATAAGCAGACTTTCTCCTTCTTTCATTGCATGCTTTTGGCTCCTTTGTCAGATTAACTGTCCATGTAGATGTGGCTTAAATTCTGGGCTCTCAATTTTATTCTACTTATCTGTGCTTACTTTTATTCCAGTACCATACTGTTTTGATGATTATAGTGTAGTGTGAAGTCAGGGAGTGCTGTTTTTTCTTAGAATAACTTTGGCTATCTGAGGTTTTTGTGGTGCCTTGGAAACTTCAATATTGTTAACTCAATTTCCTTGAACAATGTCCATGGAATTTTGATGGGAATTGCATTAAATCTCTATATTGCTTTGGATAGGATGGCCATTTTAACTAAGTTAATTCTTCCAATCCATGAGCATGGGTGTTCTTCTTAGGATCTGTCTATGTCTTCTTCTTTTTTTTTTTTTTTTTTTGCTAAAGTCCTATAATTTTCATTGTAGAGGTCTTTCACCTCCTTTGTTAAGTTTATTCCCAGATATTTTTTTCTCATTTGGTGCTACCATAACGGATTTTCTTAGAAAGATAATCATGTTAAATGGCATATGTATATTTGATATGCTTTTGAGGATGTATGCTACATTTCACACATATAAATAAAAGTTAAAATCTTTAATAATCTTATTCTACCTATTTTTCCTCCTTTTTATTTATATCATTATTGTCCAGGGTATTCATTATTTCCCCACTTAGAGGAAATTCTAGAACAAATTTGCTGTAACATTAGTAGTGAGAGGCTCTCTGAAGGCAGCAAGAAGCCAAACTTACTAACAGCAGCAGAGGGAAAAAGAACTGAGGACTGATGGACTGGTATCTCCACAAGGAGAAGAGAGAGAAAGAACTGGAGGGTTGGAGATTGTTGCGCTGGCACCGAGATCTTAGGTCAGGAGAGACACTGGTGATACAGTCTCTTTACAGAAACTGAGGGTTTTCCCACATCGGGTGCCCAGCATCTGGGAAATGCACCATTGAGGCTTGGAAAAATGCATCATCCTGGCTTGTAAAACAGGCATTTTTCTTTGGAGAACAAGAGGATCCTGGGCAGCAGAGAACATAGGATAGAGAGCAGAGAGCCAATAGATGAAGTGTGTACAGCTCTAACTAAAGGGTTTTCATTTGTTGATCCAAAAAGCTTTAGCAGAAGTAGGAAGAGGGAATGCCTTCCAGCGAACATAGAGGCTGCTGGGTGTCCTCCCACATTCACTTTTGTCTGTGTGACACTGGCACTGGAGGGTACCATAATGAAGTTAGTTAGGGTTGGCACTAGGGGATGTCATATTGGAATAGGGTCAGAGGCGAACACTTTTCCCCAACCCACCACGTCATCAACAGGCCATCGGCCAACTTGTTCTCCAGGTTACAGTTCTTGGGCTACCAAGTCAGCAATCATCCACGGTGGCCTGAACCCGCAGCCCTGGAACAGACAACTAGCACTTGCCTGCCAAGCTTGGTCTGTGGAGCTGTCAGCTTTGCTGCAGCAGCTCTCTCAGAGAGGGTCACAAGGGAGGATCCAGTACTCTGAGAAACTGCTTCTCTGTCTGGGGCGCTTACTGACCTGTCTGCTTCTCTGCAGTCTGAAGACCCCAGGTCTTACCTGCTGGAGCTCTGGCCCTGGTCTAGACTCAGCAAACTGAACCCTAATAGAAGACATTACATTAAGATGGGAACAAACCTTTTTGCCTATTCCACTGAAAGAAACAAGTACCAAATGAAAAAGAGACAGAAAAATTTATCCCAAATGATAGATGGAGGCAAAACCTCAGAGAAAAATCCTAATGCAACAGAATAAGGTAAGTTACTTAAAGATTTCAAATAATAGTCTTGATGATTCTCTCTGAAACTAAGAAACCTTGAATAAACTAAGATCTATAACACAGAAAAAAATATGAGAAAGTTCCAAATAATCCTGCTCACTTATTATTTAGAATTGAAGGAGTGATAGAGACCTTTCCAGAAACATTCATCATGACTGAACCAGCCTTGCAAGAAATACTAAAGAGATTTCTATAAAATGAATAAAACCTTACTTAGAATCAAGAAGACATCAAAAATAAAAAATATTAGGGGGAGGAGAGTAAAAATTGTGAACTGTTAGGATTTACTTGAGATTAACTTGTTTCTATTTAAAATAGGTTATAAGCAAAACAATAATGGGATATCATCTCATACCTGTGAGAATGACTATTGTCCAAAAGACTGGAAGCAATAAGTATTGTCTAGAAGGCGGAGAGAAGGAAACCTTATGAACCGCTGCTGGGAGTGTAAATTGATACAATAATTATGGAAAGTAGTCTAGCAGTGTCTCATAAAACTGAAAACACAAACTTCATATGAATCCATTATCTCATTTCTGAGTATTTACCCAAAAGTCACAATATATGTGTACTTTATTGCAGCATTATAGCCAAGAGCTAGAAGCAACCTCAGTGCCCACCAACAGATGAGCCGAAAAAGAAACTGTGATACACACACACACACACACACACACAGACCTAGAGGGAATTAGGCTTTGTGAAATACGTTAGGAGACAGCCATTGTATGATTTCACTCACATGTGGTATACAGAGAAATGAAACAAATAAATGAACCAAATTAAACCATAACAGACTTTTAGTTTGGGGCCAATTTAGACATTATCAGAAAGGAAGAGCAAGGAAGGACAAATTGGGTAATGATAAGAGGGGTCAATTATATGGTGAAGCATTATATTAGGAGTATACTTGGATGTATTATATATGGATGCTGATTTGCTGATTTATGATGTAAGCTTCAAACCAATGCTATGCTATAGTGTAACATTCCTTCCAAAAATTTATATAATTAAAAAAAAGTCAGAGACTAGAGTAGTTACAGGTCATATCTGCTCAAGAGGCAAATAATGAAAGAATATAAGGATTAAAAGAAGAAGTCTTTCACAAAACTTGAGGGTCAACTTTGTTGTTCAGCTTTTCTTCACTTATTAGCTGCTTTCGTTTATACATGTTAACAGTATTTAAGTCATTCTTTAATTAAAGTTGAGAACGGACATAGCTGAACAGCCTCTTCTCTCGCCAGTGAGAAAGGAGAATAAAAAGGGATAGAAAAAGAGAGGAAAGACACAGAGAGTGAGCAGAACTTTAAGCAACTAAATGTTACCAAGAGGAACAATTAGGAAGGGTTTCTTTCTAATCATGAGAGAAGTGCAAAGTTATACCTCAGTCACCTAGACTCCTTGCTCAGTCCTGAAAAAAACACCATTTGTTCTGGAATACCATGAAAAAAGGGTTACATAAAATAAGTAAAAAACTTAATTACAATTGTATAAAGTTACGGATAAAAAATAAAGGGTATTGTTTATAGGAGTTTTTTATATTTCTGTTATTCTAAATTTGATATGGTAAGCATGTATTATTTTTATAATAAAATAGATAATTTACTTGAAAACAAAGTAGTGCTGTCAGCTTGCTTTAAAAATACTGTCTTTAAAATTAATGACTGGTCAATGTTTTGAATGTATTATTTATATTTGTATAGTTCCAAATAAGGTTGAGGCAGTTTATGAAAATGCAGCACCAAAAAAGATGAAATAAGACACCAAATCCATTAAGAAGACAGGAAAACAGGTGCCAAGCAAAATCAGGGGAAGAAAATGGTTTCTATAGCTTTCAAACTTTGCTAGAGAATACAGAGACCAACAACTGCTGCTTAGCTCTAGATTCTGTGAAAAATTCCTTTTAATGTGAAAGGAAATGAGTGGGACACAGGCTACTGACAATGACATAGGTATGCTGACAAGAGCTGCTGTGCAGAAATGTTTAAATTCAGTTAGCTAAAATCTGTAAAAGTATCTGTAAAAAAACAGAACATCTTCCAAATCTTATAGGCGAAGATTACTTAAATAGAAAACATAATGTACATAAAAAGTGCTCAATATCGATCACCAACATCAGTACCAGGGTGATACCAACCAAAATGGCTAAACTTGAAAAAACAGTGATAACAATAAATGTTGGAGAGTAGGCAGAACAAGGTGAATATACTTAGATTGATAGGAATATAAAGTGGTAGAACCATTATGGAAATTGGTACTTTCTTAAAATGTTAAACATTCACCTACTCTGATTCAGCAACTCTGTTCCTAAGAGAAATGAAACCATATTATCAGCAAAAAGCTGTCTATAAGATGCTCAAAGGAGTTCTCATCATAATAGCTAGAAATTGTAAAGTGCCATGGTGTCAATTAGAGGAGAATGGATAAGCATACTGAAGTATATTTATACAATGTAATATTCCTCAAAAGTAAAATAAACCACTGGTACACACAACATAGATAAATCTAAAATCATTATGCAAAAACTACATGTTATATGATATCATGTATATGAAATTCTAGAAAAGGCAAAACTAATTTTTGGTAATAGAAATTAGATCAATGACTGTCTCAACAGGGGGTTGGGAAGGCACATAAAGAACCTTGTGAGGTGACAAAAATGCAATGTATTACCAGCTTGTGGGTTATATAAGAGAATATATCAGTCAACAATAATCAAACTGTTTTCTTAAGAGTTGAGAATTTCATTATGTGTAAATTACTAATTAAAAATAATTAGGTTAGCTCAATAAGGCCTAATTTATGGTTGTTACATATTGTTTACTAAAAGAAGATTATCTTTTAGATTTGACATTTGTGGAAGCAAAGTTATTATATAATAAACCTTCAGTAACCTGATTATTATATGTGGGAAGGTCTCAGCAGCTAGTGATAAAATTTTTCTCAGAAAGCAACCATTCTTTTCAAATACTATCACAAAAATGGAAGTCCAAGGGTTAGAACTATAGTTTTATGTACGGTTAAACCTGAAAATGTGAGCTTGACCTATATATGGGGCAGTAAGGTTTATTAATGTAGTGATTTTAACAGTTGTACTTTCAATAAGTTGCAAATTCCGCGAAGAATCTGTGAAGACCTCAAAGGATTCACAAGAATCTTAGGTAAAGAGCTATGTAGTTAGGCCCAATATGCTCATGGCAACCCTGCCATGGTTGCATATTTAAATTACAAACTCAGATAACAGGCTTAAATTCTGATATGACAGCAATGGTAAAATATCTAATATCTAGAGTTGGGAACAATGTAAACGGAGGAAACATTTCCCAATGATCAAAGGCTACAGATCAATTGACACAAAGGACATCAATACCGTACTTAGTAATTTAAAACTTACTTGATTACTGGAGGCAATGAATCTAGTCTAGTCTCTGGACTCCAAGCTATGCCATCCACTCTGACGCCATGGCTGAACGTTCGAAGTGTTTTATACTGAATTCCTTCAATATCTGTTTCTTCATCCTATGCAAACACAGTGTTTTAATAATTTATGAGACTCTTCAACTTTATGATAAAGAATTTATCAGGAGTCATGCATTTTTTTTAAGTTCAAAAGCAGATTAGATATTGAGGTTTATCTAATTAACTAATTATCTAAAAGCTGGCTAAGACAAACTAACCTTTAAGTCAACTAAAAACAAAGAGTAAAAATGTTATCCTTTATCTTAGGAAACATTTTGTTCCTAATAGTAAACTTATTTCATAGCAAACTCAATGAAAATAGAATGCTCGAAGAATCACAGCATTATATGCAAATGAATTATCATGCAGAATCAACGGATATCAAAATACATACCAAAGATAAAGTTTTGATTATGTATAAGACTCCGGAATTTCCATGCCTCAAAAGTCATTATAATAAGTATCAATGACTTTTGCATGGTATTATATATGGCACTCTACATGTGTAAGATGTTACAAACGATAACAATACCATTATAGTCCATGAGTAGTAAATATGTTAATAACCTAGTTAATTTAGACTTCTGGATATTTAATTCTGGAGAAGATACTTATAAAGTCAGTTTATTCACTTGGTCCAGTACTATTAAAATGATTTTAGTCTAATCTTATAAGAAAAAAATGAATTCTTAAAAGTCATCTTTGTCTGACAATGTGGACAATAACTCAAAAAACTCTCGCACTATAAAAAAAGAAATGTAAAAATACAAATCCAGAGAAGCAACTTAGCACTGAGGCATGCAGCTATCTTAAGGACATTTGCTCACATTTAATAACTGATGGTTGTAAAGAACAGGAGAAAAAGTTTAGTACCTGCACAAGGAGGGATGAAGAACAGATGTCTGTATAAATCTAGGACTCTTAAAGGGAAAAAACAAAAACAAAAAATGCTCTACAAAATACCTATGATGGTAAAGGCCAAGAAAGAAAAAAAGTCATTTGAAGAAATCCCAGCCAATGACTCTTCCTGAGTTTGGGGTTTGAATTTATATTAACCATATGCTCCAGAAAATGTCAATTTTAAAATCGTCACATGTTGGTTGTGGCCCCAAGTACTAAACACATTTTCTTTGAATGAACTACCTCTACTTGGTTCTCAAAATGCTCCTACATATATAGTTCAATAAAATATTTTACACTCCTACATATGAAAACAGAAAAAGAAGACTCAAACTTGCAAAGACATTAAAAATATTAGCTATAACCAGGCAGGGTTTAAAAAGAACTGAACAAAACTTTTAGATGAAAATACCAAATACCAAAATCAGTGCTTAGAGCAGCTGGAAGACAAATTCAAAAAAATTACTTTAGGAAAGGGAATAGAAAGAGATGTTAAGAGGGATCGGTGAGAGGTTCCATTTCTATTTAACTTGGGTTGCAGAAGGAGCAAATAGAATGGGGAAAGAGGCAATATTCAAAGATAATGGTAAAGGATTTTCCATACTTGATGACAAGCACCAATATACACAGTCAGAATAATAAATTCAAAGCAGCTTAAGTAAAAGAAATCTGCAGTTAGATCCAACTTAGTGAAACTTCAGAACACACACATATACCTATTTACCTGACTATCTATTGAGGGAGAGGGGGAGATAGAGCAAGATGGCGGGTGAGAGGAAGGCAGGATGAGTGAGAGGGAGGGAGGAAGGGAGAGACAAAGGGAAGGAGGTAGAGACATCTTACCAACAGCAGCCAGAAAGAAGACAGGTTCTTATAAAAGAGATTTCCTATAAAATAGTAATAATTAGAACCTCACTGACTTCCTGAAAGTAACAACAAAAGCAGAAAGGCAGTGGGCTAATATCTTCAAAATGATAAAGAAAACAACTCTAGACTTGCAGATACAAAAAAACTGGTTTTCAGAAAAACAAAACCCAAGAGATAGCATCAATAAACTTTCATTAAAGGATCTCGTAAAGCAGGGGCTAGCCAACCTTGGCTCAGGGGCCAAATGTGGCCCATGGCCTGATTTTATATAGCCCAAGAGCTGAGAATCATTTTTATGTTAAGAAGTAGTGAAAAACAAAGACTAATTTCTAATTTCTAACAGACACTTTAAGTGACTAGTATAGACTAACATGTTTACTGTCTGGCCCCTTACACAGAAAAAGTTAACTTTTCTGTTTAGTAAAAGATGTATTTTCCAGTGAAGAAAAATGATCCCAGAAGGAGATATAAGGAACAGTGAATTAAAAAAAGGCAAACAGGTGGGTTTGGTTGCATAAAGAAACATCAGATTTGTGGGGTAAAATGAAAGAAAAATGATAGAGAACTAAAATATTGCACAATAATGCAAGTCTGGTGATAACAGTTCAAGTATCAAAGGTCCTTTTTTGTTTATGAAAATATTATTTAATCGTGACTCTAAGTTAACTCTAAGTTAAAATGTCTTTGATAACCATTAATAGAAGTAGCATGTAAAATTTCCAAAGTATCTGGAAGCTAATAAATGAAAGGAGGAGGTAAAAGAACACTAACAGAAGGCATAAGAACATGCATATTGATGTTTTCAATAATGAAAAGCTAAAGTAACCCAAATATCCAATAGAGGAATAGATAAATGTTAGTATTTACAACAGTGTAACTAAATAAACTTTGGAATGAAATAATCTTGTAAATATAATGCTAAAAAGTTGTAGAAGAACATAATGCAGAATGTTACTGACAGTTTAGAACATTAAAAATAAGATATCCATTTACGTATCTATACATATGGCAACTCTATATACAAAACAAGAAATTACCAAAATTTCAGACATGGTTACCTCTTGGGAGTGAAAATGAAAGGCAGTAGGGGAAGAATATATGTGGAGGGGGCGGGGTTCAAAGGAATTGCCAATAGTCCACTTCTTAAGATAGTAGGTACATAGGAATCTATACTATTATTCTTTATACTTGATACACATAATACTTATTTTAATATACATTTTTAAATTTAAAATAAATAAATAACTTTTCTATCTAAATAGACACCCTCGCTGGGCCTAGAGACTAAAGCAAATTTGTTCAAAAAATTTTCTATATTAAGGACTAGTTTTCTCTTAAAATATCTGCAGGATTCTAAAATACCATTAAGTGAAAATACCTAGAGCAAATGAAACAACATTTAATGAAATACAACTATCTGAAGGCCTGTGCTAACAATTCCATTCATCCAGAAGCTAAATGCAAAGTTTTAGAAAGTATACTCGAATTGACTCCTAGTGGGTATGTTGATTATTCTGGGATAGCCTTTGCTTTAGGATTCTGGCAAAGTCATTTCAAAGATATTTTACATATTTCTCTACATAATTCAGATACGCTTTGAATATAATTTTAAATTTCAGGAGAACTTAAGCGTTAACAGTAAAAAAAACTTCCCACAAATGCAAAAAGGCAATAGAAATTCATTTATCAAGGCAAGAAAACACTATCGAATTTTACTACTTCATATTTGTGTATAATAACTGTATAGCTAACAGCCAGATATGCCAAGGCAGCAACCACTAAGCTACTTAAGTTTAGAAGTCTAATATGCTGACTTCACAGTTTAGGTTACATCTATTTGCCACATTTGACACGTCAATCTTTTTAAAAAATGAAGTTTTCACCATTAACATGCACACTATGTTGCTACCATAACAATAGTGCCGAAAATTAAATCTTGAAATTCGTTCCCCAAAGTATATATTGGGTGGTCATGGGGATAAAGAAAACCCAGGGACCATATAGTGCATGCTTTATGTATTAGCAGTGAAACTTTTTTTCCTGGCAGTAACGTCTGCCGCTGAGCCAACCAAAAGGCCAGGGTGTGTGTGTGGTATAGGCAGAGATGACTGCTTTTCTGGGTTTAGCTTAAGGGTGTAGGCAATATCGAATAGGCAGGAAATTAAGATACTTTGGAAAACTTGCTGCAACACAAATGATTATATAAGACTCCAGCATATTTAAGATCGGGGCAAAGTCAGGTTGACGAAAGGGCTACTTTTAAGGGCCTGAAATTGGCAGGCCCTCCCACACCTATTTAGGGTCGAATACAGAATTTAAATTAGGTGAGACTGTAAAGCTTTATTTTTTCTACTTCTTTCATCTGATGAGTGACCATCTAGTAGAACATTTTGCAGAAACCTTCTCTGAACACTTTCAGTATGAGGGAATTACCTACTTAGGGGAACTCATTCAATTCAGGGGGTAGTTCTACTTATTAGAAGAGTTTTCTTTGACATTAAACCAAATTGTTTCCAGGTAAATTCTACTCATTGCTCTAAATTCTGTTCCGTAACCATACAGAGTAAGTCTGACTCAGTTATGGCAGATATTTTGCCACAGATCTTCTCCCCTAGGTGAACTCAAAGCAGCAGATTTATCATCAGTCTTCAAGCACTATATGCAACAACGCCGATGAAATAGAAATAACAAATAACACAAAATCCATTTACCTTTCTGAGTGTAATCCCTCTTCCATATAGGTTTTATTTTAATGCTCTGAAATTTGTTTTCAAACACATTATCTCCTTTGAATTATAATATACTGCTGAGAACTAAAGTACACATTCAACATTACTGTCAATTTACCGATGACACTGAACTGTACTGTCCAATATGGTAGCCACTAGACACAGGGGCTAAGTATTTGATATGTGGCTAGTTCAAGCTGAGATGCACACACTTTATAAGAGGCAAAATAAACAACAGCTTTTAAAATACAAAACAGATTTCAAAGATTTACTATAAAAAGAATATAAACTGCCTCAGTAATAACTTTTTACATTAGTTACACAGAGTACTTTAGATATGCTGTGTAAAAATTATTGTAATTAATTTCATCTACTTTCCACAATATGGTTACATGTATATTTATGGTCCAAGTTCTTTTTCTATTGGACAGCACTGAATTAGTTCCCTTTGGCACTTGAATCACTGCAATGATTCATGATGAATATCTAGGTGACTAAAAACCTTAAATCACAATTCTCCTTTAGCTATAGCTATCGCTTTATTTTTTTATTCCTCTTTGTTAAATTTTAGTTTGTTACTTGGCCCACTAATTCAATCTATTAAACAATGTTTGGATTCTGAGGAGAGTTTGGCATACAAAAGGTGCTCAACAAATATTGGTTAAATGAAGTCTGTCATTCAAAGCACTAGATATCCTTCTCTACTATATGATCTACATAAACTGAACATGCCTGCTAAATCAAGAGCTCTCATCCAAGTCCCAGAGAGACCTCCATCCATTATTAATGGTCCTTTAAACAGACTTAAAAACTTTCATATTCCCTTTGCCCCTCACATATAATTTAGGACTTTTATAGCAGTTTTCTTACTACATCATTTTACAGTTAAACCTCTCCTTGTGGGCAGGGACCTTGATTTTTTCATGTATGTATCATCAGTTTCCAGCACCTGATGAATATTTGACAAATACATGATACCAATCAATAGTACTATTATTCAGCTCACATTTCCACCATATTCAAAAGAAGGAGATTAAAAAATGCTTTAAATTCAAATTCACTTTATCAACAGTATTTTCTTAATAATCATATAATGTGGATTGCCTTTCTGACAGAGAAAGTGGAACTCTTTCAGATATATTAACCTTTTCTCTCATGATGAAAGGAAAGTATAAAGCTGGGTGCTACGGACCTTGAAGGTTCTAACATGAGAACAGGAACAATGTTTAACAGTGTTTAGTAAGAGAGAAAGTAATTTCAAAGGGAAGCAATAATTTGTTCTACATGCAAATTATTGAAATCCAATTTCCTAAAATTGTTTGAACTACAGTTTCAATTGATTTGAACAGCAGAACGAATAGGGGTTGAAGAATGGGGTCTAGATCCTGTTTTCTCATTAGTCTTTCAAATCTCTGAACTTCTCTGAAGTAGAATGGAAGCTCCTTGAAAACAGGAACAGTCTGGTTTAAGTGTACCTTCAGTACCTGCCCAAGAATATAATTTGTGCTTACTACTTGCCAAATTAATAAAAACCCAATTCCTTCCTTAAGTAATTTGGGGATCAGACCTACATTACCAATGTCACAGGCTTGAGGATCAGCACGAACAATACATATGATCACAAACCATAATGGAGCAATATAAATGTTTCTGCTAGGTCTTTTTTTTCATTATGTCATTTTCCCACTTTTGCTGCCATGTTCTCTTTCTGCCACTAGCATCTGTGCTCTTTTTTCCTAATTTTTTTTATACCTTTTTGACTTTTTCCTTCAACATTTCTTAGTGGAATATAAACCAAACATAAAATGCCTTTTTTAAGTTTCTGAATACAATTACAATGTTATCTTCATAGCTATTAATTTTAAAATGAAGTCAAAATGTAGTTTCACCTGTAGGGGGCTGTTTCATTCTTTTGCAGGTTAGTAACCTGCATTACAAAAAAGGTTTTCCCTAAGTTCTTTTCAAGAGTATTATAGTATTTCTCTTAATCATGTGATTAAAAAAAATTTTTTTTTATTATATTAACCTGGCAGCCCAGATGAAGTCAGCTGAGGGTCTTATTTAGCTTAAAAACTAGACATTCTTACCTTACCCTAAGAGACACAGAGATGATATAAGAACCCTTATATATAACTCAAACTCCAACAAAGGAAAGTCTTTAATTCACTTTCCCTTGGGATACATATGAATGTAATCTATATTTTGATATACTTACTACACTATAATATGCTACATTACATTTGTAATATAAAAACACTGTGAGATACTTGTCTCCTGAGTTAAAGAGGAATAACATTTAAATGTTCATAATATCACTTTAGTGAGTTATGCTAAATTTTTGAAAATTGGTCACTGCCAAACTATCTCACCAATTAGCCTTAATTGGAGAAATGTAGTTTTATGAATAATATTCTGGTAAATAAAAGATTAGCCAGATACTCTTGAGGACTGAACCTTCATTGTTCAAACTTTCTTACACGTAGAACTAGCATTCCTGTGAGAAAACATGGTTTGTGTTCACTATAAAGCATCTTGATTTGGTGAGTAAATACCGAGCTGTGCCTGAGAGTCACCATTGATCAGGTCAGTTCTACAATCATTACAATGTGCCAGATGCTTTGTAACACTTGATATATATGAACTCTTTACAGAGGTTAAACATTTGCTCAAGAACATATAGCTATTTAAGGGTAAAGTCAAGCAGGAATAAGTAGGCATTTTGACTCCACAGGTCACTGCTTTAATAACTATGCTAACCTGTCCATTCAAAGGATATCCCATATTTTGTATGCTTTACATGTATAAAAAGAATGAGAGTATGTTAATGGGAAAGTGAAATATCATGACATCACCTAGCGATGTTGAGGCTCTTGTAGGTATTTTACCTATGTCAAAGCAGAATGTATAAAAAATAGATTAAGCGATTAATTAGATCTCATTTGCTTTCCCTGTACATACCAATGCTCAGCTCATCAAAACGTTAACTATATCCTATTACTGATCATGTTATGAGGCAAAAGAGAAATCTTAGTCTTTTTCTTTTTCACTAACCGTTAATATTTGCACAAATCTCAGGCAAATCTTACTGGTAATGTCTTTCTGGAGTTCGTTATATCTTTTTTTTTTTTCCCTTAACATTCACCCAATATGTTTTCAAAATTTAGCCAAAGTTTACCAAAATTTGTACAAGTTTTCTAGTCAGAGAAATATCTTCACTGTCATTCATTCTAGTTTTGTACACTGACCTGAAATGAACATGTGCCAATGACCACATAATTATTGCCACCATATGCAATTAAATTTCCTGAATCCCCACTCTCAAAGGGATTAAATTCTACCACGTGCACATAATCTTCACAATCCACAGTATAGGCAGCATTTCCTGTGGCATCTTGTTTCATCTTGTTATGTCAAAACTTGCCGAACAGTTGTAAAAATAAAGCAGCCTTCTACCGGAGAAGGTCACAAAACTGTGGATGAAAACGCAGACACAATTAGAAACCATGAAAAGGTTTGCTACTTTCAGCAAGTTAATCAAAGCAAAGATGTGACATTACAAATGCCACAGTTCAGAAAAAAATTAAAGTATTTAAATATTTGGTGTGAATGATACCTGTAGACTAAATCACCATAAAAATCCGTTCAAATTAAATAAAGGACATAGAGAACAAAGATGGAATCACTTTAGTAGTAAATATATTCATAAAAAAATTGGGTTAAAATTCACGGAGGACTATCAGCAGGTGCCACATTAAACATTTTACTGACATCTAATATTTGCACAAGTATGAAAGAAAGGTGCTATCTATGATGCTCATTTTATAGATGAAGAAACTGAGACTTTAGGAGGTTAAATGGATTGCCAAGCTCATAAGCCAGAATATGAAAGACTTTATTGCATGTTGGACACCAGTGCTAGTGGAAAAAAACACACGCAGACCCCGCTTGGAATATCTCAATCCAGGAAAAGTAAAGATTCAGTGTGCATAGCACTGTATCTATAAGCAAATACAAAATACTGGATCTGGAGGAAGAAGTGTCCAAAGTGTGTGACTAAAAATATTAATAATATTAATAAACTCAGGCACAAAACTTCAGTTAACCTGTGGCCTGGTGTGCACTAGGGATAGCATTCCCAGGAGACACGGATTCGAAAGAGGGTTGTCTTTTCTCACCTGGGCACAGGAGTGATCTTGAAGACAGTGCTCGGTATATAAGTACATCAAATACCTGGTGAGGAGCAGATTTACTGAGTAGCAGATGAGTCCCAGCTCGGGGAACTAATCGAGCAGTAAGAGTGGGACTGGACAGTTGTTACAGTTACCAGCAGGAGAAATGCCCTCAAGAGGCATGACAGTACTGCGCGCGCAAAGGATTCGAGGGCAGAAAACTCGGTGCCCTATTGCTCATGAAAATAGTGCCCAGTCTCAATGCATTCTGAGGGTCTCACTGTACATGGGGGCTGAACTCGGGCCTCTAAAAGCGAAAGGGCAGAGGAAGGAGAGAACGAGAAGAGCCTGAGAACCCCGACGCATCCATCTCGTCCAGGCAAGTCCCGCGAGACCCCGCTACGACCTCCCCCGGCCCGAGGTCGGAGGGACGCGGTGACGGAAAGACCCAGGAGAGGACGCCCTCCAGGGAACGGGTCAGAGCACAGGGCCGCCGTCGACCGAGCAGCTCCGGCCCTTGGGGCCCCTAGCGATACGCACCGAAGGGCGCCAAGAAGCAGCTAGCGGGGAGGTTGCGTCCACCGGAGGCTGCCGCGCCGGGGTTCCGGCTCTGCTTCCGGGTCAGAGGGCGGGCGTGGTGATTGGCTCCCGGGGTCTCCCGGGAGATTTGAAATGTAACCCGGACCACTGGAGCGGTTGCAACTGGAGGGGACTGTTCTTCTGTGGAGTTTGCACCTCCTGGCTTCCCAGCCGACAGGTCAGTCTTGTCTCTTGTTCTCCCTTCTGTCACACTTTAAGGAGTAATTCAAACCGAGGCTTATGAGAAGAGTTTTTTTTTTTTTTTTTTTTTTTTTGGTGACAGCAAAGTGCTGTGTGACCGTCCGGGGTACTCTTTGTGCAGTGACACTGGGCTCCAACCCGGTTAACTTTGGGCGTGTTGAACAAAGTTCACAGTATTTAGTGATGGAGGACGCAAGAAGCTGCTGATCATATGCGGACAGGAGGAAAACTGAGGCCCATCGAGGCCGACTTAGTTTCATCAATTAGGTAGGAAATCAGGATTCTAGCCCAAGACTTAAGCAGACACCCGTTTTGCTACTTTATCCTTCTCGCTATTAGATCTTCCCAAGGGACATTGTACCTGCACTAGATGACACCAACGATTACAGTTTTTTACTGAGCGCCTTCTAAGGGCCGACATTGGGTGGATTATTTACTTGTCTCACTACCGTCTCATAGGGTTAGGAGGTAGGAGATCTCCTCGCCCTTTTACAGGTAAATTCATTTTTGCTCATCGGAGGTTTTTAATACTGAATACCATAATAGCTAATAAAAGGGGGGCCCTGGATGTGAACCTTGGACTGTGGCTCAGAAGTTTAAGTTTTTTAATCCACGCACACTGCCTCTCCACTGACGATTTCTTGTCTCACGGTTTTTACTCCTGTGATCCTTGGAATCCAGTTTTTCAAACTAGTGTTTATTATTACCGCCAGCTACTGTTTTTGTATAGTGCAGCTCGGCATTCAGAGTGCTTGCATATCAGTATCATTGACACAATTGACTGGAAGTTATTATTCCTGTTTTCTATGTGATGTACCTCTACCTACAGTCAGTCAGGTCTGGAGCCTGGGCAATGCTCCTGGAAGAACTGAGACCAGACCAGGATTGGAAAACTGCAGTTCCTGTTTTTGTGCAACCCACTTCCTGAGCTGAGAATGAATTTTGCATGTGTAAATGATAGGGGTAAAAAAGCCAAAGGAAGAACTGTATTTTGTGATGAATGAATTAATACTATATGAAATTCAAATTTTAGTTTTCATAAAAAGTTCCGTTGGAGCACAGCTACATTTGATATTATGTATTTGTCAGTGACTACTTTCACATTGCGAAGTCAAGTTGAGTAGTTGTGACAGAGCCCCTATGGCCTGAAAGCCTTAAATATTTACTATTTGACCCTTTCCAAATAATGAATTGACCTCTGGTTGAGACCGATGGCTTTTATATATGCCAGGCAATATTCTACAAGATTAATAAATGTTTGTCATTTACTTTCATAAAACACTGAGATAAGGATTATTATTTTCATTTTTAGTACAAGGGAGTTGAGACAGGGAGAGGTGACATAACTTAGCCAAGAACTCACAGCTGGTAAGTGGTGGAACCAGAATCAGAGCCGTCTAATTCCAGATTAATCTTGCTTCTTAGCAATCTGAGCTCATAATATACTGCTAAAGAGTTATTTCACTGAAGCTATACTTCTTTAGTTTCTTTAAAAGAGATGGTAGTAATCGTTTGAAGAGAAAATTAACTTTTATCTATTTACAAGGATTTGTATATATATTTTAATTTACAATCTTCTATCAGTACTTTTAAATTGCTCCAATAATTAAATCTATTGATTATCATTTTGCAAATAGCATATGCCCTTTTTCTTGATTATACAAACCCAAGATATCAAGTAAACATATAGCATTCTGTTTATGTCACATAAAAAGAGAAGAAAAAAGATAACAGACAGAATAAGTAAATTGGATGTGTACAGTAAAATACCCAAATAAAATAATGAAACATGAATGTAGTAGAGACTGGGGTACTTAGAAGAAAGTAAGAAAAAAAAAAAAAAATCTTCTGGTAGGCAGGTAGGCAGACTCAAAGCAAGGAATTGGCTGCTTTATTTACGTTTGGTATATAAAACATTGGTACCACATCAAATTATTTTGAAGGGTTTGTGACTGTATCAGGAGAAGCTATGTAATGTGATCTAAGAGCATATCTTATGGAGTTAGGTGTCTTGGGTTTAGGTCTCTGACCATTTATTAGCTGAGTGACATGAGCATCACTTTGTTCAGAAGTAAAATGGGGCTAATGATATAGGACTACTGAGAAGATCGAATGAGGTCGCAAATGTTAAGCTTTTGAAAAATACCTGAAAGCTCCTAAATATTAAGTGTTGTATTGGTTATCTTGCTACATAAGAAACCAGTGCAAAATGTATTAACTTTAAAACAGCTGTTTTATTTGCCGATGATTCTGTGGATTGACAATTCGGACCAGACTTGGCGAGGTGGTTCTGTTAGTCATTCCTGGAGTCAGTCCTGTGACTGCAGTTCAAGCGGCAGGTCGATTTGGATTAGATCGTCTAAGATAGTTTCTCTCCCACATGTGTGGGTTGCTCTTGGTTGCCACTCGAGTCTCATGTCTTGCACATGTCCCCGCCAGTAGGCTAGCTGGAATGTCTTCTGAGAGTAGCAAGAGACTCAGAAAGACCTCATGCGACTAGGTCACCCCAGGTTGGGTGATTTGCTAAAAGGACTCAGCATGTAGTCGTGTTCATAGATAATCATTCATACAGCAAAATCAGCAATGAGAGAAGGTGCATGGGGGGACGTCAGGGGAATCCAGGCACGAGCTTCCAGAAATTCCCTTTCACTAGAAACACACAGGATGTGCTTATTCCTCCAGGAACAAGTTGTAACAATCCATGTGAAATGTCGCCTGTCGGGGAAGCTCTTTAGCCTCAATACCCAGGGATTTTACTGCAGACTGAACATGTAGGCATTCTCTGTGTTCTAAAATTTCAGACTCAGAAGGAAAGCGTACGTTCAGCATAAACAATACTGTTTGTACGGTTTAGGTACAGTGAGAAGCCCTCCTGAAATCCAAGTTCCTGGATGCCAGCCATGGGCCACCGTTGAGAGCAGGATTTTCAAAGGATAGTAGTTTTTCTAGATCAGCCTTTGAAGGTCTAGTCCCAGAACTCCCATGATGTCATTCTTGTCACATTCTGTTAGTCCTATGCAGTCACCATACTGACCCAGATTCAATGCTGTGGAGAAATAGACCCCTTTTTTTAGGTTCAATATAGGGAGGGGAGGACTTGTTTTTTTTTTTTAAACCAGATATTATCTTTTATCTCAAAGGAACATTTTAAAAATATAGCTTTAATCAGTTGTGTCTGTGTCTGTAATTTTTAAGTTTGCAGAATTTGCATATTTGTTCATATGAATTTTCAGATTGGTGGTGGCATTTTGTTATTTCAAAAGCTTTGGCTTAAGAAAACTAAAGAAGAAAATATTATTGTGCAGAAATTGTATTATTTTGTTTTGCTAAACCGAATTGAAAGCAGTCTTGTTAAATATAAAACGACCTCTCATTCACTACTTATTTTTCTCTGAGTCTTCTTGCTTACACATGTTAAATATTAATTTCCAATTAAAATAAGGCCTTTTAACATCGCATTCTGTCCTACTTTAATAGGATGGCTGTGCTTAATCATCAGTCTGTCTTGGGTATGATTACAAAGCTCAGAAGGAATTGGCACACTCTTTGCAACTCCGAGAGAACTACTGTATGTGGTGCAGACTCAATGTTCTTGGCATTGCAGCTTTCCATGGCAGAGAGCAGCAAAAAGGTTAGTAGGCTGTGTTTAGGTTAACTGTTATCAAAAACTGAATTTTGGCTGCTGCTCACTGAATAAACTCAATTACATGACTTTCATTATACAATATGCCCTCATATAATATCAGTGCTGTTTGTATTGTATTTTGCCTCAGTATGCTTATGTCAAAATATGATTGGATTTGAAGTGATTTGTTTAAGGATAAAGGTCTCCCTATGTATAATTTAACAATGAACATGCCCACTTGATGTTTCATTTGAGCTCAAATCATGCAGCTGTTAAGATTATTGTGGTTAAAAGGAATTTTATTTTATAAGACTTCTCTAAGGGAAATCTAGAACGCGCATGTAAATAATGTCAATTTAAATAGTCAAAGAATTGTATGCCTGATTTCAGATTCTGGGATAGAGTAATTATTTCTGAACTAGTCTGTGAATCAGAATCATTTAGGGAGGAGTTACACATACACTGGCTAAGTCTAGAGGACATCGGTGTTGGGAGCAGCTATTACAGCTTCCAGTGCTTCTGCAAACCCCAGATGTGTGACCTTCTGGCCATGTGTCTGTGATTTGATATTGTTGGAACATTCTTTATATCCCCAGCTGTTATGGCTTTCTGTCAGTTTCTAACGGCTGAACCTAGAAAGAAGGCATATGCAGATCTCTACAGAAGTTATGATTCCATGAAAGATTTCGAGGTGATGAGGAAGGCCGGTTGGTATCTTTCAGAGTGCAAAGTGATTTCAGAACATAGAGAATTTCTTGGAGTTGAGTTCTATGGCCTCTTGTTACTGACCTGTGTTCTTGAACTAGGAAACATGGATATCTGCTTGAAGGAATAGTTTCTCTCGATAAAATAAATAAATATTTTATGCATATTTTCAGTAAAACAACCACCACAGCAAACTTAACAATGTACTGACTCCTTTTCCCCAGCTTGAAAATTCTAAGTCCCCTAATCTATGTTGGAAAATAGTTTTTTTAAATCTCACCAAAGTGATTCATGTGTAGTTAACTCGGGCTGATTTTGAATGGGTTCTACCTAAAAAGCTAATGATGTTCCCTTGGTCGAAGGATGAATCTAGACAGGGATGTGAGGAAAGGCTTTTTAGATTTTAGATGGCATACAAAGGAAGGGAAGTCTTTGAATGGGAAGGATTTTTTTTTTCTCTTAGGTAAGGTACAGGTAGGAATCAAGGTGAATAGGCAGGCAGGCAGGAGGAACCAATAAGGAGGAAGAAGCGATTTATTTAGTTGAATTTCATTGTACTTTTTTTTTCCTTTTAAGGAATAGTACAGGCAGGAAGGAAGGCAAGTAGGTAGACATGCAGAAAGAGAGAGGAGGAAGAAGCATTTTTAATTTTATTTCCATTTTAGTTGTTCACACTGGTTGTTTCCCCCTGGATCCTGGACTCAAACCCAGGGGAGTGTGACCTGTGTTCTTCGGAGGCGATTAACCTAACCTCCACCAGGGCGTGCCTGGTTGTACATCTTGGCTGCATTCCCCTGCCCGGGATGTGAACCCCTGGGACGTATGTGGCCTGTGCTTGGCCGGAGGTAGTTGACCAAACTACTACTCCATCAGGGCATGTCAGATGGGAAGGATTTAAAGAAGGAATTTAGGTAGGGGAAAATCAATTCAGAAGAAGCATTCAGAGGGACAAAAATCATGATGGTTTGAAGATGGTTAAGGAGAATGGCTCGCCTGGAGACGATTTTTGAAGGTTGGAGTGGTTTCAGTGGGTTTGATGAGATAGTGAAATGACAGTCTGATGAGTTATTTTAGTTCCTTATGTCAGTAATTCACAGACTTAGGTTTCATATGCCAGTAAAAATTCAAAAAAAAAAAAAAAATTAAAGGCATTGACAAGCTTGACCATTTCTTATTTTGACAAATAAGGTCTTGAGAAAAAAAATAGTTACTGAAACTTTTATTTTGAAAAAAAGGAACATTTTAGCACCTAACAATTGGGAAGAACATAATTTTAAAACAAGAGATGGTCTTTCTATACACAGTTGACAGTTTTGCATATTTAAAGCAATATATTTAAGATAATTTTGAATACAGAATAATTTTAACAATTCATCTTGTATATACTTATTTTTTCTATGGATATTTATTGGCTTTTTACTCTATGTTAGAATGGGCATTATTCTAACCATTAATAATATGGCACTGAAGGAAATCCCTGCTCTTATGGAGTTAATGTAGTAGGGAGAGAAAAATAATATTCTAATAAATAAAGTATTTACTATTTTAGGTCATAAAATGTTACAGAAAAATAAAATAAAAATGCAGCTAAGGAGTATACAGAGGTTAGGGTGGAAGAATTCTTCAGTTTTAAACAGGGTGATCAAGGAAGGCCTTATCTAGTAGTTGACATTTGAGCAGATTTGAAAGAGGGGAAGAAGGAACTACTCTTGGGAATTTTTGTGAAAAGGGGCTACCAGGGAAAACTAGTAATAGATGCAGGGGCTTTGAGGTGGGAATATGTCTGACATGTTCTAAGAAAATCAAGGAGGCCAACACTGCTGTTTATATAAATATTAACTTATTTCCTCTCTTCCACAGATTACATTTCTCTTCTCCCCACCCTTGTTCTTTCCTCCCTCTGTTTTCTACTATGTGGCAGATATTGTGATAAGTGTTTGGATTAAAATTATAATCAAGACTAGACATAACTCCTGTCTTTCTGAAGCTTATTGCCTAGTAGTATGACAGGCATTGAGTAGAGAGTCATACATATCATCGTAAAATTTTACTTTGAGAAGAAGAGGTATCTGAGGCTTTGAGACCATGGAGTTGACCTGGTAAGAAAAATCAAGTTAAGCCCTAAAGGAAGGACAGCAAAGGAGAAGGGGGCAAGATGAGGATGGAGGAATATCATGCAGAAAACCCATGCTAGGAGACTACAGCTAGAGTTTGAGAAAATACAAAAAGGCCAGTGTAGCTGAAGGAGTGGGAGGGGTGGTTACATGTCCAATTTATTTGTTCTTGTTTTTAATCACATTCATTGTTAAAACCATATTTATATAGGTTATGTTGAAAAAATTGGAAGTAGCACTTTTTAAAACTTTTTTTGGAGGGGGTGGGGAATGTTAACTTTTTAGAAAAGTTACAAGAATAGTACATGAACTCCTGTATGTCCTTTACTTGGATTCACCAATTACATTTGCATGATTATTAATTTTGCATTTATATATTTGCATATAAATTCATAAACTATTCATCTATACGTTATACATATATATACATGCACATGTATATACATATTAGTAGTAGTCTGTATGAGCCATTTGATAATAAGTATCAGATATTCTGAGTCTTTATCCTTAAATAATTTTGGCATTCTATGAGTTTTGATAAATATATAATGACATGTATCTGCCATTTTAGTTATTTTGCAGAATAGTTTTAACTAAAATTTCTCTGTGCTCCACCTAGTCATCCTTCCCTATCCTCAAATGTTGGCAACTATTGATTTCTTTTCTTTTTAATTAAAAGAATTTTTGACGTCAAGAAAAGAGCATAACTTATCACATTAAATACTTATTTCAAAAAAAAAACCCAGCAACGTACAATATATTGGATATTTACAAGACAATTAAACTTTAAAATGAATATAGTAGAATATGTAAAAATTCATAATGTAAGTTTGAGTCACAATTCCTTAACTTAGAAAAGGTAAAAATTAGAATTATCAAGAAGAATAAGGTAACTAAAAAAAAATCAGTGTGATGGAAGTAAAATTTAAAAAGTTTGCATAGCGTTATTTTTCCCAACCAAACAATATCAATACCAATAAAACTAACAGGAAGACATATTAAACACACAGGATTTGAACATAAAAGATAAATTTGAGCCTTGACTCTGACACTTGTGTACATATAACCTTAGGAAGTTTTCTTAGCTTCTGTCTTCTCATCTTTAAAATGAGGATAATAAAATCTACATCATAGGCATATCTTAAATAAGGTGATATATACCAAGTTCTGAATAAACTCCACAAAATAATCAAGCAAAGAATATGAAGAGGTAATCAAAAATCTCCTTAAAAATAAAAGCCCAGAACCAGATGGCTTTTCCAGTGAATTTCTTCAAACCTTCAGAGAAGAATTAATACCTCTTCTTATCAAACTCTTCCAAAATACTAAAGAACAGGGAACACTCCAAAAACTCTCCATGAGGCCAACATCACACTGATACCAAAAGCTGACGGAGACATCACCGAAAAAGAAAATTACAGACTGACATCTCTACTGAACATACATGAATAGGTCTAATAGACCTATTTTTTTAAATTTTGTTTTTATTTTATTTTTTCTTACTACAACAACATATGTTTAATGTGAAACAAATTGATAAAGCCAAAATGCCAAAACAAGAAAGATAAAATTATCCCTAAGTGTACCACTCTGTGATCACTATATCAAAGCAATATCTGTATGTTTTGTTTATAAAAGCCTGTGATTCAAGAATTTTATGCCCAACTAGATTGTGTTTACATGTGTAAAAGCAACAAATGTATTCTCTGACAAAGTTTCAAAAATTTATGGCAGGTGATTCTCTTGGGCAAGGTTTTACTTATTTTCTTTGTTAAAAAATAATTCTATATTCCACATGATCAGGATATGGTTGTTGGTGCAATGAGTGATCATATAGGAGAGCTAGAGTGCAAAAATAACTGGGCACATATACTTAAAACCAGTGAACCACATCTATTTATCTATCTAGATAATTACAAATCATGAGGATTACACATAAAATGTGTTATTGTGTTTCTGTTTACAAACTGAAAGCAAACAGGTTATCATTCTTAGAAGTATAGAAAAGTAATTATGTGGTAATCTGTATCTATACAAAGTCTAAGTTATTTAAGTGTTTTGAAAAGTATTTAAGTTAGTCCTGTGAAAATTATTAGCATTATAAGTAATACTATTCCTTAAAATTTTATCTAAGTTAACTTTTTAGGTAGTTATATAATTTCTACGTTTTGTTTGCTTTAAATCAAATTTTTATTGTAGTAATTATTCTACACATTAAAATGATTTCCTATATATAGGTTCCCCATTTCTTAGATACATTTAAACATACCATGCCCTCCACCAAATCACCTAGTATTCTTTCGCATTGTCTTGGCTCCACCACCATTTGCCCCCACCCACCCCATTCCCTTTTGGTAACCTCATCTGTGGCAAGTGTTTCTGGGTTGTTTCATCTGTTCATTTGTTTTGTCTATTCACATTCCACATATGAGTGAGGTCATCTGGTATCTATCTTTCTTCTTTGACTTGTTTCACTTAGCATCATCCCCTCTAGTTCCATCCATGTTCATTCAAATGATAGGGTTTCATCTTTTCTAAAGGCTGTGTAATATTCCATTGCGTATATGTACCACATCTTCTTTATCCATTCATCTGAGGTTGGACACTTAGGTAATTTCCAGTTCTTAGCAATTGTGAAAAGAGCTACAGTAACCATGGGAATACATACATCTCTGTAGATAGGTGCTTTTGTATCTTTCGAGTAGATACTGGCCAGAAGTGGAATGACAGGATCATATGGGATTTCCATCTTCAGTTTTTTGAGGAATCTCTAAACTATTCTCCATAGGGGTTATACCAATTTGCACTCACACCAACAGTGCAAAAGTGTTTCCTTTTCTTCACATCCTCACCAACATTTGTTGTTTCCAGACTTTTGGGTAACAGCCAGTCTTTTAGGTATAATAGACCTGTTTTTAAATGGGGTTTCTTTACACTTTGTATAGCGTCTTTTAGTATTTTATAGAAATGGTTTTGTTGTGATAAATTTCTTTAAGTTTTGCTTAATTGGAAAGCTTTTTATCATTCCTTCCATCCGAATGATAATCTCACAGGATATAATATCCTAGGCTGAAAATCTTTTTCTTTCAGTCTTTTGAATATATCATGCCATTCCTTCCTGGCCTGTAAGTTTCAGTTGAGAAATCTGCTGACAATCTTATAGGGACTCTTTTGTATGTGACTCTTTTTTTCCTCTGGTTGCTTTTAAGATTCTTTATCTTGTATATTTGACATTTTGATGACAATGTGTCTAGGTGTAGTTCTGTCTGGATTTCTTTTATTAGGTAATCTTTGAGCTTCCTGGGTTTGGAGGCTTGCTTCATTCTTCAGGTTGGGGAAATTTTCAGCTATTATTTCTTTAAATGTAATTTCTGCCCCCTTTTTTTTCTCTTCTCCTTCTGGCACCCCTATAATACGAATGTTGTTTCTTTTGATGTTGTCCCATAGGTCACTAATGCTGTCTTCATTTATTTGCATTCTTTTATCTTTGCTGGTTTGCTTGTGCATTCCTCTGCCTTATGTTCTAGTTCACTGATTTCACTGGATGCTTCATCCATCTGATTCTTGAGTCCTTCTATTGAATTCTTTAGATCAGCTATTGTGTCCTTTATTTCTTTGACATCTTTTTTGAGCTGCTTCATTTCTTTTTCTCCCTCTATAGTTTTTTTAATTTTCCTGAGTCTGTTTGTCACTGTTGCCCTAAATTCATCCCTCAGGTAGTTTGCATATGTCTGTTGTGATCAGATTTTCCCTTGGGTTTTTGATTGGATTAATCATTTCATTTATATTTCTCTTTGTCTTTGCTCTGTTTAGCATTCTGCTTATGTTTTATGAATTAGGTTTCCCTGAAGTGATGACCTTCTATAGCGTATTGAATTGTAGCAAGTAAGTCTGGTTCTTGGTCTGGACATAGGAATTTCTTGCATTTTGTGGTGTCACCACTGGTTGAATTTTTTGAAGTCCTTAGTGGGCTCTCTGTTGCTGCCTGAAAGTTCAGACTATGGGGTTGGAGTTTTTGTGGGGGATGCAGAGCTCTCTTAGTTCCAGTCCCCAGCTGCTTGTCCACCTTGCTATTGAGCCACAATTGACAATCAGGCTGAAGTTTCACCACCACCCAGCCAGGTGGTGATAGTGGGTAGCATTGACTCTCCTTCGAAAGAATCTTCTTCCTTTAAGTGGGAGGGCACAATTTCCTCTGGGCATGTCTGGTGGCTCCAAGCCAATATGGTGGGAACGGTGGGAGTGGGTGATTCCCCTAGCTACCTTCCAGGTATAGCAGCCAGTGTAATTTTTCTGGCTGGGCCTCCCATTCAAACCACTGGGACACTAGTCCTCCTTCTGCCCTGCGCCTAGACCCTCTCTCCTGACTCTGTGTCCAAGGCCCCCTGGGAGGACTCTCCCCTACTTTAGTGATTCCTGGGAGGGCTGGTTCTTCCCGCAGTTCCACTTCCTGTGCCGTTTTCAGAATCCTGAGGTTGAGTCTGCAGTGTAGCTCTGAACCCATACATCTTCGCCTACCGTTTGTGGTTGCTTTTGCTGCTGTGTCTCAACAGCCGCTCTGCCTGCTTTCCCTCAGTGTTTGTTTCTGGACAATGGGTGAATTCCTAGTTGCTCTGTTGGAAGGATATGAGTATCGCTCCCACCAGGTGGCCATCTTGACTATAAGTCCAGCATTGATTTCTTTGTTTTCGCCATACTTTTGCCTTTTTCAGGATGTCAGAGAGTTGGAATCATACAGTATCCTTTTCTGACTGACTTCATTCACTTTGAGATATATATTTAAGGTTCCTAATCTTCATGATTTGATAGCTTGCTTATTTTTAGCAGTGAATAATATTCCATTGTATAAATATATTAGTTTATCCATTCACCTTGTTTTACTTTTTCACAATTAATATTAATTAACATATTAAATATTTCATATTTTTGAGTTTCATAGTTATTGGATTTTCTGTCATCGTCTTTATTTTCAAGAGCTCTGTTTTGCTTTCTTTCTTAATAAAAAGTCCTGTTCTTGCTTCCAGGGTATAATATTTTCTCCTCTGAGAATATTCATAATACTTCATTGGGATTTTCTCATTGCATAATGTTTCCCCTTAAGTTCTTTGTTTTCACTAGTTGTCATTGGGAAGAATTTCTGTTCTCTCTATCAGAGACTTTCTTCCTGATGATTATTGGCCATCCTTTTATATTTAAGAGGAGCACTAAAATGTTTACTGGAATCTCTGTGTAGGGTTAGGACTTGTCAACCTGATCTCACTGGACTGTCTGCTTGGGGGAACCTCTGATGCTGATCATTATGTTTAGGCTATCCCTTTTGGATAGACAGTTCCCTTAGAAAATAGTCTCCTTTCATCCTGCATCTTCTGTGAATTTGAAATGTGTTGAGTGTCAAAGTTTATATAAACTGTCATATGATTCTTATGGTTTTCATTAGGGTTCTCTTGTCCTCAACTTGTCCAGGACATCAACTTCCAATATTCTGCCAAGGTAGATGACTACTCTCCTTTAACTTAGTGGAATTTAAATATTAGGCAAAAATGTAAGTGAACATTGCCCAGAGAACTAATTCTAATAATACTGAGGCTACCTTAAAATTCTCTTCACTTGCAAGTATCCACCACCTTCTTCTGAACGGCTTAATTTTTCTAGTGGGTATAGTGATACCGTTGACCTTGAGGGCTCTTTCTATGGTAGGGTGATTGGCAAAGGTCTGATCCAGCTTTTCACTATTCTTGGGCTCAGCTTTGTCACTAACCCTTTGTGTTCAGGCTTCATAAAAACAGGTACTTAGGTGCCAGAGCATGGTGAACACCAGCAAAACACAGGCTCAGCATTTGCTTATCCTTCTATGTTGGTGTTTTCTCATCATTTTTGACCTTTTATAAAATTTTCACTTATGGACAATTCAGTTCAGTCATACTTTAAAAAAGTTTTTTCTATTTTCTCCTGTTGTTTTAGGTATTTTAAACCTGGAGGGATTACTCTGCATATCCAGTCAGGCAAATTGCCCTGTTAGTGTGTCTATTTTTAAATTGTAACAGATGGTATACATTCTTTCTGCATCTTGTTTTTATCAACATTATTTTCAAGACCTCTCCAGGTACTGATAGACAGAAAAAATGATCTAATTTATTCCTTTTAGTAGTCATCTTTATATAACTGATATTTTTTATTAGTGATGATTTTTAGGTCATTTGAAGTTTTTTGATAATACAAACCATTCTGGATACAAATGAAACTGCGCACTGAGCTAGAGGCCCCCACACCCAAGGGGTCATATGATAGATACATCTTTAATTGATTTGATATCATACTGCTCTTTAGGTTGGCTATCAGAATTTATATTTATGTCAACAGTATAGGAGAATATCATTAACTTACTTCTCTCCCATATTAGATATCAAACTTTATTAGGAAAAAAGAAAAGGTGGTATTTCTTATTAATTTTTCTGATAACTAGAACATTTAAACATCTTTCAAAATGCTTATTTGACCAGTTTGGTATTGTCTTAAGCTGTCAGTTTATGACCTCTGCTCATTTTGCCGTTGAGTTGTTCTTATCTCTTCCTTACTTTGAAAGAGTTCTACATGTATTTTAGTTACTCTCTTTGTTAAAGGCATTATTGATATATTCCACTGCACTCCCTTTTTTCCACTTTCACTGGATATACTTCCCTTACATTGTTTCATTAGTGTATATGCTAGACCTCTCCACTGAGTCTTGATTAAGTACTATGATCAGGTACTCTGGACATTTTACCTTGATGTTTTATTATTATGTCTACATCAGTTTTTAATAGTAGACCACATTGTTTGCTCCCTCAATGTGCCTTCCTGTTCATATTCTTAATCTCATTGGTATGAACCATTGTTTACTCAATTACTGAAGCTGAACACCAAGGTCATCTTAGAGTCGTGTTCCTTTGTTCTTCATTGTGATGCATAGCCAAGTCTTGCCAATTTTACTACCAAAGTTTTTTTTTTTTTAATCTGCTTTTTTCTACTAATCTGAAACAATGGTCCTAAGGTACTAAAGCAAGTTTTAGATTTTGAGGGTGTTTATTGTCTACATGCTATAAAAGAAAGGATATATTAAAATAGCATTTAGGTGTCAGAGTTTTGTCATGTTTTCTAAGGGGGATAGCTTTCTAGCTTAAAGTGTATAATACATCTCTAGTAGCTTTATACTGCTAAAGATTTAACCTACTCTAGATTATGAGGACTAGTGATTTCATTTTATGACAAATATATCTGGCTTCACTAGGTCTCTAATATTTTAGCTTTTCTTTTTTTTGGAATTGGCTACATAGTTTGAGTCTTTATTTTACCTTTAGAAGGTTATAAAGGTTAATTTGAGTGAAGCAGACAAAGATTACTTTTATAATTCCATGGCTAACAATCACAGCACCTGGGGCTGACTGTCAGGTTTGGAAATGACGTGTGGCATTAACAAATAAGAAGAAGCAGCTAAAAATTGTATTGTTTTATCCTCCCCTCCAACAAGTATTTTATTTTGAATAAGAAGAGAGAAAGGAAGTTGACATTTTTTGGTAGGTACCATTTGTCAGATATTATTTAATCTGTACAGTCTCATTTTCTGACCAAGGGAACTGACTCGTAAGGATTTCAGTACTTTAACCATGGTCATCCAGCCAATTATGCTCTTAAGTAGATCTACCTCTTTTTCTTCTGATAACAAAAATTCACTTCATTAAAAAGGTACCGTTTATTTTAAATGTTGAATTATTACAAAAATAACTGGTAAAATGGATCAAGTAGAAATGCTCTGAAAAGTGTACTCTTCCTTTTTCTCATTTTCTTCTCGTGAAATATAATCCTTCTTATGTCCATCAGAGAATTAAAGTATTGAACATTTTGAACTTCCTTCATATATTAGCCAGCTGGCATGTTTTCCTAGCAAAACATTTTCTGATTTGACCACAGACTCTCTCAATCAGTTGTGACTGGTTTGAATAATAGAATATGCTGTCATGGTGGGCACCTGATCATGAAAACTGATAGCTGGAGTGCATTTTCTTTTTTGGATTTAAAATGTTTTTACAGTCCCAGTATAAACACTGTTAATCTAGTCAAAACCTCTTCTCACAAGATCAAGAGTTTTCATAGTTTTACTTTAACTAGTTATTGTCAGCAAAAAGAATGAATTGCACATTTACGTTAGGCAAGATCTTAATTTATTTTTGTCATGAAGGATGTTATATCAACATAGTTTTAGGAATTTTTGAGATAAAACAGTTTAGTTTTAACTCTAAATAACTGGATTTATTTAACTTAAATACCATTTGGTAATTTTATGATGTGTAATATTTGTGGGGTTGGGGAGTGAAGTGTACAGTTTTTGACACAATATTAAGAAATGACAAATGTGTCATTCATTATCAATACAAGTTGATTTGAAAGTTACTGATTTTTTGGTTGTTCATTGAACTAGCTTCATGAAATATAATGAATATTTCATGATTATGATATGACAGTCCTTACTCTTAAGGACAGTGAGGATACTTTTCTTAATGCCTTCATATGGATGAGTAAAGAGTTAATTCAAGGTACTTTGGATACCTTGTCTTAAATTTGAATAGTAACTAGAAAATGTGATTGATTATTATAAAAGGTATAAAGATTTAAAAGAATCAAGTATATAGAAAATAGTATATATATTGACTCATTTCTTTCTATTATTCTTCATTGGATAAAGAGGATGTTATAATTTAGTTCCAGTTAATTATAGTTGGATTTAAGTATTCATCCATCTTAAGAGAAAGGAAAGATCTTAATGTTAGCAGAAACGACTAACATGGTAACAGATTATAACTGTGGAAGAGAGTAATGCAATACATTTCACCAAACTACATGTCAATACTTAAAAAATATTTTTACATTTGCAGCATTGGAAAGTAGTAGAATTTTTTACTGAATTAGGACTGACATTTTTTGGAGGCCACTATTAATATTGGGTTATTAATGTGGCAGCAGAATGCAGCCAAAAAAATAATTTGGTATGTTCACTTAGATAATTTATTACATGGATATCGATGAAGAGAAAAAAGAACAGTTTTGCCCAGTCGGTAACTCTGACAGCTTATAGAAAGGGATTTGACCATGGCTCTTTAGCATTTATTTGTTAAAGTTTAGTGAGTCCCTATGCAGGGAAGAATCAAAATTCTTTGACCAAAGATTGTCACACTGATATTTTGTAGTCTCTGGAACAGTAGTGAAACGAAACATAATTTTTTTAAAATGTAATTTTATGATCATGTTTTAAGACTAACACTTGGGATAGGGTGCAGTGCCGAAATTTTTATGGCGTTGATTGTTTTAAATAAGAGATAAAAAAATACATTAGCTAAAATAAATAGAGAGAATTAAATATTAACAGAATAAAATGTTCCCCCAGTCAGTAGTACTTAAGTAGACCTCTCTGCACAATCCCCACACTTTGAAAAACAAGACAGTGATTGTGTATATTTTCCAACTTTGTCATGTGCACACTTGATGTAGTCGTTTGTATTTTATAAAATTATCAGAAATTTTTTTTATATTTTGTTTTAAAATTAGTCTACAACTCATTGTAAAGTCTCTTTTCAAGCCCACAATAATTAAATGTAGATTTTAGTACACCAGAATTCAGCTTGTACCTCCCATCTCAACTATAAGTTAAAGAATATTCTGACGTCCAGCCTTATCTTTTTATTTTTGACATTATCTCTTTCAGCATGGTGGAGAATTTACAGTCTCTCTCAGTGATATCTTACTGACTTGGAAATACTTACTACATGAGAAATTGAACTTACCGGTTGAAAATATGGAAGCGATTGACCATTATGAGGATATTAGGAGGACTTACGAGGATTTCTTAAAGAACAGTAATATGTTAGATCTGATCGATGTGTATCAAAAGTGTAATACTTTGACTTCTGATTGTGAAAATGATGCCAACATGTCCCCAGTAAGTATTTCTTAAAATAATTCTTCCTTAAAGTTCAGCTGAATTTCTTTTTATTTTAAGCTATGATAGCAGCACTTACAGAAACCTGATGCTATAAATGTTCTTGCTTTTGGGGTTATGTTGCAAATGGACAATTGAGCTACCTGAAAGGTGGTCATTACTTGAGAGAAATACATTGGTGGTAAATTTTGTTTAATTTGTGTTATTATTTGATTGAAGTTTGAATTGTAAGAACAGCTACTCAAATTTCTTATTAAATCAAGAAATTTTTTACAGGTAAAACAGCCCCTAGTGTGTGATTCTTTTTATATTCTGTCAAAGATTGCTTTTCTCTTTTGCTTTCTTGGATTTGTCTATATTAGAATTAATAAACTGTTACTAAATATTAAACTAGATATATGTAATTTGTCTTAACGTGTTGAAATATTTTTCCTTTTTTGTAATACTTACTGATTGCCAGTAAAGTAGCAATTAAGTAGTTGCAATAGCTAAATAATCATAGCTATAATCAATAGAAAATGTCTACTATGTTTTCTAAGATATTTAAATATTTTATAAATGTTTCTATCTGATAAGTGGGAATAACGTTTTGGTTCTTAACGATAGAAACCTCCACAATAACAGTGACTTAAGAAGATGGAATTTTATTTTACTTTTGTATAACTGATATCCAAAGGTAAATAATCAGGACTGATATGACTGCTCTGTGGTTATCAGAGTTCTGGGAATTTTACGTCATTCTGCTTTGCAAAATGAGTTCTCTTCTACTACACCTTGTCTCCAAACTGAGTCCTTGGGCTTTACGTGGCCTGCACCTTAGCCACCTTAGCTGCCCGAGCCACAAAGGAGTATCCCATCCTAGTTGTTGGCCTCTGTCCTCAAGATCATCTTGTTATGGAAGATATAGCTGTTGGAGTTATATCAGCATCGCTGGCAGCAGAAAGCAAGGAGAACGACACTCTCCTATTAGAGACGTAGCTCTTCTACTTCCATTTCATTGCCTGTTAGTCATATGACCACACCAAAATACTGGGAGAATAGGTAGTAACATGACAGTTAAAACTAAATTTCTATTAATAAGGAAGAAGGGGAGAATGGATATGGGCAGATATTGTCTTTGCCTTAGTGGGTTATCATAGAAATCTTTGCCTCCTAGTTTTCTCAAAACACAGGCACACCCACACTATGGTAAGGGTATTTGAGAGTGAAAATCGTTTATTCCTCCATAGCTATGTTTCATTTGCTTGTTTCTAGAGATGATTTTGACTACATTTCACATAGCTAATTGATAGAGACTAATCAATCTAAGTATTGGATTGCAGGAACACAAAAAAGACCTGATAAACCAATGAGAATGTAATGTCCTTGAGTTTTTTGTTTTTATCTTTTCCTTTACCCCTAAGTCCTCTAAGTCTTTTCATTTAAGTGAATCAACTTACAGTGTGAGATATGTAAATGTCTACATTTGGGAAAGTTGTATCTCTTCTCTTCAGAACATCAAGAATGAAATGGAAGCTGTTGAGATGGTAGTGTATGAAGTAGAACATTTTCTGTATTTAAACTTTAGAATATTGACTAAACCCTTGATCTCTAATACTTATGTTCGCTTTAGGGAAATTTCCAGTGAGCAAAGAGTGAGCAAGAAAACATATTCCTAGATTGATTTCTCAAATCAAAAATACACTAAATATAATACTAATTTATGTTCAAAGTATCTTTTTTTTTTTTTTTTTTGGTAATAGATAAGGTGTAGGCTGGAATAAAGGCGAGTAGGCAGGCAGGAGGAGAGCGAAGAGGAAGAAGCACTTTATTTATTTTTAATTAGTTCACATTTGTTTTTCCTCCAGACCCTGGGTCTTAAACCCTGGACCTTAGGATGTATGTTGGACTGCTCCAAGGGTGTACTAGACCATTAGGCCATCAGGGCCTATCTTTAAAGATACATATTAGGAAACCCCAAATACTTCTGAATTTTATAGTCCTGAATTTTCATGATTCTGTTTTCATTGTTTAACTATCATCTCATATACCTATCTAATCTGTCATCTGTAATTTATTCAAAGAGAAAGGAAGACTGGCAGGCATCAAGACAGGTAGACAGCAGGCAGGGAGGAAGAGAGAAGAGGAAGAAATAATTTATTTAGTTGTTCATTTTAGTTCTCTCTGGTCCTGGCACATGAAACCTGGTCCTTAGGCTGTAAGTGGACTGTGCCCTGGTATAGGATTAATTCCTGAGCCGTCAGGAAGACCTGCTTCTTTCTTTTTTTAAATTGTAGATGGAATAAGGCAGGAATTATGAAGAATTAAGTAAAGTAAGACAGGGAAGTTATGGGAACATGGTAGACAACTTTATTTTCTACTGTATAATAATTCTTTCACTGAGGAACATGGATGCAGGTCCTATGGACACCTTGGATCATATAAGGCCTTGGATTCTAGCTAAAATCTTCAGTATAGAGCTTGCTTTCTCATGAGCTGGATAGTTATTGGAGGATAACATCACAGACCTGTGCTGAGGGGCTGAAATGGTAGATCCTGAGGAGAACTTTGCAGCCCTTTCAGATACGGAAACACTCTGGGGGAAGGTCAACAAATGCCTTCTGAGAATGCAGGGCTTCCCTGGACCTTAAGAAACCAAGAAGTCACTGAATGTATAAGCTTACTATTGGTGAAGCTTGAGAGACCATAATATGATTTTCTCTTGTCCTCAGCGGGTGGCTGGCAGTCTTTCTCCACTGCTGTTCCATAGGAATAGAAATAACTTCAGCTTCCTTGACTTGTAAAACAGCCATCCCTTAGGTTATTTCACCAGTCAGATTGAGCCCCAAAGAGCCACTGAGGAAAAGCTACAAGCCACCTAAGGAGTCCCAGCAACCAGAGAAAGCGAGTCAGCTGACAAGACACATGCTTGACAAAATAGAGATGCTAGAGGGTGATAACTTGAATTCACAAAAATAATAAGCGTTCAAGGAAATTCAGGTCTACACTGAGACATGAGACTTTTTGGATCTTAAGAAAAAGAAGAAAAAGTTTTCCTACTGCAACAGATGAATTCACACTCAAATTAGTATCCTAAAAGTCAAGTACAATAAATAGTTATATAAAGATAAAGAAATCCTGAGGGAAAAATAACAAAACTTGGAGGTTAGTTGTAGAGGATTTAACATGTCAATGAAAAGAACCCCAGAAGGAGGAAAAGGAATAGATGCAGAAGAACCATGAATAAATACAAATATATTTGTTAAAGCTGTATTTATTATAATAATTATTTCCCATAACTGATGAGTAACTTGATTTTGTTGATTGTTTATAAAGTTCTAGGCTGTATTGTTGAGAAAAGACACATACCTAGGCATAACCTGGTAAAAGTCCTGAGCAATTAACATATAATGATAAATACTATACCTTCCTGTAAGAGAGAATAATTTATTTAAAAATGATAAAATATTTAATACATCCTGAAAGAAGAGAACAGGACATAACAGATCTCATCCGAAACCAAGATAATCATCAGCCTAGTTAAAGGAAGGGTTTGTGAGGATATTTTGGATTAAACAGATGAACTGGAACAGATATGTATCTAGGGAAAAGTAGTAGTGAGAGATAAAGCTTGGAGTATGTGTACATGCTCCTGGGTGGACTGGGAATATGTTGGTGCTAAAATGGAAGGCTTATATTACATTGAGAGGTTCTGTTATTAGTTTAGAATTAAAACTATTAAATATTGTTGGGGATAATTTAAGAACAAGGCATATCACTTTCAAACAATGGAGAAATGTGCGTCAGATTTGAGTATAAGGATGGCGAAGGTAACCACTAATGGAATGGAAAAGTGAAGCGCATTCTCTTAAGTTTATAAGTGGATAAAAATACAGTAGCAGCTTATCAACTCAATAAAGGTACCAATCAGAATATGTAATAGTATATCACAGCAAATATATTGTCATTCTTATGCTGCTTTCATAAAGTTTTATATTTTCTAGAATCCTTGACAAATATATAGGTCTCAGACCTCTTTATACTCTTAAAAATTATTTGGGACTATGAAGAGGTTTTGTTTATGTTGGTTATATCTATCAATATTAAAAATTAAAATGGAAAAATATATAAAGTATTGATCAATTATTAAAATGTTGACAATAAGCTGGTATTTGTTATTATAAATAACTTGTGAAGCATGCATTTTCCAAGAAATATAATGTGAATAGTGTCACAAGAATAGTGTCACAAGAAATAAAATGTGAATTGTATTTTACTGTCATGGTGATAGAAAACAGCTGGATTCTCATGTCTACTTCTATTTGATATGTTTTTTTCATTGAAGTATATCAGTTAAATTCAGATTCACATTGAACATAGGTGGAAAGGGTGGTCTTCTGCATCCACTGAGTGGATCACAGGGGCCTTAAGGGTCCTTGAACCATACTTTGAGACCAGCTGATATCCAGTGATGTACTTTTCATATGTAATTAAATGTGAAAACAGTTTTTAACCAGAAGGTAATTTCTCATTCGCTTTCTCTCTCTCTCTCTCTCTCTCTCTCTCTCTCTCTCTCTCTCTCATTGTGTTAATGGAAAAATAAATCTTTGCTTTCAACATCTTTCCGAAGGCAAGTGATCACCACAAGTGACACTTGCTTTCAATCAAAATGTGTTACTAAAATATAATATATGAAGAGACTGATAGCATGGTATGATGAAAGCTATTACCTCTAAATTATTTTTTCATGGAAACTTATTTTGTTTGAAATAGTGTACACTTGGGACTAGAATTATTTATATACACTTCCAAAATGAAGTATTTACTATGTGCCTTAGGTAAGATGTCTTCATCTTTAACTTTCTTATTTCATAAAAATTAAAGTCAATTAAATTTCCAAGATCATCTTTTTAACTCTTGTAAAACTTTCTGAGTATAGATGCCATTGGGAACAAATTGAAGTGTTTTGCTAGGAAGTGTAACTTTATGTAGTTATTGGCTACCAAGGAAGCTGAGGTAATGTGCTAAACACTGTAACTTCAGTGACACTAAGTAGAACTAGTTGTGAAATCATTTAATGCCTGGGATGGTATTTTATTAGCAATATCCTGTATTTTCTACAGAGTCAGCTACGGGATTTTCTGTGTGGAAGGCAATATGCATCAGATGAGGAAACTGATCTTTACTTACCAGCATCACCACTGAATAAACACAGCCAGGATGATGGAAAGGTACTGATAAATTGTGAGTTAATTGAAATAGGATATGTGATCATATCACTATGAATTTGATTGTATATTACAGTTTTTTGTTTTTTTTTTTTTAAGTAAAACTGTATTTGCAAAGAGTAATATCTTGGAGAATGGCAAGAGCATGGTAATAACCAGTGTCTTCCTGATTTGGGGCCAAGGGCTCATGGTGCCAAAGGGGCATCATTCTAAGTATCCGAACTGTAGTTGAAAGTCCAGGCTCCCAGAGTTCCTCGAATCTTTGTATTTAGTAAACTTCACATTTATTATTTTAAGTGATTGATTTTTGGGAGGAAATATACCTTTGAAAAATTTATCCTGTACTCTCTTTCGGTAGAATAGGTGATATGTCAAGAATTCTAAAAACAGATGCGCAATGTCAGAAAAGTAGTGCCAAGCACAGGTTTGGTCTGATACCATTTACCTTCAGTTGAACACTGCTCTGGCTACTTAAACACAGCAGCCTCTCACTGTCAACGTCCCGTCGATGAATGTTTCGTGCTTAATACAAACACCAATATAAAATAAAGCTTTATGAGTATTGGAAAAAGTAGTAAAATTAAATTCAATGCATTTTTTAAATGTGGTATGTAAAAGGTCTAGAATATAATTGCTTCCAAAACCAACTGCTGCAGTAAGTTAACACATTTGGTGAATCAGCACCTTCATTTCCATTTCATGAGGCAGATTCTCGTTAAAGTCTCATGTTATATAAATGACACTGAACATTTATTTTATTACTAACCTCAAATAAATACTTTATTCCTCCTTCCTAGATTTAATAATGTATGCTTTCTCTCTCTCTCTCTCTCTCTCTCTCTCTCTCTCTCTCTCTCTCTCTCTCGCTCTCTCTCTCTCTAATTTTTTTCTCTCCTATTTGAAAGTAAGTTGCTGACATCATAATGTCATTTCTAAAATTCTCCCATATATCATTTCCTAAAAATAAAGGAATAGTCACAAATATCATTTCATATATGAGAATACTTGAGCAAGTGTTCCCTAATGTTATTTATCTCTTCCATAATCATATCTCCCCACTAGTCCCTAAAATGCGTTTTGTGTTTCTTTCCTTTTTTTCTAGAATTACCCAGTCTTTTTTTTCTTTACTTGTCTGATTAATTCCTACTAGTATTATTTAATTTACTTCTCTATGTCCAGTAAACTGTAAGTTTCATCTAAAAGCTTGCTTATGTTGAAGTTTGACATTTTGTATTTATACAAACAGACGCGCGTGCGCACGCACACACACACACACACACACACACATATACATATATATGTATAACTTTATATTTCATTTGTATTACATTACAAGACAAACTCAAGTTGTCCGGAATTACCAAGTCTCTCCAGTTGTCAGCAAAGATCCTTGTGGTGATACTTTGATACTGTGTAAAATCCCGTTTCCTAACAACATTTACCCTAAATGGTTTTAAGCACCTGCTGATGATCCTAGTTTGAATCAGTTATTTCTTAAGTACTTGCAGAATGGTTAACTTCTAACTCTGTCATGTCGTTACATGAATTAGCTCTCATTTATTTGTAAAGAGCTTTATCTTATCAACTGGGATGAAGTACAGTTTTCTTAAAACGGCAAGGTTACTGCTGAATTCTTTCTCTTTAATTACTGATTTAGAAATTGGCATAATCATTATAATATAGGAGGCAAGTTAGATGCTTTATTATTTCTCCTTTTGTATGTTTATATATTGCTATGGACTCATGGATTTTTATTCAGTTTTAACATCAATGACAGTCATTAAACTTTGATGCTAAAATAATGGGAGCCCTTCAAGCGGACTTCTTTTTTTTTACATGCCCTATTAGATTTTTTGAACACTTCTCTGTTTTTTGGTATAAGAAAATATCCTAAGCATACCTTTATGTTTTCTGCCGAGACCTGGTTCCTTTTACTAATTTGAAACTATTTTCTTTTGCTTGCAATTAGTGTTTCACCTATATTCTCTTTGTTTTCCTTCTTGCTCAGGATAGTCACAAAAACTTCTCAAGTTGCCTGATCTTTTCTCAGTGATGTAAGGAATAGGTCATTGACAGATCATTACTCTTTAGCCTACAGATTTCACTGGGAGGAATCAATGATTATTATCATGCTTTTTAATTAAGAGGAATGAGCTAATCTGTATATGTAAAAAGACCTAAGCTTTTGAATTTTTGCTTACAGATAAAAACATCCATAACAAAGAATTATTGTATGTATAGAAACTGGTGGATCTTTATAGTAAGCTATAGTTTTTTTATTTAAAAAAACACAGATGGTTTCATTTTGTTAGTCTTTTATCTCTAGAACCCAGGTGTATATGGTCTTTGCTCCTTTGGAGGCAGTTGACCTAATCGTTACTCCACCAGGGTATACCTTCATAGATTATGTTTTCTAAGAAAAATTTCTCTAATACTTAACTGATGGATTAGCATTTATGAAGACTATTAAAATGGCAACCATCTTCTCAGCCATTTTTCTGTCACTTGCAGATTTCAATTATTTTATTTTTAGAAAATATTTTTTTAAAGAGACTTTTTTAAAAGAAGGGAAGGTGTCGGCAGGAATGAAGTCAATAGGCAAGCAGACAGGAGGCAAGAGGAGGAAGAAGAGCTTTTATTTATTTTTATTTAGTTGTTTAACACAAAATATTTTTGAACGCAATATATTTCTATTAAGATTCCAAAGTGTCTTTTGGACTGTAGTCTTGCAAAGATAAATTTTGACTACCCATTGTGCTTACTAATGCCACACTTGAGTTTTCAAGTATATGGTTGGAGCAAATTTGAGATACACTGTTTTTGTTTCCTTATTTTATTTCACTTCATTTTATTTTCCTGATGATACCAAACTATTGCTTTGGAAATTCCAAAACACCAAAGGGAAAAATAGAATGAAGACCTCAAAAGAAAATCCTCAATTAAATTAAAAATTCTACTAATATATTAGTTCTAGTTTCAACTTTTCTTTATTGTTATATGTAAGAATTTATGTGTTGGCAAAGAAAGTAAAAGATACCTGTATAAGTTGTTAATCTATTTAGAAAAGACTAGCTTTCTTTAAACTAAGATTGAATATCTGCGTTTCAGTAATAACTGAAGTATAGGAAAAGAAACTTGGAATTGTCAGAAAGTTTAAACAAAATTGTTCAATTTCTAAACAAACATTGCAAATACCTTGTGGCATGGATAGAATCAGTTTATTAAACAAATAGAACAGTATATTTATTTTTGGTATCTTGGTAAAACTTTCAGTCTTGTGGATTTTTCAATTTAGACCCTTGTTTCTGGTCATTATAACTATATTTATGTGGACTGCTTTTCCAGAGAGCCTCTTTAAAACCCACTTACAAATACAAGAGCAGGGAAACCATAACTGCCATGTTATCTGACCATAATGATAGGGATTGAATTCCAGTTACAGCCATAAGTTAAAAGAAACACTTTATCCAAAATGTTTTTCCTTGATGTTTGCTTAACATCAGTGATCAGTACAGAATTTGCTAGCCTTAAAGAGCAAGTTACAGATTAGTCAGTTTAAGCTGTGATATTGACCTAGTAAGGACTGGGTATATACCTATTGGTAAATCCTCATTATTTTTTGGAACAAAAAGCAGAAGCACAGTGAAGGAGAGAGAGTGCATCGAATTAAATGCAGAAACAATAAAAAAAGTTTCTGGTTACAATTTGAATGTCATGTTTTTCTGCTTTGATTTTTGGCATATTGTGCTATTCTTCCCAAATATCAAAGGGTCAAGAAGATATTCCTATGGTTTCCTCAGACTGTTGCATTTTGAAGTTAAAATGGAAACTTTTCTCTTATAGATTTGCTTGATGTATTGTGATTTACAGAAACTGCGTCATAGCTTGTTTACAAAATTTTAGGACAGACTTTAAAGATGATTTTAATTTGGATGTACCTTAGAGTACTTTTCTTTTGAAGGAAATGTAATGAAAACATATTAACACTTATTTATCACAGCATTTTTTTTTTCCTTGAATGAAAGGAACAGACAGAAACGAAGGCAATAGGTGACAAGCAAGCAGGAAGAGAGAGGAAGAGGCATTTAAATTTTTTTTTTGCATTTAGTTGTTTACACTAGTTATTTCTATCTGGGACCTGGAACTCGAACCCAGGAGTATTCGGCATTCATCTTTTGGGGGTGACTGCCCTAACCACTACTCCACCAGGGTGTGCTTATCCCAGTAAATTTTTATTTGTTGAGTTTCAATTTCAAAATATCTAAAAGGACCAAATACATTTTTTATTTTTTTATTCGTCATTGAACAAAAACTAAGGGCCTATTAACAAAAATGGATTGATTACCTAGTATACTATGCTCATATTCTTAGGTTGTTAGGATTCATCATTTACTGTCACATGACTCAAAGTAGTATAAAGATTAAGAAAATAAAGTATCAGAAAGTATTAATATGTAGAGAATTCTAACAAAGTAATAACAAACGGAATATGTAAATGACTACCTTAAGTTGGGAAATCAGGGAGCCTCTCTGCAAAGATAGCATTTAGCTAGTATCTTTAAGAAAAAATAATTTCATAGAATTGATCAATTTTGCTAAAGTTATGTCACGTCCATTTTTAAGATAATCTTTCAAGGTTTAAAAAAAAATTGACCATGATTGCCTCCCGTGTTTCTAGAATTGTTTTTCACTTGGAAATTTCAATAAACCAAAGCATGTTACCTTTAAATTTACTTTTAAGATGTGTACGAACTAGAGATTTCATTGATGATTATCTTAAAATTATTTTTATTGCAATATCTTTTATTCTACACATTAAAATAAACTCATGTATAGGTTTCCCATATATACTGTTTCCCTAGTCCTCAGATACATGTCAACACACTATGCTTTTTACCAAATTACCAAGTGTTCTTCACTATTGTCCGGTGGGCTTCACCCCATACGCCCGCCCCGCCCCCCGCAACCATTCCCTATTAGTAACCTCAATTCTCTTGTAAGTGTCCAAGGGTTGGTTTTGTTTCATCTGTTCCTTTGTTTTGTCAATTCACATTCCACCTATGATGAGGTCATCTGTTATCTGTCTTTTTTCTTTTGACTTGTTTCACTTAGTATATAATCCCCTGTAGATCATTCATGTTGATTCAAATAATTACATCTCTTCTAAGGGTCGTGTAGTATTCCATTGCATATATGCACCACATCTTCTCTATCCATTCATCTGATGTTGGCCACTTAGGTAGTTTCCAGTTCTTAGCTATTGTTAATAGGGCTGCAATAAACATGGGGATACATACATCTCTGTGGATGGGTGATTTTGTATCTTTTGGGTAAACAGAGTGGGATGGTGGGATCATGTGGGATTTCCATCTTCAACTTCTTGAGGAAGTAGAGACACTATTTTTCATAGGGGTTGCACCAATTTACACTCCCACCAATAATGTAAAAGTGTTCCCTTTTTTCCACATCCTCGTAAACATTTGTTGTTTCCAGACTTTTAGATAATGATCAGTCTCTCAAGTATAAGGTGATATCTCTTTTTTGCTTCAATTTGCATTTCCCTGATAGCCAGTGAGTAGGAGCATCTTTTCATGTGACTGTTGACCATCTGCATGTCCTCTTCAGAAAAATGTCTCTTCGTTTCCTCTTCCCATTTTTTGCTCGGATTGTCTTTTTTTGTTATCGAGTTTTATGAGTTCTTTGTGTATTTTAGATATTAGGCCCTTGTCAGAAATATGAAATGCCAAATATCTTTTCCCAGTTAGTAAGTTGTCTTTTTGTTTTGTTTTTTAGTTTGATGTAGTTCCAGTTGTTTCTTTTTCTTTTTGTTTCCCTTGATGCTAGAGTTGAGTCCCCAAAGACTTCCCTAAAGTTGATGGCATGGAATGCCTTTCCTGTGTTGTCTTCCAAGAATTCTATGGTTGCCGGTCTTATGTCCAAGTCTCTAGTCCACTTTGAGTTAATTTTTGTGAATGGTGTTGGAGAATGATCTAGATTTATTCTTTTGCATGTGTCTGTCCAGCTATGCCAACACCACTTATTGAAAAAGACTTTCCTTTCGCCATCATATGCTTTTGGTTTCTTTGTCATAGATTAACTGACTGTATGTGAGTGGGTCAGTTTTTGGTGATTCAGTTGTATTCCACTTATTTCTGCCTCTGTTAGTATTCCAGTACTATACTGTTTTGATCACTATCACTTTGTAGTATAGCTCAGTGTCTGGGAGTGTAATCGCTTTGTCTGGATTCATTCTCTTTTCTCATAATTGCTTTGGTTATTCAAGGTCTTTGTTGTTTCATAAAAATTTTAAGATTTTTTTTTATCTTGTTCTGTTTCCTGGAAGTAAGCCTGTGGGATTTTAGTAACGCTTGTATTAAATCTTTATATTGTTTTAGGTAAGATGACTGTTTTAATGATATTGTTTCTTCCCAACTATGAGCAGGGGATGTTTTTCCATCTTTTTGTATCCTCCTCTTTTTCTTTTAAGAAGCACTTGAGTTCATTGTACAGGTCTTTCACCTCTTTCATGAAGTATATTCCAAGATGTTTTATTCTTTTTACTATTGTAGATTATTATGAGAGTTTTCTGTTTTTTTTATGAGTCTATCCAATAGTTTGTCAATTTTCTTTGTTTTTTCAAGAAGGTATTATTTGGTTTCATTAATCTTCTGGATTGTCTTTTTTGTTTTCTATTTCATTTATTTCTGCTCAAATTTTGATTATTTCCTTTCTTATACTGATTTTTGGCTTTATTCTTCTTTCTCTAGTTGTTTTAAAAATAGTTATATTGTTTATTTGCAATTTTTCTTGTTTCTTGAGGTAGACTTGGATTGCAATGAATTTTTCTCTTAGTACTGCTTTCGCTACATGCCATAGATTCTGGTAGTTTGTGTCTTCAATCTCATTGGGCTCTCAGTATTTTCTGAGTTCCTTTTTGATATCCTTTTTTACCCAACAGTCTTTCAGAAGCATATTGTTTAGTCTCCAATTAATTTGGGGTCTTCCAACTTAATTTTTGTGGTTGATTTCTAATTTTAAGCCACTGTGCTCAGAGAAGATCCTTGACATGATTTCATTCCTTGTAAATTTATTGAGACATGTTTTGTGTCCCAACATATGCTCTATCCTTGAGAATGTTCCATGCACACTTGAGAAGAAAATGAAATCTGTAGTTGTTGGATGCAACGTTTAGTATATGTCTGCTAGACTTAACTGTTCAGACAGTCATTTAAAACTGCTGTTTCCCTGTTAATTTTATACCTGGTTGTTCTGTCTATTATTATAAGTGGGGTGTTGAAGTCTCCTATTATGATTGTCTTGCTGTTGATGTCTCTTGTCAGTACTAATAATAACTGCTTAGTATATTTTGATTCTGGATTGACCCCTTAATCATTATATAATGTCCATTTCTGTCTTTTATTATGCTTTTAGTTGGAAGTCTGTTTTATGTGATATGAGTATGACTGTTCCTGCTTTTTTGTTGTTGCCATTCGACTGTAGGATTGTCTTCCAACCATTGACTCTGAATCTTTATGTATCTGTTGAAAGAAGGTGAGTTTCCATGGGTTATACTTTTTAATCCATTCAACCACTCTGTGTCGTTTGACTGGTGAGTTCAGTCCATTAATGTTTAGGGCGACTTTGAAATGTAGTTGTTTATTGTCATATTGTAGTTTGTCTTCTTGTGTTGTTCCAAATAGTACTTTTGTTCATTTCTTTGATATATGGCTTCATGTCTTCTCTCTCTATTGTTATTCTATTTTTCTTCCTCTTGTTTTCTTGATTTCACAAGTGTGTTAATCACTGTTGCCCTAAATTCATCCTCAGGTAGTTTGCACACATCTGTCTTATTCAGGTTTTCCCCTGCGTTTTTGATTGGATCCATCATTTCACATTTATTTCTCTGTGTCTTCACTCTGGCATTCTGGTTATGTTTCTGTCAATTAGGTTTCCTGCAGTGATGACCTTGTTTAGGGTATTGGCTTGCACAGAGTAAGCCTGGATCTTGTTTTGAACACTGGAATTTCTTCAGTTTTATGGCATCACCACTGGTTGGATTTATTGTAGCTTTTATGGGAATTCTCTGTTGCTGCCCGAGAGTTCAGCCTATAGGATAGGAGTTTGTGTTAGGGACACAGGCCTTCCCCCAGCACCCAGCTCTGAACCTTGCTGTTGGCCCACAATCAGCAATCAGGCTGCAGTTTTGTCTCTACCAACCAAGTTGTGCTAGTATGTAGTGTTACTGTTTTCTCCTTCTGGAAGACTCTCTTCTACCTTTGAGTCTGAGCATGGTATTTCCGCTTGACACGTCTCCTGAAACTCTAGCACAATATGGTGCAAGTGTATGGGGGTGGGTTATTCTTTGAGTTGTCTTCCATTTATGGTGGTGTCCAGTATAATTTTCTTGCCAGGTCTCCTGTTCAAACCACCAGGTCACTGGACCTCCTTCCGCCCTGCTTGAAGACCCTCTCCCCCAGGTCCTTGTCTTGGTCCTGCTGGGCAAGAACTCCGCTGCTTTTGCAATTCCTGAGAGACCCAATTCTTCCAACAGTTCCACCATCCATTGTTCCCCAAATCTCAAATCTGTGTATCTCTGTACCCTGACATTTTTGCCTACCCTTTGTTGTCATGATTGATGCTGTGTTTACAACCTCTGTGCCTGCTTTTCCTCAGTGTTTGTTTCTGGAGAATAGGTGTATTTCTAGTTGCTCCGTGGGGCGGACATGGGTCTTGCTCCTACCAGGTCACCATCTTCGATAATTATGTTGAAACTTCCAGAATAGTCTATTGCTACCTTTTTATTTTTACTCTTTCATGCTTCAACTTTTCAAATGTGATTAGATAGAATATGATAATATTTTAATAAGGAAAAGATTTTCTTAGAGTTTACAGATGACAAAATTACTGGGTTTTTAAATTATCAGTTACCAAATGGCTTATGATTTTCATATGTTTTGAGAGTGAATTGAGTTTAGAGTTTGCAAGTTTGTTCACAGAAATATGCAAGAAGAGGTTTTCAAATTAACATTCTCAGAGCAACATCTAAGAATTAGCAACAAACAATTCCAGAGCAGAATGTGGTTGGAGATAGTTCAGAGGTGAGAACAAGGAGAGTATTCCGTACAATGTATTGATGAAATCCAATTTATAGTTTTATTATTTTTTCCGCTATGATTTATGCTTTTTGTGTCATGTCTATTCTATTCACTGTATAAATCTAAATCACGAAGATTTTCTCCTGTTTCCTTCTAAAATTTTAGTCTTATGTTGTACATTTTTATCTTTGATCTGCTTTGAGTTAATTTTTATAGGAGGTTAAAGTTTGGGTAGAGGTTCTTTTGTATATGAATGGTCAATTGCGCCGACCCTAGTTTTTAAAATGACTATCCTTTCTCCATGGTTTCTTTTGTACCTATATGAAAAATCAAATGCCATGTATGTGTGGGCCTATTTCTGAACTATTCTGTTCCATTCATCTGAAAGGCTGTCCCTTTGCAGTTCCTGTGCTATTTTATTATAATTATACAGTAATTTTTAAGATCATTTCTCATTTTACTTATTGTTGTTCCAATGTCTTCTGGCTTACATACTTTTTGATGATCTGTTAATCTTATTGTTCCCTGTATAAAATATGTACATAATTTTGCTCTGTCTACTCTTAAAATTCTCTCCTATTTTTGGTTGTTGTTTTGATTATATTCTGTACGTTAGACATCACGTAACAGTGTTTTCAGTAAATGATGGGCTGCATATATAACATTCACCCATTTGGCTATACCACTTAGGTTTTCATAATTGTGTTCTAGGGTGTTTTTACAATATCAAAATTGCCTATTGATGCATTTTATAGAATGTATCCTCATACTAATAACATAAATGTATAGGAGTGATTTTCTTTATGTTTTTCTTCTTGATTCTATAAATGTTTTCTACCAAATGTAGCATGCTTTTACCATAATTTCATCAAATGTTTTCTTGCTCCTTTCACTTCTGTACAAGGGTTTCAGTTATACGTATGTTGGGCCACTTTAAAGTCTCCCACAGATCTCTTTGCTTTTGTAAATTTTTTCTACTTATTTTTCAGATAGTTTTTATTAATACACCTTTAAGTTCTCTGATACTGTGTTTTACTTTTTCTAAGTTGCTCTTGATCCCATTCAGCAAATTTTGTTTTATTTATTATTTTCATCTCAAGAATTTACTTTATAGTGCACCTTTTTCCTGTTTCATTTCCTGTTAACTCATTGATATATTTTTCTTTAGTTCATTGATCATTTTTTCTTTTAGTTTTTTTGAACATATCTATAGTAGATGTCTTGATATTTTATCTACTAAATCTAATATCTTTATCTATTTGATGATAATTTTTATTGATTGCTTTTTATCCTGAGAAAGGGTCTCACTTTCTTTGTTCTCTAGTAACTTTTGAATGAAAATTGGGCATTATAGATCAATAATATTTTATATTATCTCTAATTTTTGTCACGTTTTTCTGGGGAAGACTGGGTTTTTGCTTAGAATACAGTTTACTTGCCCAAATTGCAACTTCTACCTTGTTTCCTGGTGGTAGACAACTCTAGATATCTGTGATTATGGCTTCCCTCTGCTATTTTCTTAGCCTGGCTTTTGTAGGTCTTCCTTCTGTCTGCCAAATTTGATAGTTAGCCAAGGATTTGGAGCGAGGTGGAGCTTATCGTCTTTGTGGCTTTTTTCCTTAAGGATTTTTCTGAATTTTAGTTGTTTTGACTAATCAGGCTCTACTTCTAACACTCAAGTCTTTCAAACTCACTTAAGCTATACACATTTGAGAAATGCTTAAAGTTTAATATACTTTCAAATTTCTACCTGAGGTTTCTTAGAGTTCAGTCTTTCTAGAATATATATCTTTCTGATTTTTGCGTATGTTTTTAACGGACCCACACTTGTTTAGTTTGAATGTCAGCTCGGAATTTTGTCTATTGATGTGCCTAATTGTTTACAGGATTTTCCCCTTTAAATTCTAGCTGCTTTCCCAGTCCTGAATTCTAATCTCTGCCACCTTTAGTCACAGCTGTTTTTTTTTATAGCCATTGTATGAGACTTGTGCTATACTCTTTGGCCAGTAAATCACATATTTCATATCCTTTTTATTTCAGTTCTATTAAAATTAAATGTCTCTCCTACTATTTCTGTTTACCTTCTGGACACTTTATCATAAATCTTTATCTAATATTAAAATTTTTTAGCTTAATATTTCATTTGTGTTAGCTGTGGGGGTTCACATATCACTCATGTTTCCCCTATTACTGGAAGTTGTAGGACCTTGAATAACTACAGACTTGCACTTCTTACCCTTATTATAACAGTTCTTTTAAAATTAAATTATCCTCCATCTTGTGTTCTGCTTTTGGAGTATATTCCAGTGTCTATGTATTTATGTTTTTTTTTTAAATTTTACGTAGTATTTCATAGCTGTTATCTGAAGGAGTTTGCACAATCACTTCTTTAGTACTAGAAGTTACAAGGCCTTGAGTAGGTATAGTTTTAAGAAAAAAATCATCAAATACCCTGGTTTATCATTTGACTGTCAAAGAATACAGTTTATATGAATGAAATATGACCCATATCAAGTTCTTCCAACTATGATTTATTTTGTACTGTGTTTTTAGGCTAATTAATGTCAACATAAACTACTTGCTTTTATTTGGTGACCATTTGGTTGAATCTCTTCATTTTAATTCTCAGTTGGTTATTTGGTATTGCTAAAGCCAATATCTAGTAATTCTTTAAAAAATTTAGCCACATAACTTCATCCTTTATATCTTCCCTGTAAGGGATATGGGTTTAGGACCAAATATAAATATGTTGACCCATGTCCTGAGCTCTAGGAGGTTTCATTTTTGGCTACAGCTTAGTGGCAGATGGGTGCAAGAGAAGCGTTTAGGCCACATCATAAATGCAGACTTTGCAATGTATCTTTCCTATCATTTCTAAGAGCCATTTTCTAACCTTTATGATAGTTTATGATAGACTCTCACTGCAGCAAGTGGCTTTATGAATAAGGACAAATTGATTTCCTAACTCAAACTTTGTATTTATAACCCAGTTTTCTTTTCCCAGATACCTAAGTGAGATGCTGTCATTGAATGATCATATGTTTTTTACTATGTAGAAAAAGAGATTATTTATTGATTTAGAACAATTTCAATAAAGAAAGTAACAATATTTTATTCTATAGGTACAATTACTTGCAAAGAAGATCATATACTCGTATTTAAACCTGCTAGTGAATTCAAAGAATGATCTAGCTCTGGCTCATATTCTCAATATTCCTGATAGAGGACTTGGAAGAGAAGCCTTCACTGATTTGAAACATGCTGCTCGAGACAAGCATATGTCTATCTTTTTGGTATGGAAATACTACATTTCAAGATTTTTTAAAGATTGAACTGTGTATAGGTCCACTCACATTAATGTAGAATTCTTGTAAATCTGATACAGCAACTTGTAAATTGTTAATTTGTGTTCTACCTCTATTTGAAAGTCTGTGCTATTTTTGTTTTTTCCTATCCTTCAAATTTGGCAAGAGAGAATTTCTCTAAAGCAGTGTTTGCCTACATGTGTTTTTTAGAATGCTAACCCTGTTAAATTCTTTTTGAATAAATATTTTCAAAGGCAAAAAGTCCTTGTCAACTGCCCCTTGAATAAATGTTTTCAAGGACAAAAATATGGAAATTGTATATATTCTTATTGGGTATACATAATGCTTATTTGTATATCAAAAACTCCAGATGGTTCTCCCCAAAATAATTCTGCTTAAATTGACCTTGTTATCTGTTGTTTCCTGTCTCATTTGACATAGAACTTATCCTAAATTATTAAGATTTCATAGACTTTACCTTTTTTAGGATACGCTTTGGAAAATACTGCTTTAGAACATTTGATCTTTCATTGAAATGCCCTTAGGTGTAGCCATCACATATTTATTTTTATCATTGAAAAGCCAAGGCCTTTTGATTTGCGTGTGATTGAATAATTATAGGATAGGAAAGCTAAGTGGGACTTGTGATTATCTAGTTTAAATCTTCAATCTACAAATAAAGAAGCTAAGATTTAGAAGAGTTAAATTAATTGCCTGACTTGGAGTAAATCAGCACAGTTGACAGTGAAAACTTCTTTGTTCCACATAACAATGCCAATAGCCAGTGGTCAATCTACAGAAGAAATATTCATATATTAGTTCTTTATGATTAATGATATATACTGATGAATATATTCTTTAAAATATTTTTTTTGTAATTATTCTACACATTAAAATAATGTCCTATGTATAGGTTCCCCATTTCTTAGATATATTTTAACACACCATGCCCTCCACCAAATCACCAAGTGTTCTTCCTTATTGTCCTGTGGGTTCCACCACCATTTACCCTAGCCAGCCCCATTCCCTTTTGGTCACCTCGGTTCTATTTCAGGCTTGGTTACATTACATCTGTTCCTTTGTTTTGTTATTTACTTTCCACCTATGAGTGAGGTCATTTGGTATCTATCTTTCTTCTTTTGTTTTAGCATCATCCCCTCTAGTTCCTTCCATGTTAATTCAAATGACAGGGTTTCATCTCTTCTAAGGACTGTGTAGTATTCCATTGTATAGGTACGACATCTTCTGTATCCATTTTTCTGATGCTGGGCACTTAGGTAATTTCTGGTTCTTAGCTATTGTGACTAGGGTTGCAATAAACTTGGGGATACATACATCTCTGCGGATGGGCGCTTTTATATCTTTTGGGCAGATTTCCAGCAGTGGAATGATGGGATTATATGGGATTTCCATCTTCAGTTTTTTGAGGATTCTTCAAAGTGTTCTCCAGAGGGTTTGTACCAATTTGTACTCCCATCTAACAGCGCGAAAGTGTTCCCTTTTCTTCACATCCTCACCAGCGTTTGTTGTTTCCAGACTTTTGGATAATAGCCAGTCTTTCAGGTGTAATGTGATATCTCATTGTTTTAATTTGCATTTCCCTGATGGCCAGAAAGTAGGAACATAATTTCATGTACCTGTTGGCCACACTCATGAATATATTCTTATGCCTTAATTTGTTCCTTAACTCAGCTCCTTAGTCTCCATCTGCACTGCCATGCCATGCTGTCACCAATTCTGTATGGCACTTGTTTCTGAATCAAAGTGTGGCATGAATCATAAAAAGTGCTTCACTCGACCTCTATACCCAGAAATATGTAAATATACCTAACTTCATAACTTGTAGTTTGACTGACTAAATCATTGAATATAACTAAGCCCTTTGCTTTAATTCCTAGGTGGCTACATCATTTATTAGGACATTGGAACTTGGAGGGAAAGGATATGCACCATCACCATCTGATCCTCTAAGGGCACATGTAAAAGGATTGTCTAATTTTATCAACTTCATTGACAAACTACATGAAGTTCTTGGAGAAACACCAAATCCAAGGTAATGACTTTTCATTCATTACAAATGTGTATTGTTAATATATCTGAAAACGTCACAGAATCAGAGGTACAAACTTAAGAGCTATTAAAATGACCAAGTCTCAGATCAAACAGTAGGGAGAAGAAACCAAATATCTAGATGAATAAATTGTATTTTCATGATCTTTTGCCCTAAATTTCTGCCTGTGATTTCAGATTTTTTGCCAAAGTGAAAAGCCATGTTCAAATTAAATTTGATTGGAGAAGAGGGCTTTCCATGTTTCTTTGCTGGAACAAACAGATTTTTAAAGACTGAAAATAATCAAATAATTCCTTTAAACTTTTTATTTAGCAATAAAGTCAACCCATACCAAAAATGAGTAAGGAAATTGACAAAGATTTGATGAAGCCTCTCTTCCATTTTCTGCTAGTTTATTTTTTTCTATTTTCTTACATGTAAATGTTAGATTTGTCTCCAATTTCTTTTCATATGATGTTAGAAATTAGAGATTTTGGAAGATCTGATAGATTCCTGTTTATAATCAAGGTATATTGGATGTCGAGTAACTACTTACTATGTATCAGCTATTGTACTAAGATCTTTAAGGGGATTATTTTTTGGACAATCCAACAACTCTGTGTTAGGTACTATGTGGCACTCAGTTTGAGAGGAAGAAATGGAAGCACTGGGACAATGTCACACCATTAAAGTAGTGTGGCTGGGATCTGCAATCAGTTCGGATCCTGGAACCCTTTCTGTTAGTCACTATGTCTTACTGAAACTGAATGTCTGCTTAAAAAAAACTTCCTTACTTATTATCAATTCTTTTATCAAGCTTTACAATGAAACAATAGCATTTCTTCTCAATATTAGGTCATCTATCAGTTCTGATTTTTGCCCTTGAAGACATTCCTTCTCCAGAGTCCTCTGTCTTCTTTAGTCAATATGTCCTTTTCTTTGCTAGACCTGTGTGAGAGTGGCAGCCCTGAAATTTCATCATCACTTGGTCAGTTACCTTTGCCTCTGTTTCCATTCCTGGGTTGGATCACTTTCTTCTTAGGTGGAAAGCACCTTATTCAAATACCTTTCTGAGGAAAAGTAAATAGGAGGCAAGTATCTTTATTCAAATCTGACTGTTTGGTTTTATCTAATCTTATGTTTCATTATCTCTTAGGTGATTATATTGACTATTTAAGATAATTTTTATCTGCTTTCTGGCCAGTCTTTGTATTATCTAAGTAGATGATTGTGTTTGTTTAGCCCTGTGTCAATTAGAGCATTGCCGAGATCGCGCTTCTTTAGGATTCTTATTTCATCTTTCAGGATGAAGTCCTAGAAAGCACTAAGCAGCTCTGTGTTTTGGACTTCATTATAGCATGACGGCCACTTGACTCTCCTGTTGGTGATTCAGAAATTAGTATCTGTGGGTCTTTTCTTTGGGTCTCTCCCAAAGTTTCCACGAAGGCATCCTTTCTAAAAGCTGTGACTCTAACAGTATTCTGGTATTTGCGGTAAAGTGGATTGATGCATGGATTTCTTTTGGTTTAGTATGCAGACTTTTACTCAGTCCCTCTGTCTTCAGTCCCTGGTGCCTTAGAGTCTAGATTCTCTCAAAGTCAAAGTTTTCAAATTAATCCTTCTTTCTATGCTAAGTTGGAAAGAATGCTCTAGTCTATTAAAATAGGGAAGGAGATTCAGGGGGGTCTCTGTGTTCCTGATGTAGACTGTCATTCATCTTTCGTATTTGTAACCCTACCTTTACCATAGTCATATGATTGTCTTCAACTTCTTTTTCTCTCTCTTTCTTAATTTTGATGAACATCGCATCATAACAGATTTAAAAAATGCATTTTTGTAAATCAACATCTGTATATAATACATTAAGTTTACCACCAACAGTCAGTTTGCCTTCAGTAGCTGAGGTTGCTTCTTATTGGTGTCTCTTTGAGTAGTACTTAGATCTTAAATTTCAGCTCTGCTCTGGGTAGTCAGTTACCACTTGTCCATCTGCTTTTCATCTTTCATTGGCTATTGTCTCCTCTCCCATTCTCTTTTTCTTTATGGTTTTAAACCTCCTTGCTTTGTTTTGTCATCTTAGTGAGATTTTGGTAGGGAGCAGATATAAATGCATATATTAAATCTAGTGTAATTTGTTGTAATTGTGTTCCTTTGGAGGATTTTTTTTTTGTTGTAAATTAGTAACATGTTAGAAGTCCATTTGTTCATGTACATTTGTACAATAGTGTAAAAGTACATTGTAGAGATAGCATATAGTGAGAGAACAGATTTAGTCACTTGAATTTAGCAGCTAGTTATTTCGGGATATCCTATCTGTTCATAATGAATAACTGCATTCTAAGGAAGACACTGAAGAAATGGGTGTCTCAGTAGTGAATATATTCAAGTAGATTATATAAATGATCTATCTGGGTGATCTTATTTTCTCTTTTATGGTGATTTTTTGCATATATTATGTATGTATTCATTTCATAATTTGAAAATTAGTTATTAAAAGCTAAAAACATATCATCTACTTATATAATAATAGAAGGATGTAAAGAGGACATGACAATTGTCCTAGTTTATGAGAGCCAGGCATAAGAGTTCTAGGAAACCTCACCTGCATTGTTGTTAGAACTGAGTTTAATTTTAAAGGATGAACTTGAAGGGTTTAACCAGACTTGGAGAATAGGGGTGAAGTAAAGCCCAGCAGGGAAAGGGAGGATATTTCCTACAATGGGGACAATAAGGGTAGCTGATTGGGACACTATTTCACTTCACATTCATTTTGTATTATGATTTCACCCTCTTCTAGCACAGTAGCTGTTCTAATTTCTACTTTCTACTCATTTAATACATATTTCTCACTAGACTGGAAACTCTGTGAGGGCTTTATTGATTTTCTTTACTAGCCCTAGCACAGTTTCTGGCACATAGTAGACCATATATATATATGTATTTATTTATGTTATTTATTTATTTTTTTCTGCTCTACTGACATAGCTTTCTAGACAAGATCACTTATTATCTTCTAGTTGTTAGGAGTCTCTGGTCTCTTGAGTCCTCACATTTCATTTTCTAAGAATTCATTTTCCTAGAACTTCTGAGATTTCATTCTCTTCCACCTACCTCTCTGACAATATACATGAAAACTTTAAATCTGTATTTTAGTGAGATTCATATCTCTTTCCTGAGTTTTAAGAACATATCTTCAACTATTACCTATAGGTCATTGCTTCACGGTCAACTCAAGCTTAACATCTCAGACTTTTTTTTTTTCTGCCAAACTTTCTCTTCCTAAAATGCCCTACTTGGTGCCACTTCTAATCTGGAAAACAGCTTCAACTCCTTTTCTCCTTTCTCAATGCCTTCAAGCACCAGGATCCATCAGGTTTTCTTACTAACATTTTTTATTTTTTCCTTGCTTATATTCTATAGCTGCTCTCTTATTTCCTTTCTTTGTACTGTTTTCAGACTTTCATCCTTTCCTGCCTCAACTGCTTTCCTTTCTCTGAGTCGTTCCTGCTGCCTGCAATCTTGAATCGCCACTGGTCTGTTGGCCGTGCTGCTGTCAGCGATCTCTCTAGAACAGCAAGCGTTCTGTGGTTAAGCACTGCTTACTAGGCGCAGGCTAACTCCAGACACCCCAGCACAATGTGCAACTTCTCTGTGTTCTCATTCCTGCCGATGTCTCGCTGTGGCCTCTGTCTCTCAGCCTTAAAACATAGAGATAAAAATGTATTAAACTCCTGTTACAAGGATAAGTTTGTACCTTTTGTATTATAGCAGAGCAGTGGTGGCAGGGAATCACAATAATCTTTAAATTCAAGAAAGCATGGGTAATAGGGAAGAAATCAAAAAAGATTGATTCTCATACTGTCCCTCCCCCCTGGCAGCTTTCAGCAGGCCCTCTTTTCTGTGGTTTGGCTGCATTTCCACACCTTGCCAGTAGGTGCCACCATAAAATGTTTACTATGCTTTCACCTGAAAAATGTCTTAAATTGGAGGTTTTAGGTTACGTAAATTAGTTAACTATGTTATCTAAGTATCTCCAACTCTGTCTATGATATTTTAATGCCAAAAAACTTAATGCATACCTATATTATATATCTTTATTGATCTAGATATTATACATTTATAGAATATTAAGATTGTCTAGTCCAAAATCCTAATATTTAATTTTTTTCATTAAAAATGCATATAGTATCCTTAATCACATTTAATAAAGATATTATTTATTTGGGCAAATAGTTATCAAATTCTTGAAGATGATATGGAAGAGCCTGTCATTTTATTTACTAAAATACAGGTAGTTGATTAATTACCTCAAAGTACTACCATTCATTTGTCAGTGTTTGTGCTTATTCTATTTTAGTTTATTTTGATACAAGCTTGGGAATTGAATTGTGGTTTACCTTATTAGCCTCAGTTTTCTCTTTCTTGTGATCTCTTTTAAGAGAGCTGTTTTTATTCACTGTGTATCCCCAAAGCTTAGCACAAATGTTCTACTCTCATTGAGTTAAAACTTTAGGAGTTTCTGTACTCTAGAAGGTAGAAGAAAGAGTTTGAATTGAGCCAGTGAGTTCCCCAGGAGATGCTAGAAGAACTAACGGTTGACTCTGGTAGCGAATGTATAGCAATAGGCTGGTTATAGCAAGATAAGAACAAAAGTAATATAGAACAATTCAAAGGAAGAAATAAAACTATTTGATAATAATATGGTGGCAAATTTGAAACTTTTAAGAATCTAAAGGTGAATTATTAAAATTAATAGAGTTTAATAGTATTGTTAAACATATTCAATAAACAAATCTTGGTGTATTTCTATACTGTTACCAAATAGATAATGTTGAAATAAACAACTTAGAAATATTAAGAACGTAGCATAAATCTTCTAAAAGCTCTACTGGCTACTTCTCTCTTGGAAAGGGCAGACTCATTGTGAAAATTTCTTGTTGCCCTTTTCCATCCAGGGTTTTTTACCCTGATCGCAGCATTAGGAGACATTTTTGTCCTCAAGGAAACCCCATTCTTCCTGCGTGTTTACCTCTCCCAGCTTCTAGCTTACTACTCCTGTTCTTGTTCCTTAGAGATTTCTCTTATTCCTGCCCGGCTCAGTGAATTATTCTACCAGAGTATTTATTCTGCCACAGCCTAAGTGGAAGCTCCATAAACCCCGTACTTTAACATTGCAGATAATATTGAAATGAGTAATAGTTGAACATGTATCTTCTACCTTACATTGAAAACTTCAGGTTGTTGAGAGCGATAGTAGTTATTTATTTTACAAAGCAATCATCTTGGTGTGTGCCACTTCTAAACTGTTAACAGGACGATTAGTAAAGCTATAGTTCCTTTTTTTAAGGAACTGTTTTTTCATTGTTTCCCAGGCTTCTCTAATCATAAGAATAACTGGTGATTCTTGAATTTAATGCAGATTGAATGGAGCCATTCAATACCCTACTCTGGAAATTGTGATTCAATAGGGTAGGATCTCGAACTGATCTTTTAAACAAGTGCTGAATATGATTTTGATGATCAGAAAATTTTGAGCCATACTGATGTACTGATATAATACACTATGATACATTAAGTCTCTGCAGTTTTCTTCTAACTTTCCTTCTTCATTTGGACCAGCCATTTAAATGTGAACAATCATGTTTGCAGTGTTGGTTAGGGAACTTGGTTTGTTCCTTAGAACATAAAACCTGTCAATGAGATAGTGATAATGAAAATTGCGATTCTTAATTTCATTTTGTATCACTATAGAAGTCATAAATGCAATTAATAGGCTAAATCGCATACTCCAGGTAGAAAGTCAGAGAGCTGTGATTTGTGCTCCATCTGTCTGATTCCATTATCAGACCACACTGCCTTCTCATGAGACACTCGCAACTTTTCCAGGGATACCTCTGGGCATGGTGATCTCCCAGCTTCAAAAAAGAGCCTTCTTCTATTCTTGGACACATCTAGTTTGTTCCTTATGGTAGACTAAAATCCTTCCTTCTATATATTTTTCACATTCATTTTAGGTCAGCCTTCTAAAGCAGGAACCCAAATTCATTCAGTTTCAGACTTTAGTAAAGTAAGAGTTGATTTCAGGTTTTTTCAAATCCTTGTCTGTTGACCATAATTAATTCAGTCATTGTTTTGCTTTAGATCAGCATTGACTAGCTTAATTTCCTCTTCTGTATAATCACCCTCATCATTTAGAATGAAGTATCATGTATTTCATGTCAGTCTTCTTCCTTATCATCTCTTTCCTAGCCCAGAACACTGTTTTTGGTAAGCTGTTTAATCTTTTAGAGACTCAATTTTCAGGTTACTGAATTGACCTTAAGATTAAATTAAGGTAGAATTTTAGGGGCTCAGTTGGAAGGTAATTGTTTTGTCATCTGAAATATGTATCTAAAGGTATATAATTGCAACTGAGTGTTGTTATTTGTCATCTATAAATTATTTCCCTTCAACTTTCAAATCAAGGAAGAAGTCATTTAACTTTGTTGAAATGACTTGCTTTTAGAAAAAGTTCTAAATTTTGTTTCTAATTGTTCTCATTCATAAATGCTTTATTCTTTGTTCTGTAAGATCAAAACCATGTTTTATGAAAAGTGTTGATTAACTCCCAGAATTATATTTTCAAGTTTATAAGCATATTGTCATTTCTAATACTCTTATAAAGGAATTCTCTTTTCTATTTTCAGCATTGCAGGGAGTCGGATCCTCTCAGTGATAAAGATGCAGCTGATTAAAGGCCAGAACAGCAGGGATCCTTTTTGTAAGGCAGTAGAGGAAGTTGCTCAAGATTTGGATTTAAGGATTAAAAATATTATCAGTTCTCAAGAAGATGTAACTCTTAGCACCACCGACATAAGTCCTGCACGAGTAATGAGCTTTTTATTTTTCATTATCCTTCTATTCAAAACATTATCTCTTCTGCTTGTAGAAATGGCTACTTAACTTAAAAGAATGTGTTTCTTGTGTTATCAAATATTGGAAATTTAAATTCCTCAGTGGGATTATGTTTGACTTAGGTAAACATTTTGTCTACTGGATGGTCTTTCGTATCTCTTGCAGCACTTGAAATGTGTAATTCTTGTTGGATGGTAAAGTACTTTTGCCTTATTTTTGAATGATTATTCTTCTTGTTAGCAGTTATTTTCCCATTTATTCAGAAAAGAGTCTTCATTTCTCTGGTTTTGAACCCAGTACGAGCAGTCTACATCCCGAACAGCAATAGCAGGGTTTCTATTCAGAAGTTTGTTTTTCTTTTTATAGCATTTTTCTATCTCATTTTTCACCTCCATTGCTAGCCTACAGCAAAAATGGGGAATTTCTCCTTAGAAGTCTTTAAGTTACTATTTCTAGATTATTTACCTTTTTCTTGTTTATTTTCTTACATAGATAATCAAACATTGCATAATCATATTACTATAAAAAGAGAAATTACCATGCTTTTAGCTCTAGGACAGAATTTTGGAGTAGATGTTATAATCTGTTTTAGTTTAATCAGGTAATTAAGGCCCTTTTCCATTAGATGGGATTGTGACAACTGGTGTATGAAGGAAGACTTATATTTTGATATTCATTTATTTACATCCTTGGGGACTGTTTGTATCTTTTCTGTAATGTTTTAGATTAACCTGATGTGGGGAGATTCTGTGTTGCTCCATGTATTTCATGTGTGTTATTATTTCCTATAATGAGCTTGGCTCAAATGACAACCCATTTATTACTGGATAAAGCAGGAACGGTCCCAACTCAGATAATTAAGACCCTCAATCTTTCTCATTTCATGTCACAAGAAATAAAGAGACAGACATTCTGTTCTTAATTTGATGTTTTCAAATAAATCAGAAATCTTTGAAAAATACTAGCCAATAGTTCTTAGTGAAGTTGTTTAATACCATGTAGACTTCTCTGGAACTGGTGAAAAAATATATATTAAGCACTGGACTGTGATAGGCAACTTGTTATATTCCAGTGTAGCTACCCATTGTAGATGAGTTGGGTTAGCCAAGAAAAGGAAGATGCCAAGACCATATGAGGAAAGCTCAGGAAAGTGACCCTGTTTGCAAGAGGCGTGGGAGAGAGTAGACACAGTGTCCAAAATCCTGATGGTTAGGCATTAACGTTGCTGCTGTTTTGCCAGTGAGTTTACCTGAAGCACAGTGAGGTAAGGCATTCTCTGGCATTCTGTAGCATCCACGACTACTAAACTGATATCAAACCTAGCCAGAAATGCCTTGAGTATGCTTATGTGTCTCTCTTAGAATATTACATATTTTACCTTTTTCTTCTTTCTAGTGACTAAATTTTCCGTGTCCCTCCTTTTGATCAACTGTTTCTTTATCTCCAATTCTACTCTCTTAATTCAGACAGCCTACTTCCTAAATTGGATTATTTTGGTCTCAACTTATGATTCTGTCTACAGATTTAATAGCATTGTTACCTTGGAATATATTTTACACATTGTCATTATTTGTCTAGAATCTCAAAAGCATCATTTTACTTCTGTGCTTCATGAAGCAAGAGATTTAACTGTAATGGATTGACTCATAACTGCATGATGTACAAAGCTTTCCCAGGCTCATCTCACGTAACTTCTTCCCTGATAACCTGTTCTTTAGTCATATGATGCTACCAGGTCCCTGAAAGTGCTGTGCTTTCTCTTACTCCTGTGTGTTCCCTCTGTGAAGCCGTCCTTGACTCCAGGGTAAATTGATTATTCCCTTGTGTGCTCCCAATGCACCTTGTATGCATTCTCTTAGAAACAGCACTTAGCACTCTGTAATGAAATTAATAGTTCCTTATTTACTTTATCAAGGAGACAATGTTCCTTTAGGCAGTGATTTTTACCTTTGTAGACTTTGCTTCAAACACAGTGCTTAGGGCATAATATGTACTTATCAATGATTATTGAATAAATGAATGTCAACTGGTTTTTCATTTTTGCATTTGATCAGATATTTACAGCTATCTTGTGGGATTTGTATTTAGATTGCCATGCCTTCACCCTCTTTGATTAAAGAGAGTAAATATACACAGAGAGGTCAATTCATGAAACTGAGGTCACATAGATAGTGACTAAAGTTTCTGAGTCTAATGTTATTAAGGATACTATTTTCTGGATTCTTTTATGCTTTTGGAAATTGAGAAGATTGATTTTAATATGATTTAAGGAAGTAATAGTCACATACCTTAAAGGCACTTCTTGTGACTGAGTTGTTCTTACTTTAAAAATAGAGGAGAGAGAAAGGAAGCATATTAAATGGATGAGTTTCTGATTGACCCCGCTGGAGGGATCATTACATTTATCTAAAATTTCTTTTGTAGCCAAAATCTTATGCCATAAACCATGGCACTGCATACTGTGGCAGAGATACTGTGAAGATACTGCTAGTTCTTCTGGATGAAAACGCAGCCTGCGCTCCTACTGAAAACAAAGCAGAGCTCTTTGATGGTGACGACACAATTCATCATAATGGGACATCTGTCCTGACACTTTTTAGGTAAGTAATGTGGAAATTATATGTATATAAATGTCAGCTCTAGTCTATAAGGGACTTTTAAAAAGAAAAAAACACCAGTGAAATATATGCTGTGGCAGGAGCCTTGGAAAACTACAGCAAAATACAAAAAAGAGAAGTCAGAATGTAGTTAAAGGAGATATAATTCATATAACATATATGAAAAGGTTATATGAAAAGAGGTGTAATATTTTGCAAGAGGATGACAAATTTTTTTTTTTAAGCTTTGTTTTTTCCTTTGGAAATCTTTGCTTTGCTATGTGTGTCAAAAACTTTGCTAAAGGCCTTGCTTATGTTGTCTCATCCCTCACAACAACCTCTTTTAATGGTGTTTCCACTGAGAGCGAAGAATTAGAACTCGGGAGAGCTGTTGACTAATATTCCAAGGAGGACTACGATCACAAGCAGCAAAAGTGTCTTTCTTCAAAGCCTGAAGTCTCAGCTTTGAGGATCATGCTGGTCTGTTTGAGAACAGCAACACATGTGTCCACCAGACTCACACTGGCTTCACATTTCTTGGTTCTTCTTCACATTAGGAAGAAGAATATTTACTAAATTAGTGTTGGCATTTTGTGTAAGACATTGATACTCTTTTCAGTTTCAAAAGTAGTTCAAGCTTTGAGTAGGTTGGTGATAGTTTTAATTAAATGAGCATTCACTTACAGAAACATTCAAAATCTTAGACCAACCTTTTAAAATTGTATTTAGTACATTGTAGAGAACTTTTACAAAATCATCCTACTGTTTGATCTTTTCTTTTTCTGCTTGAGCTACTTTTTAGAAATCGGATTTTAGTCTAAAGTTGTTCATTTCCATCTTTTAATGCCTCATGTACTCACTCTCCTGTACTTTAGTATCTTTGTCTTCTCCTTAAAGACAAGCTTTATAATGGTTCATCAGTATTCTTTTCAATCTCATCTTCTTCACTCGCTTTCCATTAATATTATATTTGGGCATGATGTAATTCTTCCATATTTACCTCGAGTGGCCAGTTTTTACTAACAATGAAATTTTTTTTTTTTTTATCAGTGACTTACTTCTTCCCTGTGCTGAAATCTCAGAAAAATATGTATAAGAACACACATGCACATAATGAAACTTTGGGGTTTTTTTGATTGTTTTCTCTTTTTTCTTCTACTTAAAATTGTGTGTTCTTAGGTAAAATAGCTTTTTAATTTTCTCTCAGACTGAATTCTACCATTTTTTTTCAAAGAAGGTTATTTTCCGTGTATAGAATTTCTTAGAACAAAATTAATGACAAAATAAAGTATTTTTCTGGCCTTAATCACATGGTCAAAAACATTTCAGTTGTTTACAGTTACCATAGTATTTTCAGTTGTCATTGTTCAGACAGTTACAGTTTATGGCAAAGTAAATTTTTAATCTTCTGCATTGAAGTGATAAAATTAACGACAATGCAGTAAATAAATATAAATGAATAAAAGACTATCGACTATTCTTTCATAGAGAAGACTATCTTTATTCTTATATAATGATTGTTTTAGTCAGAGGGGTTATGACTCTTGGCTCTATCAAGCCAAAAAGGAATTTATTAGGGAATCCAACTCGATCAGGTTCCAGATCCCCAGTGTCTCCTTCTCCATTATGCTTTCCTGGTTTTAAACTATAGCTTTCTCTTTTGAATTCCCTTGCGATAGCACGTGGCCTTTTTATTTTGAATTTTAGTTTTGTGGATATCTTATTTCCCTTACTTAAACTTCAGAATGCTTGAATACAGGGCCAAAAAATGAATTAGCTTTCTATCCTTCACAATGTCTTGTACAGAATGGCTTTGGGATAGGAGAGGGCTGAAAACTAGTTTGACAGCTACTTTGGTTTAATTTTTTTTAACTTTTTTTCGTCATAGATCTCCCACACAAGTGAATAATTCATCGATTAAACCCTTAAGTGAACGGATCCATAAGTCAATACAAGAGAAAAAAATTAAGGTACAACTTCATGTACTGTTATGAAAATGATAAAAATGGTCTTCATTATAGATGCAATCCATATATAAATATCAGTTGGATATTATAAATGTACATTGCACATAAACGATAGGAATTAAATGGAAAATGAATTTCGGCAGTTGATATATAGGAGCTCTATTCATACGGTTTTGGCTAATGTGCCTCTGATTTGTTCAATCCACCTGTACCTAAAAGGTGGAACGGGAGAAGTACGTACTATGGTAAGTATTCAGCAAATACCTATTGCTTGAGTGAAAGAGATAATAAAGAAGAGATGGTTTTCTTATTTACGTTTCTAATACCTAATATTTAGTATCTTAAAGATACATCGATTCTCTTTGAAACTGCCTCATATTTTGTCTATTTTTATTGTAGCTCTCTTTAGGTTCCTCTACTGTTTTCCTGATTTCAGTGATTATCATTAAATTTGTTGCTTCAGGGTCTTCATCAGGTTACTTTAATTATGTTGCATTCAGATTTTCTCTTGGGGTTTTGTTTTGGTCCATAATTTCATGCATATTTCTCTCTCTTTGTTCTGTTTGGTATTATTTGCTTATTTCTAGGGGTGAGACTTCTCTGATATAAAAACCTGGTGTTAGAATAGCAATTTGCACAGTATAGGCCTGAGAATTGGTCTGGAAAACCAGGCTTCCTTTAGTTGGGTAAACTCAGCACTTGTCAGAATTGTTGATACTCTAGAGCCAGCACTGTGTTGAGGCCTGAGAGTTCAGCCTGAAGGGTTGGAATTGGTGTAGGGAATACAGAGGTTTCCCTGAGTCCCAGGTATGAACAAGGCACAAGCTGAGAGAGAGAGAGACCCAAGAGTTGTGGGCCCAGTCCACAAGTGGCCACAGTCCCATAAGAGGCCAGAGGAGAGAGAGAGCCAGGAACTTGACTTAGGAAAGCACAATCCGCTGTGAAAATCCCTCAGTCCTCTAGAGGAGAGGCAGTCCCAGCAGGGGGTGGCGAACGAGTCCTGGGAACTGGAGGTGGAAGCTCTAGGGTGTTCCAAACAGAGAGCAAAACTCTTTAGCAGTAACCCCAGGCTGGCAGAAATAGCAGTTTCAGTGGAATTCTTCCAGTTATCTTCCCAGGGGTGCTGGAGAACGAACCATTTAACCACACTGTTGCTGCGAACCTGGCTGGCAGGCTATGGCTGCTCATGGAAAGTCAGCTCTGAGTACCAGCTGTTCAATGCAAGTGTGCAAATGGTGGAGGGGCCAGTGTTTTCCCTTGGGTCTTTCCTGCAGTATCAGCCTCCAGTGCCCACACCAAGTGCTGAAGCAATGTCTTGGTTCACAAGGAGGCTATTCTCTTTCTACCCCTCACTGAGGTTTTTGGTTCAAAGACTGAAATTTATTTCCCAGATGTGGGGACACCCGCCGAAGGGTCAGGTCCTTTGCTCCATGGAGAGTCCTCTGTATCACTGGCGTCTCTATAACGCCTGAGTCTCCAAACTGGAAGCATAATGCTGAGACCGATCAGCTTCCCCTACGGTTTTTGTAGGCTTATGTCCTTTCTCTTTGTGGAGATGTTAATCTCTGTTCCTTTTCAAAGGCTGTAGTTGCTAAAAGGGCATACTTTTGTTGTGTCTGTGGACAGGAGGTCGGGTTGAGAATTTAACAGTCTACCATCTTGGACCTGGAATCAAGTCTTGTCTTTCTCTTTGTTATTGGTAGTTGTTAATGATTAATAGATCATCGAGTATTATACAGTTTTTCTGTGAATAAATTTTTTTCTGTGAATACAATTTTTCTACTTTTTATTCACATGAGTACTTGTAGTCAAGGCATAAGATTTTTTTTTTTTAATCTATCTTTGGATGAAATAAAAAGAAATCTATCTTTTGGACTTGATTAGTAACAGATATATAAGATGTGAATTCATTAATTTTCCTCCCAGCTATGAAACTGGGAATTTTTCATATTTTCACTGAAAGGTCTTTGGGTGGGATATTTATTAGAACTAAGTAAATCAAAATGAAAATGTATCTAAAGAATGAGAAAGCTTTTAAAGTAATATCCAAGTCAGTTAAATACTATGAAATGTATAGACTGCTTTAGAAAGGTTTGAGAAGTATAAGAGAGCTCACCTAAACCAGTCTCATTTATGTGAGACCAAAATTCAGAGAAAGCACTTTACTGAAGATCTTATGAAATATTTTATGCCAGTGTGCAAAGCCATAGTTTAATACTAATGAGGTTTTAATTGTATTGCTTCTGTTACTTAATAGTAGAGCTGGCTTAGTCTACTAAATGGCACTAGAGAAAGGAAAGAATTGGTGTTTATGATTGTATTTTACAGTGGTACTCTTCATAAAAGCTAAGTGTGAAAATAATTTAGCCAGGTATACAGTAAAATGACGGCCAAGTAGAGTACTTGTTGGAATAACAAAAATGTTACCAATATTTGCTACTTAAGTAACTAAGGAAAAGTAGTTTAACAGCTTAGTGCCTTATTATCCCATTACTTTTGCTCTTTTGGCATATCATTTGTTTTTTGTCATGGAAGAATATGTGATCTACACTTGAAATACTATCTTGGAAAGAGCTCTTCAAAGATAGAAAATATTAAGGAACTTCTAATTCTAATGTAGATAATGCTTGCTTGTGAAATTACCCATGTCATTACTATACATGGGGCAAATGAACTTTTCTTGGATTTTAGTTTCTTCACTCATAAAGAAAAATAGACATTGTTTTGTTCACAAAATCCTATGAAACTACTTTGGAAATAACACTTAACATTCTCATTTTAAATCCTTAAGTTTTATTTCCTCCTGTAACTTATTAGGAAAATTGTCTATGATGCTCAAATACATTCCCCTGCAAAGAACATCAGAAGATTCTTCCTGAGCCTTCCTGGTTTTTTATAGCAACCTTAGAGAATGTTTCCTTTCTATTCTTATCCATCAATTTCCAAACAATTTATACAAGTATTATGCCTTTGTATTAAAAGATTTTTCAAGGAGATATTTACTCCCTTTCAGCCCCATGTATTAATAAAATTTGGTGCAGCAGTATTTTGCACATCAGGAGCAAGCGAACATTCATTTGTACATGTTTTTTCCTTATTCTGGGTTTAATGTGCCCCTCTCCCCAATGTTATATGCATGTAAGACTAACCATCAGCATTTATTTATTTATATTTTTAAAGTAACTTTTTTCTTTCTAAAGGAAAGGTGCAGGTAGGAATGACGTCAAGCAGAGGCAGGCAGGCAGGAAGAGAGAGGAGGAAGAAGCATTTTATTTTATTTAATTTGTCCTCTTGATTGTTCTCCCCAGCGCTGGGGCACAAACCCAGGTCTTTGGGATATATGTGACTGCACACCTTTTAAAACATGGAGTAGTTGGGACAGAGAAAACTAGGATTTAGGTAATGTGAAAAAACAGACTGACTATAACTATGGCACCTTCATAAGCAGCCACACAGCCTACTGTTCATGGTGTTTGACAATTCTTGGATATCCATGTTCAACAGTTAGAGTATAAGAAGAGTCTCAGTATATCCAAATTAAAATAATAGTTTGAGTTCAATGCATAGAATTCCCCTGATACTTAAAATGAGTATAAAATAGTAAAAAAAAAAAAAAAAAAAAAAAGGACTATTAGTCAAGACCAAACAACAAAGAATAATCTAATTAGATGCAATATAGTTCAAAAATGCTGGCCCAGGAAGAAATTGGAGATTTCTGAATGAAGCAGCGTGACTCAGTTGCTTAATCTAACACTGGTCCCCAGATACTGTACTAGTGAACTGACAAAATCCTGAGAATTGTTGCTCCTATTTCCAAAACTGAAAGTCAATTAAGTATGTGTGTATTCTTATTTTTTTCCTTGTCAGAGAAATAGTGTAAGTGGCAACTGAATAATAATGTGGATAAAGTGTGAATAATAATGTGGGTAAAGTGTGGGCCTTACGTAATGATACAAGTGAAGACTCTAGAGTTACTCCCTGAATTGGGGAAATTACCCAGAGGATTCCCTTTCATTTGAATGAAATCTAGCCCCTAAGTAGAGGGACCCTTCTAATATATATATAGAAGAAAGGAAGCTGCACCCCACTTTCTAGCTGCTGAGGACCAACCGTAGCCACCAGGCTAGACTGACTGGAAACTACTGACTAGATAAAAAGGGACCCCTTTCTGAGAATGAAACACTATGTGCATCTTAATTATGTAAATCCTGTGTGTCAGCCATGTGAGGAATTCACAAATAAATAACTGAATTCTGTTTGTAATTCCCCTTCTAATTCACACCTTCCCCTCTCCCTCACCGATAAAAGTGCATCCCAAAAGCATTTCGGGGCTCAAGTTCTATATCTGGCCCGCATGTAATAAAGTTCACTTCACTACTTCTAAAAGAGCACCGTTTGGATTTTGTCGGCTGAGATAGAGCTTTAATGCATATAACACATAATAAACTCCTAAGAGAGAGTACCAAACCAAGAAGTTTTTGAGACTGCCTCTTGTTTCAGCTGAGCACTAGTGTCTCCACTATTCCTCAGACTGCAGAGAAATGAGGAACAACAAAATATGCAGCCTTCAAAAATGTAAAATAAAATGCTTTCAAATAAGGAGGGAACAAAATTGAGAAATCACAGATGGACTATATCATTTCTGCTACAGTAACAAAATAAAAGGCAGATAAGTTGAAAAAAAAATTTAAAGACACAAGAAAGCTATATAAGCAAAGCAGTGTAAATAAGCTAAAAATCTGGAGAGGCAAAGTCCTGAGATAGGCCGTCTATTGTTAGCTTTTTTCTTCCCTAGAATTATTTGCCAAGTTGGGGTATGAGCCGAGGATTGGTGCTGGCCCGTGTAAAGGAGGTCCACTCAGGGACAGAGGGACCAACAAAGGCTTTGGGTGTCTTGAGGATCTGGCAGCAATTTGAAGACTTCAGGAGCTCTGAATGCACAGCTCTCTTTACCTAGGACACATGCTAAATTTTGGAGCTGAGTGGGAGCCTTAAGGACCCTCAGTACAGTAGACTAAACTCACCTGTGGTCTTGTGGCATCTAGAAGACAAGGCTCAGCTTGAGGGTTGGGACCTGTTTCAAATACCTGGCCACCTCCTTCTCAAGATATTTGCCACCAGGCATGAGGAGGGTTGGTGTGAGGGGCACAATGTAAAAATCTCTGACAGACTGAACCCATTAGACTTTCCGTTCAGAGACAATAGTGACCCATAAGACTTTAAGCTGAAAGCCTAGGAGGGACATTCCCAAGGACAAGGTAAGAAACAGAGGTTTTATATGAGTTGGCAACTGCAAACCATCTCAATCCCTGACAGCCATTCATTATGTCTGCCTAACAGACAAAAGGAATCCTTGTTGATAGAAGATGTTTTCTGGAACCTTGGTAGTTCCTTTATATACACTATCCAGCGTAAAATAAAATATGCTGGACACAAGAAGAGGCAGAAGATTTGTTCTATAACTGAACAACAGCTAACATTAGAGGCAGACTCACAATTGATCCAGATGTTGGATATAGCTGACAAGAAAATTTTTAAAAAAAATCATTATATAGAGGTAGTTGAATCTATAAAACAGAACCAGGCAGACATTCCAGAACTGTAAAAACATCTGAAAATGAGAACTCATTAGATGAGCTTAATAGACTGAACGTAGTATTAGACAGTATAAACAAATGTGAAGATAGGTCATTTAAAAACTTCGATCTGAAGCAAAGAGAACAAATGAATAAAAAAGCAAAAGAGAAGATCAGGACACAGAGAAAATGTCTAATGTATGCCAATTTGAGAGAAGAAAATAGGACAGAAAAAATATTTGAAAAGAGAATGTCATTATTTTCCAAAAGCTTTTTACATTAATAATAATTTGAAGACATGGGGAACAGATGCAAGGTTTTCTTCACTAATTCACAATTGCATATGGTTTCAGATATTATGGACCCAGCAGACAAAACTGTCCTAGAATTTTTGAGAATCTCTCAGCAGCATATGAATGTACCACAGCACATAGATCGTAAAGCTTAGTTTCAGAGAAATGCTCTCCAGTAGAACTTTTCCAGGGCTGTAGGTGCTAACCACGTGGCTGCTGAGGTGCGCCCCGGTGGCCTAGTGGATAAGGCCACTGGAGGTTGTCCACATATATACCATGGGCCCGGGTTTGGGACCTGGGACCAGGAGGGGACAACCAAGATGAACAACTAAATAAAGTGAGTAAATGCGTTTTCCTTCTGTTTTCCTGCCCACTTGCCTGCTTGCCTTCATTCCTGCCCTCACCTTTCCTTTTAAAAAGAAGAAAATAAGTGACTACTGCAACTGAGGAACTGGATATTTAATTTAATTTAATTTTAATTAGGCTACATGTGGCTAGCATATTGTCAGGTGCAACTCTGCTTGGCCAAAGATACAGAGAAATGTAATAAGTTGAGACCCCGAAATAAGTAGAGGAAATGGTGCTCAGATCATGAGCGATTATGGATCATGAGAGATTAGAATAAATGGGATTTAAATAAGCAGAGAGAATGAAAAAACATTTCAGGCTGAGCAGACAACCTGATGAAAGTATTAGATTGCCTTATTAGTATGAAGAGACTGATTTCGGATAGTTGTACAAAATAAATGAATAAATTATTTGGAGCAAACTCATGGAAATAGTGTGACTTTTGTGATTTTTTTTCATTTAATATTTATTGAGGTAACTTTGATTTAAAAAATAATATTAACCAATATGTGCAGGTTCCCCATTCTTCATATATATGACAACAAACACACCGTGCCCACCACCAAATTAACAAAAGTTCCCCATTGTCCACTGGACCCTACCCGCACTTACCCTCACCTTCCACCCTGTTCCCTACTGGTAACTTCAGTTCTACGGTTAATGTCCAAGGGTTGGTTTTTGTTTGTTCCTTAGCTTGTTTCTTTATAGTCCACATTAAAGTGAGATCATCTAATATTTGTCTTTCTTCTTCTGTCTTATTTCGCTTAGCATAATCCCCTCTAGTTCCATCCACGTTGCAGGTGACAGGATTTCATCGTTTTAGGACGGTGTAGTGTTCCATTGTATACTGGAAACCAGTTAACTGACTGTCATTCGCTCAATGATGATCGCTTAGGCAGTTTCCAGTTCTTGGCAATTATAAATACTGCTGCAGTAAACATGGGTGCATGTATCTCTGCCAATTAGTATTTTTGTGTCTTTTGGGTAAATACCCAGAAGTGGGATGATGGGATCATATGAGAGTTCCATTCTTAATTTTGTAAGCTTTTGTGGTTATAAGGATCAGTTGCCGTATTTTGCACTTTTTTTGACCCAAATTTATTAGGGAACAATAAAGATGTGTATTATACATGGGTAGTAATAATTCTGTATCTATATACATGTTTTTAATTCTTTCATTTATGCTTTCGAGTTAAAAGTACAACTCTAGAAATCATTAACATTATCTATATGCAAAATAATACTCTGGAATACGATGATTGGTTTTGGTGAATTTATAATGACTGCAGCGAAAGCAGTTTTGGCCAGTGATTGAAGGAAATGAAACAAAGAGCAGTGTATTGTTGTTCATAGACTAAGTGACTCTGACTTGACAACATAGGTGATGCCGACCTTATTGCTTTAGTTGGGAGCTAGCATTCTAGCTGAAATTTTTACAAAAACACAGACTACGCGTGTTAAGCTAGTAGTTGTTAAATATGCTAAAGAGCAGGGCCACAGAGTTGCCGAGAGACACTTTGGGTGTGCATTTTACACAGCAAAATACGGTATGTTCTGTGGGACTTATTGTATGAATATACACTTAAGAACAGGGAGGGAAAAAAAGGTGGAATATTTCAGAACATGAAAGGAAATGTGGATAAAATAGACTTTAAAGACTTCAGCTGTGTGGTTCTCTGCACCTAAATGTTATTTAACTGTTCTCTACATGCAAAACTTCATTCTTGTTTTGTGCTAAATGATTTCCTTACTCTATCGAACAGAGACGAGTCCACTCTGCACATTTTCTTTTAATCTCAAAATATTGTCCTTAGAGTACTTCGCTGTCCTTTGCCGGTTCTCTTCTCTCATTTCTGTATCATGTGGTTTCCTTACTCTCCACTTAAGAGCAGATTCTATTCTGTAAATCTTTTTCTTCCAAGCCTTTGCTTACTCAATGTTTCTGTGCCCTCATATATATTTCCTGCTTGCACAGACATTATTTTGTTATAATTTTGCTTATTAACTTACGTTATTCAAACATGTATTGAATGCCACCTGGATACCAGACTTCGTATTTGGCACTGGAGATATATCAGTTAATAAAACAGACAAAAACTCTGCCCCCATGGACAAGTTTTCCCCACATATATGTGGTTCTGGGTACAAGACTAGAAGCAGAAACCCAGAGTATTCCCCATGTATCCCTTTAACCCTGATTCTGTTCCCTACTCTTAGAAATACCTTACCTAGCGGTGTCCACATGCTGTTTCCCCTCATCTTTGTCGTGGCAATTAGCCATTGAGCCTAGAGAAAGAAGTCATGTAACCCAGTGCCTAGCACAGTTTGAGCAGGAAAATGCTAGGGTTCCAGGTATTTGAAACAAGGTATAAAAGTGGGAGAGTCATGGTCTGCTAGTGGGCATGTCCAAGGCTCAGTGGATTCCTCACTCTATGGAGAGAGGAATCAGCTCAGGCCGCCAGTTGCCAAAGTAAGGGTTTTGTTTATGGAGCTTACATTTTAGCTGGTAGAGGCAGAAAAAAAAAAAAAGTGAATTTTATAGTATATTAGAAGTTTTATCAGTACTGTGGGTGAGATAAAGCTGGGGAGGGGGATAAGGAGAGTAAGTTCCCTTGTGTTTTGTTTTTAAATAAATAGCATGATCTTTAGAGATCGCTTTGAGAAAGGGATATTAAGCAGACGTTAAGGGAGAGCATAATTTTTCATTAGAATGAATATGGGATGTTTACATTAGACTGAACTCAAACTGAATTTGTTTTGGCTGAAGTAACAAGGTTGGGATTTACTGAATACCTACCAAGTGTCAAGTGTTGAATTAGACATTTTGTATTCCTTATCCCAATTAATCCTTATTTAACTCTGGAAGGTATTTTGTAGACCATTTAGCCATTAGTAACAGAACAAGTGTTTCTGTTCAGGTGTAATACTTCAAAGCTTATGCTATTTCCAAAGAGTAAATGAGGCATAGTAATTATAATGAGTTATAAAAGCATAATGCATCTACTTAGGCTACTTAGGAAATACTTTGTTTCTATTATTTAGCGAAAAAATGGAATTTCACTGAGAAGATCATTTGATATATTTACAGATTCATATGCCTTTAAGGGTAGCATATTTGTCCTTTTGAAAGCGATAATTTCACAATGCAAGGATAAATTGAGATTATTTATTTTTGTTACTTATTTAGTAGATATATTGAGAATAACTTCCTCTTTCAAACTTGTTGATAAATTTATCAATATAATAGGGGCTTAGAAACTCTGTTTTTATTAATATAGCTAAGGCTGAGAGTATCTGCGATTTTTCAGTATTTTGACTCATTCATCTTAATTTAACTGGAGTCAGGCTTTCCTATGTGAAGTACTATTTTCCTCAAACTGGGAGCCTACTAATAATTTCAATTTAAAAAGAGCTTGTGGCAAAAGGACTTTTCCAATTCTTGACAAGTTTGAAGTTCATTGCAGTTTTACTGTGGATAGAAACCTTTCCAGAAGAGGGGAACTCGCTCTACAAAGGAAAACTTTCAATTCTTTTCTCATGTGACTTGAACATAAAATGATTTTAACAGCCATGTATGAATCTGGATATTATTCTTAGTTGTTAAGTACTTCAAAAGAACTTTCAAGAGTGGATTGTTTTGCTTATTTCTGATTCCAAATCAAATACACAGAGAGATTTGGAAGATTTGCAACAGGAAGTAATCTCAATTCTATGTAGCCACTAATCTTATGCAGAAAAATTTAACTTTTATGAACAAAGAAAAAGCAATCTCTTTTAAGTTACAAATACAAGCCAATGTAGCTTGTATTGTTTTAATAACTAAAATGAAGAAACTGATTGTAATTTCGTTTTTGAGCTACATTCATAGAATCTAAAATTTAGACCTGGCCTTGTCTTGAGAAATTGAATTTAACAGATTTTTTTGCTAAACCTCATTTAACAGATTTTTTAACTCTGTAGGAGCTCTATATTTATGTTATTTCATTAATTACTGCTTAGTATGTACACTAATTCTATTGTTTATATAGCATTTTTATTTTTTTAGCTTCATTTAATCCTGACAATTTTGTGAGGTAAATATTGTCTCCATTCATATGTAAGTAAAGGAGAAACTCAGAGATTCACTCACTGTCATGTTGTTAATGACAGGGTCAGTATTTGTAGATTTGGTGCATTTTCATCACATAATCCTGAACTGATTTCTTGGCTGGACATCACATTGTTGGCTCCAGTCGAGTTTATGATTTCAGCTGAAATCTCTAGGTGTTTTTCTCGTGTTGTTTTCATAAGTTAGGTTTTCTTTATCCTGGACATCTGTAATTGATATTTTGAACTTAAATACAGGACTTTATTTATCCTGATTCATTTAAATCTTATTTTCTATTTAGAGTTCTACCCTTCTGAGATCTTTTCGATCTTGATTGTGTATCCAGCTTGTATGTCATTTCTTCCAGCTGTGTGTCAACAGCAAATTTTATAAGTAGAATGTCTTTGTGATTTTAGAAACCATCTTAGTAATCCCTCTAGTATACTGTGTGCCTATCACATAGTAAGAACTTAATAACTGGTAATTTATGAAAAAAAAGGGGCAAGGAAAAAACTTCATATGTAATCTTTTATAAAAAATGAAAAATTATCTGCTCAATGTAACTACTCTGTTCGGGGGTTGTTTTTGAACATAAATATTACAAGAGTGCCATAGAACTATATGGTTCTCTTTTATGTTTTGACATGTTTATAAATAATATATTTCATGATGAATAAAGTGGTTTACTTTTTCTTTTACATCTGAGCCCATTCCCAGCATCTTAAGTATTTAATGCCTTGTAACTAGCTTTCTGATGTTACCTTCTGTCACTTAAGTGCTCAAAAACTTCTTGATGGAAGAGAGTACATCTAATTGTATGGAAGGAGTGAGATATTTTCTTTTTTGGTGATTGTATTTACATAGCAAAGAAGGATTTTTGCTTTCTGTTAAAAATTAATAAAGCTAACAGCTTTTTAAAACAATTTTTATTCATGCTAAACTTGATTGAAAAAGTATCAGTTGTTGGTGCTAAATAATACAATGATTGTCTTTCGGGTTTTTTTTTAAGAGTGTTATGGTTGGTGCTGATTAGGATTTTGTGGTGGGCGACTTAAGTTGCCCAAGCCGCCTGTGGGTACCATCCCTACCTGGGCCCTGCAGGAGTGATACTGGCCAGCCACTTAGCACCCATTTGCCTTCATGTTGGTACTATATTCTTTATAAAGAATAATTTAGCATTTCTTTATAAGCAATGAGTTTAGTAAAATGAAAGAAGTGTTGTGTAAAAAGGTAGAGTTAATCCTTAATTATGTTGCTGACAGAAACAGGTTTTGGATAATGTTATTACAGAAATCAATGATGTAAGTTTCATTTTAGTAAAAATGTTTATTTTAATAACTTCATTATTTCTTTAGTTCTGTATTTATGGAATAAATCAAGTCCAGAAAGAACTGGTTAAAACCTTGAGTTATGTTTTAGGGTCTCCCATGGTAGAAACTATGCATTGGAAGTTGCTTCCATGTAGATTCACGGAGATACTGATTTGTAGTCCTTCCATTAAATTCAGAGGTCTACTCTTTTTCACTACAAAAAATTTAGATTTTATACACTTCATATTCCATTTTTATGTATTTTTTATTTTAAATGGGAGTTAACAAACTACAGTTGTCTAATGTTTTTCTCAAGCAGATTAAACATAGTTTTTAGTGATCTAGAAACGGAGGCTCTCAAAGACTCAATTAGAAGATACAACTTTTGTCATCTTGTCAAAACCTGCTTGTATGAAACAACTAAAACAGACTATTTCTAAATTTCTTTTTAACCATAGTCCTTGGACATTACTCTCACTATCTTTGTAAACATCTGAGAGGATTGATGTAATGATCTCTGAATATACAAAATAGTATAGAACTACTGAATATATAATATAAAGTCATGCAGTTTTAGACTTCAAGAAACTATCAATAAATACTCCATCAGTAATGTTCAGCATAATGTAGTATTAAATTTAAATTTTTTTAAGTTTTAAAAACTTTAATAATTTATTTGATATTTAAACTTTGTTTATTCCAGAAAAAGATTTGAGATGATTTCAGTTGGGAGAACTCTCCCAAATATAATAGAATGGTATTACATATTGACTGTATTTGTGTATTTGTTGAAATTTACAATATTTATCTTTTATGTTGTTTTGAAATTAATTTTCACTCCTAAAATGGCCATAAAACAGGTTTTATGTTTGTAGAAAACATTTTCAAAGCTACTTTTTTAGTATCCTTTTCAGTGGATAAGAATTAAGCTTAGCTTTCTTAATTGTTCGAGGATATATGCAGAGGTATAATCTGACTTTTTTGCCATTAAATTGCTTGGTCAAGTCTTTCTAGAATGAGATATTTGAATCATCACTTTTATTTTCCTATATATTCAAATTTTTAATTAAAAAATAGTGTCTTTCACTCAACATTTTACCGTTGTTTATTACTTTATTTTCTATTTTTATTTATTTTGTCCCCTCTTATTTCTCTTCTTCATTTTAGCATTTTTCCCCTCCTCAGTTTCTCCAGCTTCTTGAGTTCCATATGCTGTTTTTGTTTCCCTAAGAGTTATATTTTATAATTCTTGGAATGAAGAACTTAATGTTTTTCTGTGATTGTTAGGTATATTACTATTAAACTTAGAGTAAAACTCACTATGCAAAACAGCCCAAATAAAGGAATGTGTAACAAAGGCCTCTGAAGAATCTAAAATTGATTTTTCTAAACTATCATAGAAAATATTAAAAAATACACATGAAGATGGCATAATTACTGAAAAGAGAAATGCTAGTTGTAGCAATAAGTGTCTTTGGAAAGCTATGAAACATTAAAATTAAAAGTTCCCAGTGAATGATAGAGTTTTTAAGAAAGGTGTGTATGATACTGTGATTACTAGAGTGTGTTTCTAGATTTATAAAAAATCTAAATAAAGAATAAATTCCCTGTTTTCTTTTTACCTGCTACCAGGTGAAACAAACCTTAATTAGATCCCAGTTTGCTTGTACTTACAAAGATGACTGCATGATAAGCAAGGATAAATGGAATAATGTTAATTCAGCACCAAAACCTTTGTGTGTTCTTCCCATGGAGAATGACCTTTCTGGTAACTGATCTTATTAGAGAAATTAAGTAATTTAATTCTAGTCAACTAATTGATTTTAACCAAAGTAAAACTATAGTTTTTTTTTTTTTTTAATTTTTGTTAAGTATGAAATGTGAAATGTAAAGATTTATATTTTTAAAGACCTGGATTTATTTGCAAAGTTATAAGTACAAATTTATAGATAGGAATAGGACAGAACATAGCTTGATTTTACATAATGTATTCAAGAAGTAATTTGTAGCATTTAAAAATTTAATGTCGGCATTCAAGTAAAGCAAATATTTGTTGTTTGTAAGAATGAAAAAGGATATGGAAATATTAAAAATAATCAGTAGTAGGTACCCAGTAATGTATAAGTAATGTTAATAAAGTGATAATATAGCTGTATGTGTTAATCATGTGATTTATGGCATTTTATTGTAAATCATACATTTTTAATATCCTCTAGTTATTCTAAAGTTTATTGTAAAATGTTCACATGTAATAATACTAAATATTATATAATTCTTTTCCTCTTTTCATCTTGCATAACAGAAGGTGTGAATTCATCTGTTGGAAGACCAACAATTGGAACAAGTTCTGGAAATGTTCATCTGGACAAGAGTGAAAACATAAAAGTCATACGAAAATCAAGTAGTCAGACAGGAAATAAAAGCTCAAAAAGGAAACAGGTGGATTTGGATGATGAAAATATGCTCTGTGATAATAGAAATGAACCACCTCAACATCAGAATGTTAAGATATCTAAGACATCAAACGGATTGCGGAATAATTCGGATGCCAAACTAACCAGAGTAACAAAAAACAACAAATGTACTGCCAAGGACAAATTGATTAAAGGCCAAACGAAGTTAACTCAGTTTTTTAGACTATGAACTTATCTTTTATGTGCTTTGCATATCCATTCACCAAAGGCATGCATTTAATTTTAAGAGATCTAGGCATAAATTAGGAGGCTTTATTTTGATCTGTGGTGTGTGTAAGGTTAGTATCATAGGCATTGTTCAAAAAATACTACTAAGTCATAATCATGCAGAATAGTCACAAAGTTTAATGCACAGATAAAGCATGTCATTTAGGTTACTGACATATCTGAATGCTACATTCTTTTAAAGCAGACATTTAAAATAATATAATTCAGAGTAACATTAAGGGCTTCTCCCCCACAGGCAATTAAATGATTTTGTTTTCTTCTGTAAAGATGGTGTTGACCAACAGGTATCAGACTTGCCAACAAGGTCGATAGACTCTTCCCAACATACACCTGAGCACTGGAGAAAAAACAAGTTTAAGTTATTTAATATTATCACATAAAATTTATTAGAAACAAAAAAAATGGATCTAGTATGCCTATTTTGGAGTAAGTCATATTGTAATAACTAGTTAAATGCTTTTCAATCCCATGTCTTTGGCAGGGGTCACTTAATAGCAAATATAATTGAACCATGGTCTTTAACTTTACTAAGGTTGGATCCAGATTTAGTTAAACTCAGAGCTCTGTTTTATGGTTTTAAGATGTAAGAATTGAATTTTAAAGAGACTACTCACTGTCAAAATCTCTCCTTCCTATGGGAAATTTAGCAGAGTTTTCTTCATCCCCAATTTCTCTCTTTTCTTGTGTTGATTCAGTATTTTGAACTCCATTCTCAGCTGGAAAAGCTACAGAACCTTTTAGTGCCAGAAAAGGTTTTATAGCCAGATTCAGTGGCAGACCATGATTTAAGAAATTAAGTTTGGAGCCCGCATTCTGTAAAAAAAGGTTGATTTGTATTTCAGTTGTATTATTGGGATAGAACCATATACAGCTGTACTGTGTTCTTGTTGATCAATTCAGAACTACTCTGCACTGTTTTGATGCTTGAAAAGTATCTTAGACACAAGGTTTTTGGGGAAAAAAACCTTTTGGATAAGAGGCATTATCTAGGATGGAAAACAACCTGATATGTATGAAATTTCATATAGTTTTCCTGATGTGACTGTGGCCTCATACTTCTGTTTGTAAAATAAAAATACTAACGTCACTTTCATGAGATTCATAAAAATCATTCAAATTTTCATTGAAATAGAGCACATTGCCACTTACCTTTGAATTTTTGTTCTCCTCGTCATTCATGAAATTGGTCTCATCATTTTTATATTGTTCCAGAGAAGGAGCAACAACTGATTTTTCTGCAGTGTCTTCCTTCTGAAAGGCTTTCCCCAGCCTAAATGTGTGAAACACCATGTCATCTTCTAGATTTCTCATGGGCTTCGATGCTGAAAGTAAAATGCCTTGAGAAAGCAAAGAAAAAGTTAGTATTAATATGTAGGAAGAGAGACTCATTTTTGCCATTCTTAGTTTGATGTTTGCATAAAATCAGACAAGGATGTGTAAAATGAGGAAAAATTTCTCTATCTACCTACTTCCTAAGTGGTTCCTACCTTTATATATTTTCCAGCTTGAATAGAAAGCACTTCAGAGACTTAGATTTTCATCATCTTAGAAGTGACTCATCAGCTAGAGGCCAACCTTTTGCATAGCTGCTAATACCTACATTGTTTTGGTTTTAGTGGCATGTTATTTATTTTGAGTGCGAATTTTCTCAGAATCTGATTAAGATCTTTGGTAGAATGCCTTCTGTTGAATAGATTATAGTCTCTTGAAAATGGACTTATTAAGGAAGACCACAGGACGTCGGACTCCCCATATTCTTATTGCTTCCTCTGTGTATTTTCTGATTAAGTTAAGCTATTAAAACTAAAATTATTTCCCTCAAGGATGTTAAGGATAAAAATTATTTCCTTTTAATCTTGAAATAATCTTCAAAAAGGATTTTCTTTCCTAAATGCTTGACATAGTCTTTGGTGATTAAAGTATTTGTGCCTGTCTATGTGAACCAAAAGTTCATGTTACCTCTAAAATCGAACTCTCAAGTGTGTTTTGTTTCTCCATTTACAAAAGAATATTACTGATGTTTATCAATGAATTTAATAATGAATGAGAAGTTTATGAAGAGAACATTTATGTGCACCATAAGTATTAATGTTGGATGAGTTTTAAATAAACATTTCAGAGTTGATTTCTTATTTTGTGACCACCAATTAAGAATACATTCTTGTATTTGTCTTCTGGTATATATGTTATGTGGTTTTACTTTGCAGGGGAAGGTGGGTTTGTGTGTTTGGGGGTTATGTTCTTAGGTATGGAATTGCTGGGTCATGGATTATGTGTGTGTTCAATTGTAACAATACCAAAGTGTTTGCAGAATAGTAATAACCAACTTAGTTCCCACCAGCAGGTTCCCATTGCTTCATCTGCTAACACGCAGTTGGGTATCTTGTTATTTTAATTTTTATTAGGAGTAAATGTCTTATATGTTTGTGAGAGATTTTCTTTCCTCTTATGTAAAATACCTTAAAAAAATCTTTGTTTTTCTATTGGATTGTCTCTTCTCTCATTGATTCATGTGGGTTCTTTACATATCCTGGATATCAATTCTTTGTTAGTGATATGTGTTAAATTTTCTTTCACTTTGTAACTTTCTTTTCAATCCCTTTGTGCTATCTTTTTGTGAACCAAATTGCTTAATTTTAATGTGTAAATTTATTTTTTATTTATGGATAATACTTTTAATATATTGTTATTTAGAAAGTCTTCCTAGCCCTTCTGTCATTAACATTTAAATTCTAAAAGTTTCAAGTTTTTATTTTCACATGCTTAATTCATCTGGAATTTTGTGTGTGGTGAAAGAGAGATACAATTGTACTTTCTCCAAATGCCTATAACATTTCTTGATTTATCCATTTCTCACTAAGCTGGAGTGCCATACTGCATTAGATCAGTTTTTATTTATGTGTAGATCTTCTTCTCAACTCTATTTCACTATCAGATCTATAGCCTTAGTTATCATAACTTTAAGGCAATTTTAGATATCTAACAGATCAAGCTTCTCAGTCCCATACTCATCTACCAGCTTTTCTTCTGTTTCCTGGCTATTCTTGTCCACTTCTTTTCCTATAAACTTTCAAATCAGCTTTTCAAGTTCTTTGAGAATTTTTGTTGGGATTTTGAAGAGAACTACATCAGTTCTGTAGAATTGATTTTGGAAGGGAATTGATACAGTAAGATTTTCTTATCTGTGAACGTGGTACTTTTTCATATTTATTTAGTTATTTAATCTCTAATAATTTATTCTTTTCCTAAAGTTCTTGTATCTACTTTGTTGAAAGAATTATGGTTCTTTACAAGTGATTATAATCAAATTTATGTCTTAGTTATAAATGGTACCTTCTTAAAATTTGCCTTTCCTAGCATTGTTGTGGGTTTATACACATGCAGTTGATTTTGTATTTCACTCTTTCTTCTGTTCTTTCTTTTTTAAGGTACAGACGGAATTGAAGGTGAGTAAGCAGGCAGGCAGGAAGAAAGAGGAGGAAAAGCATTTTTATTTGGTTGTTCACACTGGTTGTTTTCCCCCCAGATCTGGGACTTGAACCCAGGGGTATGTGTCTGGGCCCAACCACTGTTCCACCAGGGATTGCACTCTTACATGCAGGAAACTTTCTAAACTTTTAAATTCTAATCATTCATAAATGTTTTAATTCTTTGGGATTTGCCACGAACACAGTTGATTTAGAATGTAAAATAATGGCATTTCTTTCTTGTAAGCCCTTCTGTATGTGTGTGTGTGTGTCCATGTGTCTCTGACTGTGTATGCACACTGACCAAAACCTCCAGTAATTGCTTTTAATATTTCACCACGAAGCATGATGTTTACTCATTTTTATTTGTTTTATTATTTTGTTTCATTTTAATCACTATAATTTGCAGAACATTCTCTTTTCTATTTCTGGTTTACTAATAGTTGTTTTTTTTAAATCATGGATTGTTGAATCTCCACTGAATACCTTTTCTTCATCTTGAGGTGATCCTATCATTTTTCTCCTGAAGTCTGTGATTAGTAAATAAACACATTTTTCTCATGTTAAACCAACCACATGCTCATAAAACAAAAGTTTATAAAATATCATTGGATTCAATTTGGCAATATTTGATTTAGTGCATTTTACATCATGATGAAGGAGATTGGTCTGAAATTTCCTTTTCTTATATTGCCTTTGGCATGTTTTAAGGTGGTACTAGTTTCATAAAGAGAACTGGCAAGCAAGGGTTATTTTCTCTCCTGTTAACTTAGGGCTTGGTGTGTTCTTGGTGGGATTTTTTTCTAAATGTATGCATGTTTATTGTATCATAGACATTTATGATGACATTAAAGTTTATGGTAACAACAGTTTTGCTGTTAATGTCATTGCTTTATGTATTTTGAGAATACTTCAAATAAGAGTTATGTCTTTCTGATGCATTGATCCCATAATCATTATATAATGTCCAGTCCTATCTTTTGTTGCCTTCTTTAACTGGAAGTCTTTATCTGATGTAAGTATGGCTGTCCCTGCCTTGTTATTATTATAGATGAGTCTCCTGAACATACTGAAAGTTGGGTTATGCTTTTTAATCCATTTGGCCACTTTGTACCTTTTGATTGGTGAATTTAGTCCATTAACATCGAGGGTGATATGTAACTTTATTGTCATATTGTTCATTATTTTTTGGGTGTTGTTGCAGACAGTGCCATTGTTCTTTTTCTCTTCTTAGGTTATTTGAAAGCAATTATGTTGTGTTCACTTTCCCTTTAATTTTCTTCTTTGTTTCTGCTCTGGAGTTGTGCTTTAAAGTTACACTATGATTTACATAACAGTTTCTCTGCTTATAACCAGTTTTTATTGAAAGCAAGTTAATCTTGGACTCATTCTGACAACACTCCTCATCCCTACGTTTTTATATTTTGCTATATTGTTGCTTTTTAGTGAGATTTCTTTTCATTTTATAGGCCTTCCTTTAGATTTTCTTATACAACTGGTTTCTTAGTGATGAATTGGTAGAGCCTCCTTGGTTGAAAGTCCTTTCTTTTCAGCACTTTGAATATATTATGCTATTAATTCTTTTGGCAGTCTTATGAGGGCTCCTTTGTAGTTTTTCTCTTGTTACTTTTAAGATTCTCTCTGTGTCTTGTATTTTTTATACTTTAATGACAATATGTCTTGGTATAGGTCTGTTTGGGTTTCTTTTGTTAGGAGCTCTTGGAGCTTCCTGGGTCTGTAGTCATGCTTCCTTCCTCAGGTTACAGAAATTCTCAGCTATTATTTCTTCAGATACGGCTTATGTCCCCTTCTGTCCCCTATGATTTGAGTGTTAGTCTTGATGTTATCCCATTACTCTCGTATGCTCTCTTTAATTCTTTTTTCTCTTTACTGTTTTTCCTGAGTGTTTTCTCCTGCCTAAGGATAGTTTAGGCTCACTGACTCTGTTGGAGGCTTCTTCTAGCCTGCTGTTGAAACCCTCTGTTGTGTTCTTTAGCCCAGCTACATGTTCTGTAACTCCATGAATTCTCTTTGGAACTATTTCACATTTTCAATTTGTGCTGGTTCTCTTTTTGTTCCTCTATTGTCTTTTGAATTAAGTGAGTATCATCAAAACAGTCCTGCCTGCACCTTCCCTTTAAAAAACAAAAACAAAGAAACAACAGCTGTTGCTTAGGGTCTTCATCAGGTAGTTTGCTTAATTCCGTTGCGTTCAAATATTCCACTGAAGTTTTCTTTTGGTTCATCATTTCTCAGTTATTTCTCATCATTCTGTTTGGCATTCTGTATTTATTTCTGTGGGTGAGGCTTCCCTGATGTAAAGGCCTTGTGTTAGGGTGTTGAGTTGCACAGAATAGACCTGGATATCGGTCTGGAACACTGGTGTTCCTTTAGTTGTTTGATCTGAACACTCCTCGGACTTGAAGCTCTAGGATATGCCCTGTGTTGACAGCTGAGAGTCTAGCCTACAGGGTTGGAGTTGGTGTAGGAAATGCAGAGTTTACCCCCAGAGTCACAGCATAAACAACAAAGCCCGTGGAGAAAATCCCCTAAATTGTAAGTCTTATCCACAAACAGGTCACGATCTCAACACAGCCCATAGAAGAAAGAGCTGGGAACAGTTGTGAGAATAGTACCCTCACTTGTGAAAGTCTCTCCTCTAGAGGGCAGGCAGTCTCAGCAAGGGGGTGATAAAATACCCAGAGGCCTTGGGGTGGAATTTCAGGTGACACCCAGGAGATAGGAAGCTAGTTTTGCTGTAGTTGCAGACTGGCGGCAGTTCCTGTTTTGATAGAGCCCTTCCAGTTATTTTCCTCATGAGAGGGGTAGAAAGGAATGTTTTTTGCCAAGGAACAGGCAACTATCTGTTCAGGTGTTGCTTGACCCGGCTGCTGGGAAAAGGCAGCAGTAAATGCCAACAGTTCCACACCTGTGTGCAAATGACAGCAAGTGCAGATTCTTCCCCTCAGGGGTTTCCTACAATGGTGGCCTCCAGTACCAGCACAATGAGGAAACAGAGGCTTTTCCACTCATGGTTGAGGCCCCTTGCCCAGTGGCTGAATGCCAGTTTCTAGAAATGGGAATGCTGAGGAAGAAAGCCCTTTAATTCTGGGAGAGTATTGCGTTTGCTGGTCTCTATCCATGACCCCACAGTCTATGACAAGGGTGATGTGGCACTGAGACAGATCAGCTTCTCCTTTTATGAATGTATATGTCATTCTCTGTGGAGATGTTGGCCCCGTTTCTTTTCTAAGATTGTAATTTCCCAAATAGGTATTTGTTTGTTTTTTTTAGTTGGACTGTGGGGATGAGGCCAGCATGTGATCTTAGCAGTCCACCATCTTGGAACCAGAAAAAAATACCTCTTAATATTTTTAATATTGCTAGTTGTGTCCTTGTTTGTTTTCCAGGGTTCTAATTGGCTTAGGAAGGTGGCTGTTTAATCTGCAAAGGTGCTGCTTAGCAGTAACCTCTTCCCTTAGCTGCTCTTTTGGATGAGTAATAAATATTAATAAGTTTGTATTTTGTTTTGAATTTCCACTGGATGAGTTGACTTGGCTGCTATTCAACCCAAATTGGGTCCAAAGTCAAATTATTTTGACAGTTTAGAAAATTTAGTTTTATTTTGCTTAGATTTTCATTACTTCTGAACATTATGAGGTTTTTCCCATGACCATTTAATTGTGGAGTTAGTGTCCAATTTCTTAAATGATAACTTTTTTTAAAAAACGCTGCTTACTCTGATGTGCAGTGGAGCATAGTAGATTTCTTTTCCACTGATGCTCAGAAATTAAGTGTCAACAAGTGGTAGCGGAACTTTAAAGAAGAAAAACTATTGCCACACGGGCTTGGGTGGCTCTCTCTCTGTCTCTCTGTCTCTCTCTGTCTCTCTGTCTCTCTGTCTCTCTCTGTCTCTCTCTCTCTCTCTCTCTCTCTCTCTTTCCTCTCTTTGTGTTTGTTTCTCAGTTTATCTCTTTACTCTTTGTTTTCTTTGTTGAGTATTTTGATGAAAATAATTTTGATGAAACTTAATTTATCATTTTCTTTTATTATTTCTTTCTCTTTCCTGAGAAATCTTTGCTTACATCTAACACACGAAGATATTCCACTAAACTATATCTTAAGGAAGTAGAAAAGGAACAACAAAGGATACTCAAAGGAAATAGAAGGAAGAAATTGCTTGCATAAGAATGGGAATCGATAAAATAGAAAATGCTATATTACAATGGAAAAATTTAACAAAGCTGAAAGAATAATGAATAACTTGTAGCAAGACTGATCAAGTAAGATAGACAAAAAAACAAAAATACAAGCTACTAATAGCAAGAATGTAAAAAAGGGATTTTTATTACAAACTTTCAACAGGTATTAAAAAGAGAATAAGTGAATATATGAACAGCTTTTTCTAGTACTTTCGAATATTTAGATGAGATGGATCAGGGCTTGGCAAGCTTTCTGTAAAGGGCCAGATAATATTTTAGACTGTGTGAACCATACAAATGCATCTACGCATCCTTGCCATCACAGCAAAGAGGCGTCATGCACAGTACATAATGACTAGTTATGGCTGTGTCCTGATAAAACTATTTACAAATACAGACAGAGGGTCATAGTTTGTTGATCCTTGAGATAAGACATGCTGTAGGAAAAAAAGACAACATGGAAGAATGGCATAAAAAAATATAAAATCAAATATTTTTTCATCTATTAAAAAATTGTATCCATACAGTAAAAACCTTTGTTATAAAGAAAGTTTCAGACCCAAATAGGTTCACTGGTATAATCTTCCAAACAATACCATATTAGAAAAACAGTATCAGAAAACAAGGAAATAATTTTCATTTTTAATTTTCTATCAACTTGCCTACACTGAATTACATATTCCAAAATTCCCTTCTCTTTATAGGTGTGTTTCTAGTTGGAATGGGCCACCGCCATGGGTAGTAACAGATTTGGAGGACAGAAGAGAAGCAGTAGCCATTTTGTAGCTCATACCAGATGTTGCCTGTGGGCTGACTCACCTGGTTGGCTAGGAGGCAGGTGTGAAGCTTGCCTGCAACAATTTTCTCTCCCTGAATCCACTTTTCAGTTCTCTGGCTCCTGGAATTCACTAAGCCTTTAAGAGTGTTTATTACTCAAAAGGCATAGTTCAAAGATTGGAGAGAGAAGAAGGAAGCACAGAACTCTTTGGAGATGAGAGTGTGAGGGAAGAGCTAATATCTGGATAGGGAGCAAGGACAACAGGAATTGGCTGGTGACAGAATCAGTTCTGGCACTTTCTTAGAAGGTGTGTGTTATTTATGTAGTTGGAAGGGAAAGGTAACTCCTGGAGGCAGTTAGGCCACTCAGAATTCAGTAGGGAATGAGGTTACTTTTGAGAGTTTGAAACTGTTTCATGAGTTGACTCCTATCTTGCTGGGAAGAATCAACTTGGGTCTGTCTTTACTTTGAGAGCAAGGGGAGAAATTTAAGGCTTCTAGCACCCAGACTTGTAGGGAATGCTTAGAGATTCTTCTTGGATATATGAGGACTCAGTGAGAGTTGTAGAGTTGTAATAACTTTAAGAATGGGCATGGATTGGATATCTTCTTACCATGCTCAATGCAATGGGCTTGTGGGTTGGTGGGTGGGAGATGCAGAGAGAGTTGGTGATGGTCTTTGGAATTAGTCCAGTGACTATAGACAAGATGACAAGGAACATTGGTATTCTAAAACTTAGTTCCCTTTGTTGCAGCTGTTAAACATGAATTAATTTATTTAAATATTTATATTGCTATGATATGTTTGCATTATGGACCTGCCTTGCATATTGTTTTGCCTTTTTAGTCAATATGTCAGCCAGTGGACCAGCTATTTTTCTTGAGTGTCATTATTAGATGATATATTGTTATTAGTATAACATAAGCTGAATTAATACAATTGTCTAAGAGTCAAATGAGGAACCAGTTGTAGTGAATTCTAAATTAAAACTTTTTAGAGCTTAGACTAGCATCTTGAAACTTGCTTTAAAACCTAATGCCACAAATCAAGATATGAGTTACATGAACATGCTTGAGATTATGTTTGTGGCCAAATTTTTAGTTGCCTTGCAGAGATGATTCTTGGCTATTGTTTTGATTCCTAGCAATTTAGGAGTCATATGATAGCATGTTTCCAAAATAACAATCTGATGATAGCTTTCAACATTGGGTTACCAAAACGGATTGTTGTGTTGTATACATTGATTCATAATTTAAGGTTTCTTCGCCATTATGGTAAATTCTGCATTGAATCTTCATTGTTAGGAATCTTAAGTTTGTTCTCTCATGGCTGTCTTCAGCCCTCAGACATTCCTGATTATCACATTGAGAACTCTAGACTTGCAAAACATTTTGAAATGCTGTGGTTTCTACTATGTAAGATGAATATGAGTATCATTTGTTCTGCTTCTTTTTCTTTTGTTTGTGGTAGAGATTGGATCAGATGGAAGCATCTTGACATTGGTATGGCATGCCAGACTTTTTATTTTATGTATGTATAATGTTCTTTTCTACCATCAAGCTTTTTTCATGTTATTCTTTATTTTTAATATTCTCTCATTTTCCCCTTCTACCTCTAAACCTATTAAGTATCCTTCAGACTCTTCTCTTGGCAACTTTCTCTGAGTATTAGACCTGAATCTCTTTTTCTGAACTACTTTTATCAAACTATTTAGCAAATAATTATTTTTTGTATTCATTGTTTATCAAGGACATATCTGCTTACTTTGATGGCTTCCATGGTTCATTGTTTCCGCCATCCAAGCCATGTAACTTTACCTTCTCATTGTGGGCCGTGTGATCTGTCTACCTCTTGACTGGGACTCAGGCAGGTAACAGGCTTTAATGTAATGAGATGTCATGCAGACAGAGATCTAAAACAGTCTTTCACATTGGGAATTCCTTCTAGAGCCTCTGCCATTACCATTCCTCTAGCCTGCTGATGAGAAGAGCAAATGGAGCAGAACTCAAATTGCTGCAGCTGTGGCCATCCTTCATCCACAGATTCAAGGTTCAAACACGAGACTGTAGAGCAAGTCCAGGTAAGGTCAGTAGAGCCAGCTGACCACCTGCTGCACAACTGTAAACATGAAGCTTTGTGTGTGTGTGTTACACAGCATTATTGTAGCAGTGGATAACTGATATAAATGTCCTTTGTGGTCTGGCCCAGACCTTTCTTGCCAAGCTTACTTCTCATTATTCCTTCCCTAGCTCTCATTTCCCTCCAGCCATATTGGTCTTCTTTCTATTCCTTCCATATGCTGTTGTTGGTTTTTTTTTTTCACTCAAGGCCTTTTGTTGGGGTGGGGAGGGGGCGATATTGGAGGGAAATAGAGAAATTAGGATCATATGCTGCATATCTACAATCTCAGCATTTCTGCAAATGACTAACGTCAACATGGGACCAGAGGGGCATGGAAGATAAGAGTGCCGGCAGACAGAATGGAATCCCTTTTGGTGGCAAAGATTTTTAGAATTAAACTGAGAAATCTCTCAGAATGTCTCTCTTCCTGTCTCCTCTGGAACCTGCAGCAGTGGCCTGGTCTTGGATGTTGAAATGCACTCCCTATTCAGTAGTCATTCCTCAGGCCAAAGAAGGCTATATACTGAGTAATCCCATCGGCATCAGTGGAGCCCTGCCTCCCCACAAGGTCTCTATCTCCTGCTATTTCTCCTGCCTTCTTTCTCTGAAATAATTCTGTGAAATGCACTTCTTAATGCCTCAAGAATCCTTTTTTGAATCGTGTTGTTGCTGGACCCCAGTTTGCCCTAGCAACACCCTGTTGTGTGGGCCATTACCACTCATTATTGGGAGATCAGCTCAAATGTCTTGACTTCTGAAGAGTCTTCTTTGACTCTATATTGCTCTGTTTCCTTCACTGTGCTTATTATTTTCTCAAGTTGTTTATATGTTTTTTGTCCATCTTCTCATTGCCGATGAGGACAAGGGCTTTTTATCCCCAACATAAAGGACACAGTCTGACACATAGAAGACTGTCAACATTATATGCATTTTTTGTTGTTAACCAAGAGAACAGACAGAATGAGATAAGTTCTAGAATATGGTAGAACAGGGTATTATTTTCCTAGGGCTGCTGTAACAAATTACTGTAAACTTGGTGACTTGAAACAGCAGAAATTTCTCTCTCACAGTTCTGGGGGCAAGAGTTCACACTCCCTGCAGAGGCTCTAGGGGAGAAGGCTTCCTTGCTTTTTCCGGTTTCTGGTGGCTGTTGGCACTGTGGCTGCCTCTCTCTCTGCTTTGTCTTCTCTGTGTGTCTCTCTCTGTGTTTGTCCCTGGTCACCCTCTGTCTATCTCTTATCAGGAGTCACGGGTAGCTTTTAGGGCCCACCAGGATAACTGAGGATCCTCTCTTTATCTCATGTTTCTTCCTTTAGTCATATAAAATAACATGCACAGGTTCCAGGGATTTCACATGGATACCTTCTAGGGACTTTATTTTTCTTTCCTATCACAAATATAGATATAATCAGCTCTAGCACGTGGGAAGCAGAATAGCCTAGTTTAAAAGCTTGTGTTGTGTTACCACAGTAGGTTTGAATCTCAGTTTTACCACTCATTGTATGTACATGACCGTGTTACTTAACCTTTTTGTGTTTATTTCGGCTCCTGCAAAATGCAGATCACAATAGCGTCTACTTCAAAAGGTCGTGGGAACTGATATGTAAGAACTCAGTAGTTCCTGGGACACAGTAACTGTTCAATAAACACAACCCTGATAAAGCATCACTTACTGAGCATTTCCTATGTGCCAGACTTTGTCCTAAGCACATTTCGTGCCTGCGCGCATTTAATCCTTACAACAACCCCGTGTAATAGATTCTAAGCCATTTTTGCAAGGTCATATGTCTAGCAAGTGGTGGAAGCAAGATTCAAACTCAGACACTCTGTCTCAGAGGTCTATACTCTATGCTGCTGTTATTTTAAAATAATTACCGTAAGATTGCATTTCCTTTGGCTGTTCACATTTCTAGGAAAACCTGAGGTTTATGGGTGACCTGTGAATCATGGGATGAAAATCATGAATTTTTATAATCTTGTTTTAAGTTGCCCTCCTTGTGATAAAGTTTATTCAACAAGACCTTTTTGTGGAACTCTTTTTACAGGGACATCTTGTAACATACTCACCCCTTCTAGAGATTTAATTATGTAAAACCAGCTTCTTCCAGTTTCTGCTGAGGGCAAAATACACTTCACTTGTGTCATCGACAGTATCTGCTTATTTACTGGATGTTGTCATTGTCACAGGTATCTGTGAGATCAGCTTTTAACAAGCTGTCTATAGTAGACAATAAACTAACAAATTAAGAAAAAAACCCTTTGTATGATGAAGTACATGCTTCTGTTGTTAGAATGAAAACTAGCTGAGTGCAGGGGATTTTATGTGTTGTCCCTTCTGATTCCCCCAACAGTTTCCTTTCAATATTGCATCCAGAGTAGAACTTTGAAAATTACATCAGATCCCCTCTCTTGTGGGTTCAAAACTCCCTGAAGACTTCCCATTACACTGTCCTTCTAACAATCTCTAAACCTGTCTTTGATCTGGTGGTGCCTCTGGCTTCCTGATCTCTTCTGCGCTCCTAAACTTGCTCTTCTGCTCCATGCACAAGGGCCTATTTGCTCTTCTTGAAATATGCAAGTTCCTTTCTGAAACTCCCTTTCCTCAGGTGTATGAGGGTTTGCCTCTTTACTTCCAAATCGTGTCTCAAATTCAGTAAAGTCTTTCCTAGCCCATCTTTTCCCACCATGCCTTCCCTTCCCATCTTCCCTGCTTTCTTTTTCTTCCTAGAACTTACCACCACCTGGCATGCTGTATATTTTACTGATTTCTTTGTTGTTGGGGGCTGTCTTTATCCACTGAAAGAAAAACTCCATGAAGACAGAGATTTTATCCGTTTGTTCTCTGTTGTATGCTAGTGCTTTAAATAGTGTGTGGCACACAGTAAGCACTCTGTAAATGTGTCCTGAATCACTGAATGGATGTTCTGTAATGTCACAGTCCTGAATCCATCCAGCACTGCTGGGCTGTGATGTGGTCTGTGTCTCACATGATCGTGGCCATACTAATTCTGTGCATTTATTTCCTTTTTATGTTTGATTTTGTAACCTTATTTTTTATAGTAAAACTAGTGTATCCTTGAAATGCTGTTCCATCTCTGTTATTATAGATGTTTCTGTTTTCTTCTACCCTTTCTTTGACTGTAATCGGTATTGTGGAATTCTCAAGCAAATTACCTATTGACCATCCTTTTTGGATTTCTTTTAGTTGTCTATATCTTTGGGGCAGGGTTTATAGGCATATTTAAATGGAAAGGCATAAATTAGGATTCCCCAGTCCCAGCTTTAATTGAAATTTAGAGTTCAATTTCAATTTCTAATTGAAATTCTTAATTGAAAATTTAATGAAAACCAAATGAGTCTGCGCAGGTTAGAAAGAAGTTAGGCTAATGTACAAGTGCTCAGTGGCCGCGTACGGCTATGATGCTGGATGAGCATATGTATAGAATATTTTCATCGCTGCAGAAATTTCCCTTGGACAGCACTGCCTCCCCCCAACAGTGAGAACTGTGAAGAACAGCTTAGATAATCAGATGTAATTATTATATGCTTTGACTCCCTAGTGGGGAGATGTTAGAATGGTGGCATGTAATTCGGTTGTACCTTTATTCATTCAACACATGGTTATTGTGCATCTTAAAACATCTAACAGGTGCTGTGCGAGGCACTGGGGAATTAAGACAGCTTCTGCTCTTCTGTATGAAGCTTATATTCTAATGGGAGAGATAGTCGTTATATAGACAATCATGCAAATATTAACCTACATAGTGCTTGGTATCTAATAGCTATTTAAATGACTGCTGATTAACTAATGTGCACAGTACACCAACTTCTTAGATCCTGACAAATAGCAGGTAAAAAAAACTGCATAGTAATTTGTCGTTGAGGTTTGCAGAAATATCCAAAGTTTCATTGCAATCAATAAATTTAGTAATCCCCAGGCTGTTTTCTGTATTTTTCTTCCTTCTGACACAGGCAAGGATGATGTCAGTTGCCCTGTGGTTTAAAGCCACAGTTATTCTGGGAGCACACGTTGCCATCCTTGAGTAGTAGCTGATCCAAAAGAATTCCAGCCAAGGTCTTGCCAATGGTGGAAAGAAATGATGTGTCCTGGCAGCTTCCAAAAAGTATGTTTTTCTTCTTGATGGCAATCATTGTGTCTTTGAAGCTCTTTATATGTTGTGATGTACATATATGAATGTTTCCTTGGAGACAGAGATTATGCTGTCAGATCCATTCAGACAGTACTTACCTCTAAAATTTGCAGTTGTGCAGATACTTAATAAATGTTTTTGATGCAGCTGTTGCTGCTGATGATGATACCAATGCTATCCCATGGAAAATTCTGGAAGATAAGCCATGAAGATGGGCACTTTATTATTTAATTCATTATTCTAATTTCATTTCTCCTTTCAAATGATCAAGTCCTGTGGACGGTGCTAAATCCTAGCAACTTTTTAACATGGAAGGTGTTGTACAGTGTAGTTTCCACCACTGAATGACTATCTTCTTTTTTGTTGATTTTTGCAACTTCATCTGCATTTCTCTAAAGCGGCATGCTTGTGCTTTTTATTGTTGAATACTGATGCCTGTAATAATTAGTGAATTATGGTGTTGGTTAGTAATTAACTGAATAACAGAGAGTCACAGAGACACTTAGATAAATGGTGGGGGCTTGTTTTCCTATGCAAAGAGAACTCTAGGAGTAAGCAGAACAAAGCCAGCGTGGTACTCTATAATGTTACCAGAAACTAGGCTCTTGCCTTCTTCTTGGCCATACTCACTACTGGATTCCATGCCAAGGTCACCATGGTAGTTACGGCAACTCCAGTCTGAATTCACATCTGAATTCCTGACTGGAAGGAGGTGCAAGGAGGGGAAAGGCAAAGGGCACAGCTGAAAGCCCCACAAGGTGGTATCTATCCAATATCCTCCACACAATCACCCCTTATTGCAAGGGAAGCCAGGAGGTAATTTTTAGCTAGATCCAACTGGCACCCCAAAGAGTATTGAAATTCTACTTAGGAAAACTAGGGGTGGATATTATGCCAGTAGTCTTGCCCACAGCTATTATTGGTGAATGGTGGAAAAATATTGCTGTTTTAAGAGTGTGAAATTGCTGATGAGTCAGCTTTCATGACTTAAATGTAGCTATATGGGAAGCTAGAAAACTGTGTTTCTACTTTTATAAAGGAAAGGCTAGTTAAGATAATGAAATATTTTTGGTAAATTTTGTTTGGTCACAGCTAGTCAAGTATTTCCTGTGTCCTGAAGTCTCCTTCATTCAAGAAAGAAAAAAATCAAGCACATAACAGGCACCCTATGCATTTTCTTGAGATGAAGCATATTCTCCCGTGTGTCTTTAGTACAAGTCCATTGTTAATCTAGGGTAACATTACTGTAGCATGAGAAGTGCCATTTGATGAACAATGTCATCATGCCAATGGATGCTTCTTTATATAATTCAGTTTCCTCATTTAAAAATACTACAGTAACACTTGTTACGTACAATTTTAATAGAACAATTCATATTCAATCAATACGATATATGCAAATGAAGAATATTTAATAGGGCTCTTTTTACATTTTATTGTAAAGTAACACAAATAGTGAACAAAAACAGAAACGTGCAGTTTAACGAGTCATTGTAAGATAACCACTACCCAGGTAAAGAAATAGAACTTTTCCATGCAGCCCACAAACCCCTGCATGCACATCCCCCAAAGTAACCTCTGCATGTTATTTTAGAGTTAAGTAGATCTTTGAACTTCTGTCTACTTGAATATTCAAGTATGTATGCCTACCTACCATGACTTAATCTTGACCATTAAAAAATGTGCGATGTGTCTTTTATGACTTTTAATACATAGATTTCCTCTCCATCATTTTATTTTATTGTAAAACAATTGCTGATTAACTCAAGATATTTAACCTATAGAATTTCTCACAGTCAGAATTTCACTGATTATGTGCTTCTGGTGAAGTTCAACATGTTTATTTGTCCTCTATATTTCTTGTGAATTGGTAGTAGACTCCGGAGACTTAGTAAAACTCATTTTTATCCCTTTTGACAAGTCTTAAAAGTAAGGATCTTTTTCTGTAATCAAGAGACACATAATCATTTGTTTTATGATCAGGTATTGATGCCCAATTAATTGGGAATTCAAAAGATTCACATTCTAACTTTATTCTTTATGCACTACTTGGAATGCATTGATAAGATATTTCTCCATATATAACTTTTTTGTTGTTGTTTTTTTTGTTTTGCCTAGTGGTACAGAGTATATACTTCAATAGTGTTCAAAATAATGAATTATCTTCAAATAACCATCTTCAAAAACTGACCATAAACTTTGCTTTCTCCAAATATCAGTATGAATGCATGAATTTAAACGTATTTGCTTTGTTTATGTCAATTTAAATGATTGCCCAATTACTGGCCCATTTTTTGGCCAATAAAATCTTCGTTATACTACTCTGGTAACTTTCTTGCTATCTGGTGTGCCTTAAGTCCAAGGTCATGTTGTACCTTTCTTTTCCTAGACCTGGTGTTTGTCCTTTCTTCAAGAAGTTGTAATGAGAATTGGAATTTTAGTGTCACAGTTCGAGCAGCAGACATGCTCATTCCTGTCTAAGCCTCTTACTGAATAGAACAATTGAGACTATATATTAAATAAAATCTGACTAATTCATACTGATGCTTCTAGTTCAAATTCAACTATATGAACTTTAAGCCTAATCTCTTCTATATTATTTCTGTATCTCCTCCCCTCACCAATGCAAATCTAAGTTCTCGAGGACTTAGAGGATATTAGAAGGTCTCATAATTGCTCATGTATCATGAAATTGCATAACAGTGCTAAAATCTTAATCTAATTCTTCCATTGCCACCATTTACTTTTTTCGACGTATGCCCACTCCTTTGTAGTGACATAAAAATTGATCTTTACTTGAGCATAGAACCATTGCATACTCTCTTTTGTCCTTTTGACACTCATTTGGTGTTAAGTTTTATAAGTAACCATATTTACTAGTCATTTCCAGGTTTCTGTTGATGTCACTCTCATTGTTTTGGTTCTATAAAGATAATTCTCTGGTAGACTTCTCAATACAGGTTCATGGGAGCAATGATCCCTGACTTTTTACTATATTATTTTTTAATCATTTTTGTCCCTTATCATTGAAGATCAGTTTTACCTGATATAAAATTCTTTCTTCATATTTTATTTCTATATCTTAGATATGATTATTTTAACTGATGTTAAAGACACTTAAATTCCTTAACTGTTGATGAAAAAAATTCTTAATAAGATAGAAATTGCATGAAAAAGAACCTAAATCAGAAAACAACACCAATGTAATTAGTAACATTCAATCAAACATTTCTACTATTGTCAGAAACCAGCACTTGATACCCATTGTTATAACTACTATTCATTACTGTCTGGAAATTCCAGCTAATGTATTAATAACAGGAAACAAAATATATTTGGGTCTTTACCAGGATGAAACAGGCAAATCACCATTGTTCATCGATGACATGAGTGGCTAGCTAGAACGACTACAAAATTCAGAAAAAGAATTGAAGCCAAATATGCTCAGCATGATTGCCTGAACCAATGCCAATATACGGAATCATTAGCTTTCTATTATGCAGGAGATGGTTAACTCAGGATTGGCCTGCAGCTGACTCCTGGGAGCTGAGCTCTTGGAATATTCTTACAAGAATTTTTTTTTCATGCTTGAGGCGTTGGGGCATTCTGCACCAGTTTGCACAGATAGTTTTTCTAACAATGTCAGCTTATCTTTCTTTCACAGAATAAAGAATACCTAAGAAAAAATGCCTAAGAAAGTACCTGATGTCATGTAGGGATTGTATATCTACAGGAATGACCTCCAAAAAAATCCAGGACACTCAAGATTGGAAGAATTTCCCTGATTGATAGCACTTTGCATTTGTCATTGCATATTATTGCTTAAAGAATTATGTGTGTCCTTGTGTGACCACACAGCAAGAGGACCTCTGAAAGCTTGAGCCCGGTTGCCTCTGAACTCTGCCCCCAGATGCTTTTTTCTTCTGCTACTTTTATTCTTTATTCTTTCACTGTAATAAACCATAACCATGGGTCTCACAGCTTCTGAGTGCTCTGAGTCCTAGTGAATCATCAAGATTGAGGGTGGTCTTGGAGTCCCTGAACACATATATACACTGGAGATAATTCTATAGAGAACAAGATCCCATTTGTTATAAAATAGAATACACAGGACATGTAGCCTACTACAGAGTACTTTTTCAAAAACTTTAAAAAGATTTGAAAGCATAAACTTTATAAAGACTTAAAAATTTACTGAGAAATTTAAGAGAAGCTTTAAAGAAATGGAGAGGACATTGTCAATTCCAGATTATTAAAAATCTAATCCCAGTTCTAATTAAAACCATGATTTTATAGAAAGTGCGATCCTCTGAAAAAAACAGCTTATTTTTTTGAGGAAAAGAGTTCTGAGTAAGGCCTTACTTCTAGAGAGCAAATTTATATTTTAAAGCTATAATGATTCAAATATTATGTACAGATCAGGAATTGATAGATAAATAAATTAAATGGCAAGTTCGGATATGTACCCGTATGTTTATTAAAATTTAGTATAAGCTAAAGACTACATTCAAATAAAAGAGGGTAAGTTATTTTATTCTATGATTGGTGTTGAGAAAATGGACTATTTGGGAAGAAGAACTCTATTTGTCCTTATAGGAAAATGCAGTCCAGATATGCGTAAACTTTAATTATGAAAAATCAAGCTAGAAGATCTAGAAGAAAATTTAAAAACCTGCCTAGAAATCTTGGTAGTAAAAGATATCTACGTAATCCCAAAGTTATGCTGTTATAAACTATTTGTATCTTGTGAATATTGAGATCTGTTTTCTGTATGACAAAATCGCAAAAACCCAGCCACCCCATTAACGAAGAAATGCGTGTTAAACTCCATTAAGTTCCTATGGTTTTCTTATTAGACTGGAAATGATCTAGAATAATGATAGGAGCTAGGATTAGAGAAGATGTGGCAAATAAGGACTACACGTGCGGTGACTGGGATTATATACTGATAGAATTTTTTTGGAAGGTAACCTGAAAATTTATATTAAAATACGTATCTTTTCCTTTGCATATATACACATAGATATGTAAATAGGAATACATTTTTACTTAGAAACTTTAAGTGACCATAAATAGGGAATTGATTAAAGAAAATTGTGGTGCAGCTATATTGTGTTATCAGTAAGACTGTTGGCGTAGGTGTTTGTTTGCACACATGGAAAGATGTTTTTAATATATTTTATTCATGAAAGAAAGTTACAAATCCATTTTAGGATAATTCAAAAAACTCTTAGTATACCCCTGTGCCTCAGGCAGCTAAGGCAGATAAGATGTAGGTCATATAAAGCTTCTGGACTTGAGTTTGAGAACCAGGGCTGACAGTTGTAAGTACCCAAACAACAACAAAAATCCCTAAACATTTATGTATGTGTGTCTTTCTAGAAGATTATACACTAGCATATCGGCAGCGTCATTTCTGGGTAGTAGCACTACACGCTGTTAAATAGATGCATTAACTTTTTGGTATGTTTATTTGTATTCTGAATTTCCATAATGGATCTTTTTAGAGGAAAAAAAATGAAAAATAGACAATACCATTGACCCCTGCTCTTTCAATTATATCAGAATTCATAATGTCAGATTTGCTCAAAATGAATTGCCTTTGAAAAATGATTTATAGACTCACCCTGGTCGAGTAGTGGTTGGGTTAGCTGTCTTTGACCAGCCCAGTCCCTAGACATCCCAAGGACCCCAGTTTATGTCCTGAGTCCAGGGTGGGGGTCAGCAACAACCAAAAAGAACTAAGAAATAAAGTGCTTCTTTCTCCTCTTCCTTTCTGCTTGCCTGCCTCGGCTGTCCGTCATTCCTGCCTGTACTTTTCCTTTAAAAAAAAGATTCATAACTCATATAGTGCAACTCATTCTGGCTATCCTGTCACTGATTTTTACTGGTTTTGTAACTTCAGAGTGATACTGCCACCCTCTGAATTCATAATTTGATCGACTTCCTTGATCGTCAACATTCCTGTTTTATCTGTGACTAAGTTTCCCCGAGGTCATGACCCTAGAACTCACCACCTCTGATGACTGCCCTGTGGTCAGTTTTGTTTGGACACGCTCCTTTTCAGACAGTAGTTATAGTTATGACTGCTCAAGATAATATTTACAAAGATTTGAATAAAAAAGGCATTTAAAAAAACATGTCTAAATATTTGAAGAATCTGAATCTGATGTAGCAGGCTTGCCTTCGTTAAACTCTTTAGAGAAAAGGTCAGGTGCTCTTTGGTTAGGGGGCTTCTCTAAGGAAAAGACCTAGGTGCCAGTACTTCCAGGATAAGAATGTTCAGGAAGCAGGACTTGTGGAAAATCTCATTCAGAATTTGGCTCACTTGCAAATGACTCCCTTTACATCTCCTAAGAGACTCTGGCTAGGTCTGTATGGTGAGTCTTTATTAAGCCGGGGTCATGTTAAGCAAATTCAGGTACATTTGACTTTGTTTTTAAGCCATGGTGTGGATTTCTGTATGAGCCACTTATCCGTCGCAGTGATGAAAAATGGGACCATGTTTGTGATGCTGTGATTTGAGTTTTCCTTTTTAGTCTTGATTTTTGGTTGGTCAGTTTTCTTGAAACGCCCTCTTGACATGAACCATCAATGTGGAATCTTGAAACTCACAGATGGAGTGGTCTCTGAGTGGGCATTCACCTGATCACCTAGCGGGCATACAGTACATTGATGGAGACTAATGAGAGTTATGGAGGCTTGCGTTGTCTTCACTGTGCACCAAATAACTTTGTCATGAAGTCTTCTCTCTCTTCTTGGGCAACTGCTTTTCTTATACAGGTCCTCTCTTTCTTACATATTGCTGTGAAGACTTTAGTGAATTTTCCAAGCCTAGGGGTTTAAATCTAGGCACCCCTCTCTCTTTCATCTAGTTTCTTTTCCAAGGTGGCACTGAGAATGTTGTCATGTTTGTTTAATACTTTTTATTATTATTATATTAGGTAATACTTTTTTAAAAAAAGAAATCTGGGCTAAAATTTCTGGGTTTTTTCATTATGCTATGAGTTTTTAGGAGCATTGCTCTCTAATTTTGCGGCAAGTTTTAATGAAGTGTCAGGTGTTAGGAGAACAGCGTGTCAGAGACCATCTTACTAGATTCCTATCAGACCTATCTTCTCTCCATGCAGTGAGTTACAACCGTTGGAGAACTGCTTCTAGCACTGGCACCAAAGTGGTCAGTTTTTCCACTCTCTCTCCCAGAAAAGATCAGGAAGTGCAGTAAGGTCCATGAAAATTTAAGCTTGAAGTTTAGAAAACTCAAAACAACCCAAACCCTCAAACATTCAGTTCGGTTTGAATCTTGGACAAAGGTTTGCTATGCAGTGAGTGGAGTCATTCCAGTTGAAGGGTTGTAGTAACTTCAATTCAGGACTAGTGATGGGGAAATTATGAAACCATAACTTGGATCTTATTTTAACAAAACCAAGAAACAAAAACACTTACTGGGGAATCTGCATGGGAGAGGGGGCCTACCTAACCCCAAATGCCGCGATTTTACTGTGGCAACTCCGCTTACTATAGGAATTATGAAACCATTCTTTCCAGTTCTTTCAGAGAGAGCTGCCTTTTGAAAGCAACTGAGATGCCTGCATCCAATTTATAAAACTCCTGATGTGCACAACAGGGAACGCTCTTTCAGAGGTGATTAAAGCCAACAGGGTTAAGGCCTGTCATAGTGATCTCCCTCGTGGTCAGCTTTCCTTTTGCAAGTCATCCCAGGAGAACAACTCTAGTTCTTTACCTAGTTGCCTTCTGAAACAAATTTCCACTTCAAAGAGAGTCCAATAATTTAGCCCCTATCCTCATCGGATGCCGTTTATTTGTTCCAGGAGTAAGAATTCCATTGAATGACTATTTCTTGACTGGCTTCATTATATCTGGCATAGGAGAATATATTCCAGACTGGGGTACACAACACAGGAAAAAAGTTGTCCTCGGAGATCTATGGACCACTCTAAAATCAATAGTGAAAATGTCTTACAACAAAACAAATACAAGAAGGGTCCATTAAGAAATAGTGTAGAAAACTTAAGTTGCTTTCTAAGCATACTTGAGAGAGTGCCTTACCTCATTTACAGTGGTCCACTCATCACAGACTGCAGAGCAAAAAGAGATTAAATCTTGGGTCCGGCAGATGTGTAAGACAATCTGGAGGGGCAGAGAATCGCAGAGACTGCTGACATTTTGAATCACACGCTCTCAATTTTTGACCTCAGAGCATTCAAAAGTACTGAGAATTTAACAAAGCATGCAATTCCTTATGTAAGCTGGGACTTTGATTTGCCCCACTATAGAAGAAAATAAACCGACAAGATTTCAGTTAGCAAGTAGCATATATATTCCTGCAGAATATCCTTATTTTCATTCAACTCTCTGACTCTTTATTGAGAATATATTTAGTTAAGTGATTTTAGTTAGATTGGACCAAGCATTAGGTATCCTTTTAAGTGATTGCTTCTTGGAATCACATTACTGTGAAATCTGATCTGAGTCACAAGACAATGAACCGTGGTTAATGACATTTGTAGTAACTTGAATTTTTTTTTTGCATTTCTGTTGAAATATTTTTAATATGCTGTAATGACATCTCTTTGTGTCTGTGCTTTAGAGGAAGCAAGTCTGTTTCTCAGAATAGAAATATACATCTAGCTAACATTCCAAAATTTGGAGACTTCCTAGAATTATTTTCGAAACTAATGATGATGCCATAGTGATTACAACTGACTATGAAAGTATAATATTATTTAATTACTAGAGGAAGATGACATTATTTAATAGCTTGAATTGAAATTTTGATTCTAATATTTAGCAAAGCTGTTGGTGATCTGTGGGTTACACTCACACTTAGGCAATAAAAGGTAGAGATGAGATAGTGGAGACAAGAGGAGAGCAGAGTGAGAAGAGAAGCAGAACATGGCAGATGGAAGTCATGCAAGTAAAGAATATAAATGCCATGATTAGCAGTGTCTCATGCTTCAGAGAGGCTATGGAGACTAGGACATGGAAAAAGAAAATAATTCTGACAACTCGTAGGCTTTGGAGGCAATTAAGAATAATTTTCATAGAGCAGGAAGAGCAGAGTCAACTTTTATGAGCAATAAGGAGGGAGTGGCACTGTAAAAATAAAAGGATCAGGTAAAAGACACTTTATAGTCATTTGACTTGAGAAGAAAGGAGAAAAAGAACAATAGAAAAATTGAGTTCTAAGCCCTTTCCTTTTCTCACTCTTTGTGCTCTCCCCAGGCCGAGCCAATCTCTCATTTAGAATTGTCACTTATTTGCCAATACCTTTGGACATATTTCTTAAATCTAAACCTTAAACCCTAACCCATGTCGATAACTCTACTTAGGTATCAAACAGGCACTGCAACATCTAACACTAAACTCATGACCCCGCCTCCTGCAACCATAAAAACAAACTACAAATAAGCATAAACAATAACCAGATCCTCTTCCCTGTCTTCTATTTCAGTACGTCATGACATACTACATCGTGTTGAAAGCCTTGGACTCACTGATACCTCTTGGCCCTTCATTCCTCTCATCTGATCAAACACCAAATTTTACCGACCCACTTGTCCCCATATCCATTGTCTTCCCGCTGAAGCCTCCTCTGATATCACTACCTGGGCGGCTTCAATGTTATACTAAATTACCCTCCTGCATCTCTTCTTGCTCCCCCACAGCAGCCAGGATGATCTTTCAAATCTGCAAATCTTAAGGCTCTTGCTGTCCTGTTTAACACCTTCCAAAGGCCTCTTGCTTCTTCGAAGCCAAACATTTTTAGACTGGAGCAGCTACTCTGTATGGCAGAATTAAGGACAGCTTCACTAAGAAGCTGGCATATGAACTGACCCTAAAAAGTATGCAGGTAAGACGTAGTGTTAGGATGAATTAGGGGTAAGTGTTGCAGATCATTCCAGTTTGGGGAATATCATGTACTAAGGTTGCAATGCAGGTGTTCGGTTAAAGGTGACAAGTTCAGGGTGGGTATTCTTAGATGTCAGGGAATGAGGAGTAGTTACTAAAGCCAAATTATGAAAGTTCCTTTTCTTTTGGGTTTTATGGAGGTTTTAAGCATGCGAAAATGTAGAGCTGGGCTTTTTGTTGGATAACTTTATAGCAGAGAAAAGTGGACTGGAATGCTTGAGAGGCTGAGGGCCGGGAGGGCAGTTTGGAAAGGTGATAGAGGACTGGATGAAGCCCATGCCACTGGAATAGAGAGGGAATTGAGACAGATTTTAGAGTAGGATCAGCACCAGCAGTGCTGAGGAGTCTTCTTGAACACTGGTAAGATGATGGGGTTTGTATGTGGTGTCTATTATTTGATCGTGAATTGATAGGTGATGTTAAACTCTGCAATGTATTATTTTGCTGTATTCAATATGTTCTGGAGATAAATTTGTCATGTACACCCTAGTCAAATCTGGATTAAAAAGTAAACTCAATCAAAATATTAGGAATTTAGCTTCTTATAAAGCTTGTTGAACTTGGTAAATCAGTTATCTAGTCTAAGGTTTAAATTCCTCATTGTAAATGACTACTGATTAGATAATCTCCAGGATTCCTTCCAGTTCCTTAATACCAGTGTCAACTTCTAGGATATTTCTTTAATTTAGCTGATTGATTTGATTCTTACCAGTAGGGAGCAGACTATTTCATAGTTTGTTGACGATGTAGCTATCTACTGAAGGACTGATAATCTACAGGGTAAATTCTACATAACATTCCTGGACCTACCTTATCCTGGAAAATGCCTTATTTTACTATCCTGTTAGAAGACTTTTCCAATCTCCAATAGCTGGATAACAAGAAAGGAAATATTTGTGTTAATAAAAGCTGTTTGGGATGTATTAGTTAATAGCTCTACTTAGTATTTTCTCTTCTCTACCCAAGACCAGGAGAAGTTTTCTGTCAGGTTTTTCTAGAAATTTGATTTTAAGAACCTGTATAGATTAATGAGTGTTTTTTTTTTTAAGTTGCAGAATGTTGGATACCTACTCATTGAACAAATTCTAAGCTTCCATAGGTATGAAGCATTGCAGAGGTGAAGAACAGTAGGGAAGAGAATGTACCAAGATGATAAGGTACAACTATCTTCAAGGAAGTATATTGTTTAATAATACTGGAGTGCAAATAAATACTTCACAAATACATGAAAAGGGTAGTATATAGCAGAGGGAAGTGCTGAGTATAGGATGAATACAATTCTGACCTCATGTCACAAATTGGAATAACTGTCTTCTTGTAAGTGCCATTCATAAATTCTCCATGAACAGGTAGATGTCAGTGTGACCTAGGTTTTGGGTGGAAAGTAATTGATTGACTTGTCCTTGGCAAATGTATAAGAAGGGTTTTGGTCAATCTTATTAACCAATTTAGATCAAGCATTTGTTCATGCAAGAGATGCAAAAATGACTGAATCACTGGAAATGGTTGATTGGTTAAAAATAGACTGTCTAAATTTTTGGAAAGTTCAAGATGAAAGCTTTCATGAAGTTATGCTGTTGTGCCAACATATTGTCAACTGTGGCTCTAGTCTTCAAGTCATCATACAATCACAACATCATCAGTATACTACTTAGCAGACAGGCATGCTGGCATAAACAAATGATCAAGCTGTAGACTAAACGGGCTTATGAAAGAATGGTGCTGTACAGCACATTCTATGGACATTACATTTGTTATATACATATATCATATCTGACTTCTGGATGAGTGTCATCTTTAGATTTTCTTTGCTGAATTTAACACAAAGGTAACATGATTAGATTTCTAAATATAGAGCATTTATGACATTCTAACTACTTGTGAAAGTATTCTTGTTCTGTAATATCACTCATCTAAAAGATAACTGTTCTGGTGGTGAAAACATGTTCTTTCTTGTTTTGTCTTTGTACAGCTTTTTAACTTAACACATCAAATGACGAAAATAAGAATACTGAAGATAAATAATTGTAGATGCTTTAAATAAACTGGTTTAAAGAATGTAAGAAAACCAGTAAGCAAGGAAAGTGATTGGGGGTGTGTGTGTGTTGGGACTGGGGTAGGTTATAAACTTCAGCTAATTATGAAAGTCTTTGAAAAGTTTGTTTAATGGAAGGATGAGTCTATCTAAACTGTGATAAAAGTTCTGATCCTAGACTTGTGTCACTAACTTTTAAGATGTGTAACCTGAGACCACTGAAGAGTCTAAGCCACCTAGAAGGTATGTTTCCATTGGCTCTAAGTTCCCATAAGCTACTCCTCATGTCTGTTTGTATTGTATATTAAGGCATTGTGTTTAAAGAACATTTGTTAAAGCAAGGTAAATGATCTGGATGAAATAACACATAATCTTAGCTAACATTCAAGTGCTTAATTTGTGTCTGGCACTGTGCTAAGCACTCTATATTGTTTATCTTCATTAACACGTAGAATAATCGTGTAAGGTTGATACTATTATATTTAATCTCTTGTAAGATGCCTTCCCCCAAGATTTTAATACTTCTGGAATTGAGATGTATCTTATAAACAACAGTTTCTTGCAAGCATAATGTAATGCATTCTTTCCTTCCCTGTTGCATGTAAAATCATGGTGAGACTGACACCAGGAGGCATCATAGTTTAGATAAAAGACAAATATTATCCCCCACTCCCCTTTACCCAGTCTTACCTAAAAGGATACTGGGACAAGAAGTTAAGTAAGCTGTTCAAGATCATAGAATTGATAAGAGTTTGATGACGTAAGGGTTCTACACTGTTGTCTAACTCAATCCAGAATCAATGCTGTTGGTGCACCATGCTGCTTGCTGGTTATACAGCAAAATTGTTGTGTATGAATATCCATCCTTAGAGAGCTGTGAACTTAGGAAAGTGGCGGTGGGAAGAAAGGGGATTTGCAAGGACTCCAGTGGGCCGTTGAGTGAAATGGCAGAATAGAGTACCTTCGGCAGCGAGGGAAATTGGAGGAGATATCATTCCTGAAAGGACAGAAAAGCAACAGGAATACTGAAAAGCACTGAAGATGAAGACTGCTCACTATTTTATCTGGGGCCAGACTCACAAGTGAAAAATCTTCTAAATGACATACAGAAAACAATCACTACATGGTAGGCAGAGTTATTTATATCATCTATATCTATACTTATATCAGATCTATGAATGTTGAAAGTGATTTGTATTGTGATTTTTTAAAGGGAGCATTGACATTCTTACAAACATTTTCTTATCCTACACTTAGATTTTAAGACTTTGTGTTATGCTTGTTTGTATTTGTATATTTTATATTTTATTTTTACAGTGCCTCACATGGTTGCATGCAAATGAAGGCCATTGATTGAATATGTGAATAATAATTTTCTTTCTTGACTTTAAATGTTATAAGCATCTTGAAAGCATATTTAGGTTCAGGAGAAGGATGATTTCAGTGGGGGTGTGGAGCCTTTCAAAGAATTTTATCAGCAGCAGAAAAATAACAAAAGTCCTGTGATTTCTACTCCTGCTTGTTAAGAAATGAGGTAGGACCCTGTCCTACTTCTCTGCCTCCAACTGTAAAGAGGAGCCAAGGAAAGGACAAGCCAGTGAAAATGCTCTGTCATACTCCCTGTCCCCCCAGGGATTGTTTGCACAAACACCACACAGACCAACATGTACACACGTGTATATACATTTTTGTGTTTTCTTTTGCTTATGTGTCTAGTCAGTTCAAATGGGTCGACTTGTGTTCTGGCTCAGACCACCAAACCAGACTCTTTGGCTCGGTTCTACCTGCAAACTTTCTGGCCTGCTTGGGATAGTGACGTGGCTTGAGTTTCCGAGAACAAATAATTAGGCTCCAGGAGAAGGCCAGGGCTACACAAAACCCATTCATGTCTGCCTTTGTTGGGTCAGTAACTCTGTGAAAAGAAAAACAACATTAGATAAGGACAGTTCTTAGCTACATGGACTTCAAGATGCTTTCCCTGTTATTGCTACCAGAACATTTGCTTAATGGCGATGTTCTGGACTCGATAAGCTTAAGGATTCATATTTTAAAATTATGTCTCCTTTTAATCAACTGCATATGATCTCTTAAAGTCGGAATTCGTGTTTGTGTAGACCAGAATGCTGACTTAGTCATTTTTTTAATTTATCCTCACTCTTGCACTTCCAAGGTAAAGAAGTTTCAAACTAGTCATAAGAGCAACTGCTCAAAGATGGAATAAATAAGGCATTTACTTATTTTATTAAACTTATTCCAACATCTTTCTATATCTTTTCATGGTATTTTTTTCTCTCTAGAATCACTTTGGAGATGTGCTAATGAGGAGACGACTGACCCTATGAAGTGGGTTTTGTCTGGGGGCAATAATGGACTGAATATGAGCCTTCCTTCCCTGAAGGTCATGGGGATCGTGTTTAAACCAGTATTAGTGGCTTTAGGATGTAGCAGAACATAGATCTCACTGTTTTTTCTTTATCAGGGACAAAGCATCCAGAGCTTCTCAAGTCATCATATTTAGGCACTTTTCTAAATTATGAGTCACGATAATTACTTATTAATACATATTCACTCAGGTAACATTCAGTGAGCTTATATTTCTATTTACCCAAAGATGACCACTAATAATATTTGTATAGAAGTTGCAGACATTAATTCACAAGAAAAGCTTGTTAAGCTTGAAGTAGGTAGGGAAGAAGGTAGGATGCATCCGTCTCACATTAAGAACTCATGTGTAGAAGAAATAAAACAGAAATCACCTTCTCAAATAGCTTTTTTTTAAATTTTTATTTCTTAAGAATAAGCAACCAGGGAGGGGTGGTCACCCCCGTAAGCCAACTTTCTGTTTCCAGTCTGATTCACCAGGTGTTTTTAAGGATTTTTGGATTATTGGTTTCACTTATGAGCTATTATAATAACCAAGGAGACAGATGAAGAGAGATGATAATGCTCATGCTATGGAGCAAGGAGATGAGAGTGAAAATAACCCAAGGATGGTGTGAAAGCTAGTAGATAGCCATTGTGTTACTTCTAACCCCAAGTAAATTTTAGGGTATTACTGACTCTTTAAATAAGGGCAAAAATATGGTGGGGAAGTCAGGTTATAGCCAAGATTTGAGTATTAGAAAACTGGAAAGGTCTGCTATATTCCATTTCCATGGTTAACTTTTACCCTTTGTCTTTCCAACCTATAGGCAAAAGCTCCATGACATATAGATGTTGTGATTATCCTGCTAGTTTGAATCTCTTCTTATTCTTTTAGTTTGGACGATAGAAATTCCTTTTCCATATAGCACATTCTGGAGCTCTCTGCTGAGAGTGAAGAGAAAACAAAGGTGAGAAATCATCAGATTTTTTAAAGTTTGGAAGTGGACACTGGGCATATTCTTTCATGGTGCAAGAACAATGTTGTAAGTCTTCGATGATGATTTAGTAGCTGTCGAACACTTTCATTTCCATGTGCTTGTTCTGCTTTTTTCCTTGGAATGCCTGAGAGCTTCGCTTGGGTTCTTCAACAACTGACCTGATCTGATCCCTGTGAGGCAATATAGTAATCAGTCTGGGGAACACTGAAAATGTACCGTTTGGCAAAAGTGAAAAGAGCACTTCTGTTGAAACTGTACCAAGATAGGTCATCGACCAACCACAGAAACAGACATGATGAGTGTGGGGATCTTGTTGAGGCTGTCCCTTTCATAATCATGGAAAACTTTTGAAAGCAGTGTTGGATTGCATGGTATTTTGATTTCTACATAACTTGGATGGCAAACTAATAGACCCTAAAGCTGATGATGACTTTGGAGAAGTCTAGGGGTTACATTAGAAGCCACAGAGATGCTGCTGGAATCTCCAGGGAAAGCAGCCTGGTCCAAGTGAAGTGAGTGACAATCTCAGCTTTCTTTACACCAGAGAATCAGAAGGTATATTGCACAGGGAGCTGAAGAACAGGTTTCCAGGCATGCTCATCATATTCCCTTTCCAGCCTCTCTGGGCATGGAGAGGACAAAGAAGAGTCAGACGGAAATGAGTGGCTCCAGTGCCTATCCTACAGGCTTTAATAACAGGGACAGGAGAGAGAGGGGCAGAAAAATGATCATTCATTGCCTCACCCAAGTCTTTTTGCTCCTGCTTCGTGCTTAGACTGACTACTAGTAATATTTTGCTCTCTGGCCTTCCAAGCTTTCTCTATTATATTCTACACTAATTGGAGCTTTTCTTGTTTAATGTTTCATTTAAAAAATCCCTCTGTCCTTTCATTTTGTTCCCCACTGAAAGTGTTCTTCAATTGTTTTCCTTTGTCTCTGCCCCTGCCCTAATTCCATTCCCCCGAGGTAACCTCTAGTAATATTTTGATATATAGCCTTCCAGACTTCCTCAATTATTTTATATGTAACTGGAATCATTGACTATTTTTGCTGGAAGGAACCTTGGATATCATCTTTCCACTCTCCCCACCCCCACCCACTGTTCCCTCACTGCAAGCTTCCAGAAGGTACACCGGCTAAGTGCACCACCTGAAATGCCACCTCAGCCAGTAATGGATATAACAGGGACTAGAACTCAGGTCTTTTCATTCCTGGAGAAGTGACTTTTCTATTGCGTCCCATGCTTTTATTTTCTAAATCTGTTTTATGCCCTAAAGAAGTCATTTCTAAGGTGAATTTAAATGGTTTATGGTTTGATTCAGTTTACAAGGTAACTATTTATATTCTGATGGAAAATAAGCAAAAAGACCCAAATTCTAACCAGGCAGAAAGTGGCTAGAGTTCATCTATTCTGGTGCCTCTTTGACCTCCATGACTGGGGCCCACAGGCCCAGTACTCTGCTTTGTGGGAGCAGATTACATTTACTAAGATCATCCTTAGGTAAATCTGTCATTCAGTCAACTTTTGTCTTTCACTCTGTTATCTTCTTGGTCACTTGCTTTGGTCAGAGGTACAGCTCTCCTTGCCTTCTCTTCGAACACTTCTAGAAAGATGGAACTTAAACCAACGAAGTCACTTGAGTTGCTGATATTTTGGGTAACTTCTGGGTTTTCCGCATAGAAACCAGGGCTCCCCCTGGTGTGAAGACACGTTTTTGACTCATGTCCCCTGAACTAAAATCTGTAGCTTTATCAGTAAATCTAACCCACCTTAAATGTCTAGTCTTGACTTTTCTTTAAATAACAACAAAAAATAGCATCCTCTTTAGGCTTTCATCCTAAGTTCAACTGAGACACACACACACACACACACACACACACACACTCCTTTTTATAGAGAGAACAAGCACTGTAACAAGGCAATAAGAAACTCTGGGGTGTCATTCTACCTCTAGCCCTCTTCTACTCCAACCACTCAGAATTTCTCACTCACCTGGCCAAGGGAAGTCCAAGGATCACTCTCCACACCAGGCCCGGATTGTTGTTGTTTATTCAAGGAACATCATGTCTTCTGGTTTATAATAAACAACGTTTACTTCAACTCTAGTCAGATCTCAGACACAGAATTCAGAGTGATTGTTGGATAAGGGTTTTTTGTTTTGTTTTGTTTTGTTTTGTTTTGTTTTTGCCAAGGATCCAAATGGGCCAAACTGACTTTTAAAGGAAGAACATGTCAGGGAGTGGACGTCAAAGAGGCCCACTTTGCAAAGATATTGTGCAATTAGCAGAGTACAAGTGATCCTTTTGGAGCTTGATGGTGGTCGTTGGTGCTTGGGGATGTCTTTCTTTCGCATGAACCTCTGCATTCTGGTTCCCCTTTGTGTGTGCACAAGCGTGTGTTGAGGGAGATGGGAAACAAGCATCATTTTGTTTCCTGTGATTGCAGAATACTGCTTTCATGTTTACCTTTCACATCCACTTTAAGAATGGAATCTATTTTACAACTGGGACTGCTGCTACGACCAATTCTGTAGCACTGCCTTCGGTTCAGGCACATGCCTCTGAAACGTTAATCACTACCAGATGCAACTCTGAATCAAGAATTCTCCTCCCTGGCTACTCAGCCTGAGCAATGAGCTGCCTGACTTGGATCCTCCAGGCTTCTTGAAAAACTCCACAGGCTGCCTTACTAGCACACTGGTAACATGCAGAAGATTGATATTTTCCAGGCCCAAGAAGGACTTTGAAATAATACCTCGCAGTTGTAGAGAGTTATTTATTTTCCCCTCCTCCCACAAGTGTTTTCACATACATGATCTCATTTTATCCTTCAAATAGTCCTTAGTCTTAAGCAGGGAAAAAGCAGTATTTTCCCCTAGGAATCTAAGGTCCAGAGATGTTAAGTAAGTTGCTCCAGGTCACACAATTAGCCTTGCCTCTTAGTAGGGAGTTCTTTTCACCAAGACGATACTAGTGTTTACTTTGTCCTGTGGTAAAGTTGCCCTAAGTCTTTTCAGGTGCGGCATGAATCCAAACAGTCATTCTCACAGCTCCAATGGAAATTACATTTGTAATAAGTTTTTATACTCTGGTTCCCCCTAGTCCTTACACTGTACGTCTCAGGGAGTGGTTTTGTTTGCCTAAAATTTAATAGGGGAGATTGTTCAGTAGATTCTGGTTTGGGAGGTAAAAGGTAGAGCCCCAAATTCAGCATTAAAAAAATGCAACACCCATATGATTCTGAATCAGGCAGTGGAAACACAGTTCTCAGAGTTTTAAGTCAGCAAGGCATGTAAGTGCTGTGAGCCTTGGTTTCCTCATTCATTCAAAACCAGAAAAAGTAAGAGTAGAATTAATGATTAAACTATCTGCAGAAATTAACATGAATTCTCAGCTGACCTTAACAGCTGGTATTAAAAGTCATCTTATGGAAGAAATAGTCTGGAAAATATATTGGAGGTAGAAAATGAAATCTGTAAGGTCTGGGTTTTCTGAAGAGGGGAGTTTATGGAAAGACATGACGTTATGTGCTGAGTACATTATGGACCAACAGAGGAATTCCTAGAGGTAAGATGGCCAGAAAGGACTTTGAAGAAAAAGAATGGTTGATACAGAGTTCAAATACCCTTGCTCAGCAGGCTGCATTTCTTCCTTATGGTCCTTACAAATTCAGTGAAATTCCTATTTTGTACTAAGAGAGACTTTCCTGTAAGAATTCGTGCAGACTTTTACTTCTAGATTGACATGATGTAGAATTAGACATAAGAAATCAGAAGAACTCAAGTCTTGGCAAGTTTCAGAAATATCAGGGAGAAATTTGAATTTCTGGGGACTGGCATTGAAGGCACAAAAACTCATTTCACCTAGCTATCTTTGGGATAGATGTGACATCGGGCCAAATATATGTTTATGAGCATGAAGACATTAGAGAAAATACTGCTTACACTCTCATTGTGTTGGAAAGACTTGGATGCGATTAAGGACCTCATAAGAAAGGTGCATGTCAATAAAGCAAATTAAAGCCAAGATGTTTGCAGAGCAGGTGAAAGGTTAAGAACTTGCAATGTCCTTCTGGCTTTGGCATAGTCTGCAGAATGATTTTAACTAAGTTCTAGTGCCTTGTTCTCTTTCCTCTGCAATGCATAATGGTAGTTCACATGCACTGTGGATGCTTTTAATCCAGCAGCCAGAGCCAAAAAATTGGGAATTTTCTACATCTGGAAATATTTACTTTGAGATCTTAAGAGAGAGTTCTTGGTCTGAAGGAGCAGAGGATGGGGAGGTGAAAGACAGAAGGCAGCAGAACTAAGGCACTGATTTCCAATTCACCAAAAATGTTGCTGTGTTAGCTTGCTAGAGCTGATATGACAAAGTACCACAAACCGTGTGACTTAAAAGTTGCTGTTTCACAGTTCTGGAGGCTGGAAGTCTGAAGTCAGGGTGTTGGCAGCCTTGGTACCTGCTGAGGGCTTGAGGAACATCTAGTACATGCCTCTGTTCTAGCTTCTGATGATTTGCTGATCCTATAGTAATTCCTCCACATTTACCTTCATCTTTTACAATAGTCTTTCTGTTTGCACCCATTTGTTCCACTTCCTTCTTTGTTTCAATATCTTGCCTCCTGTTCAGTTCCCACCTTTGTTAGTGTCTGCCCTACCCTTTGACCTCTTCAGAATCCTTATTCCATCAAATGCCTTTGTCGTTGGTTTGTAACTGTTGCTCTCAACTGGCTCTTCCCTTCAGTGTACTCATTTGCTCAGTTTATCTCTATGTTACAAATTGTCCTTAGACCACATACCTTGATTTTCTTTGTAAATATTTTCAAATATTTTCTTATCATCTGCTTTTCCTGATGGGGCTTCCTTCTCGCCTACACTACAACTCACAGCTTAGTCTTTGGAGTCCCTTTGTTTTCCTGAAAATGATAAATCTCAACACAGAAGAATCAAAGGCAATAAATATCTCATACTCTAAGTTCAGAGAGCCACTGTGTTGGGAATAGCCACTTTTCTCCGCAGGAAAATCCCAATGTTAAGATATAAAATGATTAAAAGATTACTTTCGCATCTTCCTTCAGTTCATATGGTTTGACAAACGGCAGCTTTGTATCCAGTGTGATGCCTTTCTGCACCAAAAATTCACATGACATATTTGACACTTCTTGAAAATTTCAAACTACTCCTTATGATGACAATCTTTCCATTTAGAATACAAATTGAAACTTACCTTGCTCATTGTTTTGGTAAGAATTACTGCATTTTCATGAAGCGAATCTTAAATGCTCCTTTATAAACTTTGGCAAGAAATGTTGGCTTGGTAGAACCACACATCTATGACATTTGGTTATTAAAGTCTAAGAGATATTTTATCAGGAACATATTAGCCGAGGAGCATTGGGTAGACCCACTTAGATAGAGAAAATTTACTGCTGCTAATGGCTATATAGTATTCTATTTGTGTGTTTGGTCATCATTTTACTAATAGTCATTCTACTCTTGGTGATCATTTAGATTGTGTCCAATCACTTTCAATTATAAATAATTATACACTTAATATTTTTGTTATGAATCACTTAATATGTGAAAAAGGATGACTTTAGCATAAATACCTATAAGTAATATTCCAGGGTAAAATTTTAAGTTCATCTTTAATTCTTATAAACGTTGCTAGTTAATCTTCATAAAGTTTGCCTGCCTACTGGCTATGTAAGAGAGTTGTTATTTCCCCCTCACTTGCATGATGATAAGTTAGCAAATTTTATTTTCTTTACCAATCTGAAGTGTTAAAATTTACCTCTCAGTGCTATTTAATTTTTTTTTCATTATGAGTGATGTTTAAGATAGTTTCATGCTTATTCAATTTGGAAAATTCTATCTTTTCCTGGGATGTTTAATAACTTATATTGAACTTAATTGAACTGATTGTGTCTGAATCGACTATTATACTTTTTGTGTTCTATTTGTCCAGTCTTTTCTCGTTCATTTTTTTGTTTTTTCTTGACTTCTTTTGGATTGAGAATTCTTAAATTCTGTTATACCTCCATAAATGGCTTATTAGTTAAACCTCTTTGACCTATTTCTTTTGGTTGCTCCAGGGATTTCAACACACAACTTTAACTTATAACTCTATTTTCAAGTGATATTTTGTCACTGACTTCACATATAATGTAAAAAAACAGTAGGTATTTCCATCGGAAATACATGCCTATTTCCTCTACTCTTTTATTTTATTGTTGACATACTTATACATGTTAAAAATTCCAAATATAGTATTATATTTTTTGCCATAAAGCCATTATCTTTTCAAGAAAATTTAAAAAAGGTAACATTTTCAATTTATCCATATGTTTACCATTTATATGCTTTTGGGTAGATTTCCAAGTTTTCATTTGGCATACCTTTCTTGTCGGAAAAAACTTTAACTCTCTTTTACTATCAGTATCTGGTGATCATTCTATCAAAATTTGTATGTCTTTAATTAAAACATTTCATCCTTATCTGAAGAATAATTTTTTTGGAAATAGAATGCTAGGTTGACAGTTTTCTTTCTTTCTTTTAGTCATTAAAGATGTTTCATCATGTAGCTTGCTTAATTTATAAGAAGTCCTCGGTTTTTTTCCTTTTATCCTGTTTATCACATATGTTTTTATCTGGATGTTGAGATGTTTTTCTCTGTCATCAGTTTTCTGCAACTTATTATTTCAGTTGCTCTTTGAAATGATCTCTAGACCTCATAAAATTATTTTTCTCATTGTGTGTTTTGCATTATATACTTAAATATCCTTACAATAGCAATTTAACACTTGTTAATTCCATCGTCTGTATGTTTTTTCCTAAATATGTTTTTAGAGCACTTTTCATTTTGTTTACGGATCACATTTTTCTGCTGCTTGTCACATACCCAATAATTTTGTATTTAACACTGGTCAGTGTGTGAATAATAGTGTTGAATGTCTTCACTGTTTTCCTTTAACAGTTGTTGGGTTTTGTTTCATCAGGTGGTTAATTCACTTGCAGATACATTTGATGTCTTTGAGATCCTTTGGAAAACTGGTATTAGTGAATCTGGAAGAATAACTGACTATCTAGTATTTTGACTGTTTCTTTTCCCCTTGGTTTTCAGTTGTTTGTATTTCCTATTATCTTTTGTAGTTTTTGATTGATTGAGTCCAGTTGCATTTCAATAGAATTTAGAGAGAATTTGAGGGTCTGAATACTGTCCCTTCCTTTAGAGATTTTCAGTTGTCTCTGATGGAGAGTTCACTTCAATTCAGTCTGGGATTAAGCTGGTTCAAAGATGGAGTCCAATTTGACCACAAAACGTAACCTTTCAGGAGACCTAACTAAATGCCTAGAATATTTACTAGAATTCTTCATCTTTGATGGTCCTTTGGGTTCTACTTTTGTCTCAGCATCGTAAGCAGTGCAAAATTTACCTTTACCTTTTAGAGTCTGTTAGGAGCTGATTTGTGTTTCTCCTACATTCGTATGTTGAAGTCCTAACCTCAAGTATCTCAGAACGTGACAATATTTGGAGATAAAGCTATTAAAGACCTAAATTAAAGCAAAGACATTATAGTGGGCTTGAACTCAATATGGCTGACCTTACAAGAGGAAAAGGACACATACATACAGGAGGGGAGACTATATAAGGGTACAGGGAGAAGATGGCCACCACAGACAAGCCAAAGAGAGAGGTTTCAGAAGAAACCAGTCCTACCCATACCTGCCTTGGACTTCTAGATTCCAGGTGTGTGAGAAATCAAGTTCCTGTTGTTTAAGTTAACCAGCTTGAGTTACTAGTTGCAACTTTCTCCTTGGCTTCTTATGTTCTTAGCTCTAAGTTAAGAGGCTAATTGTATTGCTGAATGTTTGGTTCATCTTAACACATTTACATGCCTTCTGAGGATCTTGGAGTCTCAAGTCTTAGCTGCCTTGTTGAAATCTAAGTGTTTCTCTCTAGTGCTGTGAGACTATAGACTGTTCTACTCAGCTTCTCAGCCTCAGACTTCCCTTTCTGCTCAGTTCTCAGATGCTAGAACCCAAACTGTTTGAAAATCACAAGCGCATTCAGAGGAAAGGTGAAACATAATTTTGTGCTTATCTCAACTCTTTCTTGACTCTTGGAGAGTCACCTCTCGAGTCCTACCTGTCTTAATCATTTCTGATGCTTCCAAGAAGTTATTTTAATTTTATCTGATATTCCCAGATATTATTTTGGAGGGAGGTTTGGTTTGATACACATGTAGGTATTGGGCTGTGAGTAGAATTTTTTAATAGCAATATTTATTATTTTGTTCACACTTTCATATTTGTTTTAGGGTATTAAAATTGCATCTCAGTCTGTATTTCACACCACAACCACCATCAGAGTTCCAGTGTCCTTTATCACTCCTTTCCCCCTCTTTCCTTCCCTCCTCCCTCCCATCCTACTTCCATAACCACGGTCCTGTGTCCTTTTAATTTTGTTGGGATTTGCTCTTTAGTTTCATGTCATTATATTTCAATATGAGTGAAGCCATCCTGTATTTCTCTTTTCCTTCTGACTTATTTCATTTAACAATATCTTCTCCAGTTCCATCCAGATTGTTGCAGAGGGCACAATTTTATCTTTTTTAATAACTGCATTGAATACCATTGAGTATGTAGACCACAGTTTCTTTATTCAGTCATTTGCTGATTGGCATTTAGGTTGTTTCTATGTATTGGCCATTGTGAACTGTGCTGCTATGCAGACAGGAGTGCAGATATTTTTTCAGATTAGAGATTTTGTGTTCTCTGGTATATATGCCCAGGAGCAGGATTGCTGAATCAAATGGAAGATCCATTTTCATTTTTTTTGAGGAATCTCCATACTGTTTTCTGAAGAGGTTGCGCCAAACCTAAGTATTTTATTCAACTTTCATTTGTAATGGTTTTTTTGATCAGATTTTCTCTGTGTCCCTCCAAAATTCATTATGTTGAGACCTAATTCCCAAATGTGTTGGTGTTTGATGATGGGGATTTTGGGAGGTGATTATGAGGGTGAATATCTCACAAATGAGATTGCTGCTCTAATAAAAGACCCTACTTAGCACTGTCACTACTACTATGTGAAGATACAACGAGAAGATGGCTGTCTATGGACCTAGAATTGGACCCTCACCATCTACCAAATCTGCTGCTACCTTGATGTTGAACTTCTAGCTTCCAGAACTATGGAAAATACATTTATGTTGTTTATAAGCCACACAATATATGGTATTCTGAACTGATTAAAATAGAAGTATCATACCTGTTTTGAATACTGTTGTGTCATATGCATTTAGTCTAATTTTTTTCCCTTTGTATTGTGTGGAAAAGAACCCAAAATTGTAACAAACTTCAAGATGCAATGATTTAAATAAGATTGAACTTTTTATTTCTTTCATATATCAGTCTGACTGGTCTAAGGTATCAGAATAACTGTTGCATAAAGTCTTTGGGGAAATAATAGATGATGGAGAATCTGTACTACAAATATCTGCATTTCCAAAAGAGGGAAAGAGACAACATTCAGAGAAAACAGCTTTTCTTTAAATTGTAGGTAACACTGTACACTTTACTGCATTGCATGTGTGATTGTCCAGAACATAGTCATAGGACTACCCTGAAAGCTAGGAAATGCAGTGTCTAGCTGGGTGGTTATAGTCATTCTCCCTTCCCCATCTTGAAGTGCAGCATTATTTCAAGGATATGTTTTAGTGTCAATTACATTGCATGAGGGGGTGTGTGTGTGTGTGTGTGTGTGTGTGTGTGTGTGTGTGTGTGTGTGGTTTGTTTGTTTTTGGTATGAACAGCTATTTCAAGTTATAGGTTAAGGTCTTAGTTTTTCAAAATTATGCCTTTACATTATTTTTCCTCTTCTTTGTATTTTGTGATTTATTTTTTTATTTTTATTTTTGGTGGGTGGGTGGGGGTGTCTGGATTCTCATCTATTATTTTGCTTGCTTTTCTCAATCCTGTTATTTGTCCTTTAGTGTGATTTCAGTGATGACCCTTTGTGCTCCTTACAGTGGCCTGATTTCTTGGATGACTTTCTTCTGTTTATTTCTTAAGTCTGCAGCTCAGGTTTCCTCTCCTCCAGTTGCCTGCTTTGAGCTCTTTGATTCATTAGGTGCTTTGTAGTCAGGTCCTAAAGATGGTCATGATTTTTACCTGGGCAGTGGCAGGTCTTTTCTGGTGTGTGTTTATCACCTCCACTTGTTTTTTTCCCACATTTGTCTTCCTTTTCCTGAAAGTAAATTTTCATAGATACTTGGTAGGTTCATTTTTGCCTATTACTTTTGTGAATGGTATGCATTCTTAAAGTTATTTGTGAGAGGTTCCTTCAGGGGAGAGACCAGAGAAAGCAATGTTCCAAGGCAAGCAGTAACTCTCTTTGGTATATATGAACTTTTTTAGTCTTCATTTCTCCCTACTTCGAAGAAATCATCAGTGTCTGTACAACTCATATTTAGGATTCGTTTCCTTCACACTTCCTCAGTGCCACATTGCTTCCGTCGAAAATGGCTTCCTGTCCTGTCCTCTGACTAGTTCTACGGGGTCTAGGCAAGCTCCTTCTAGAGACTCAGGCAAACTATTCCCCATGTTTCCAACAAGACTTATGGTTTTGCCCTCCAACCTGTACTGTGCCGCGTAATTTGGATACCATGTTCTGTCACGTTTGAGATCTTCAAGTCTTCATATCTCTGTCATCATTTCTCTGTAGCCCTATTTCACCTTCTCTGTATTTGGAGGCTCTTCCTCAAATATTAGAGTTCAGGTTTACAGATGTCTTCTGCTTTATCAAATATCATCTCTGTCTTTGTGTGTCTCTGTCTTCGATGTTGTTTTGATTTAATTTATTGAAAAAAACTGGGAAGATGCATTTTTTTCTCTGGCATTTTATATTTAGGCACTGTGAATATCCAGTTGAAGAAATCCATGACTTTTTTTTTTTTTTTTTTAAGAATTAATTCCTTTAGGTGGTGTATTTATAAAATTTCAAGAATTCTAATCTCTTTTTTTAAAAAAATTTATGCAAATCTATGCTCTTCTACTAATAGATGAACTTTTTTATTTTCTATTTTCCTATTCCTTTACTAGGACATGTATAAAGCTTTGACCCTTTGATATTATAACATGGTATGACTCTTAAGTTGCACTTTAATTAGGTGGCAAATAATGAAATCTTCTTTTGAGAATTCTCTACTATTGCTTGTTAATGATTTTGTTTGATTTTGATGATTTTGTCAACTTTCTATAGATTGATGTACATTTTTTTTTCAATTGTATGCTTCATATATTTTTCTGTGAGTCATTTTTATTTTTATTTTGATATGAAATCTTCTACTAAATAAAATATATTTATACAGGAAGTTTAATACTTTTACAGATATCTTAGGGGTCGTTTTCTTTACCACACCACTATGATATATAATCACATAAATATTCCTTTAGTGTTAAAGATCTTGGTTTTATTTAAATCTCTAATAAGTCTGGAATTTGTTTTGAATATAGTATAAGGTATTATTCTAGCTTGTTTCCTCACAACAGTTAATCATGTACTCTGTCACCATTTACAGACTATTTTATTTTTCCCACTGATTTAAGATGTTGCTATTAACACATTAATCTCATGCTTAGACAGAAATAGTTCTAAACTTCAGTGGTTTGCTTGTATTTATGGCAATCCTACAGTATTTAAAATTTCATTTTATATACAATGCATTTTATTTTCAAGGAGGACAAAGTCCTATCATTCTATACTTTTCAGAATCTCTTAGTTCCATGTGTTAGTCTTTCAGATAAACTTTGAAATAATTTTTTTAATTTCCAAAAATAAATCCTCAAACTCACTGGGATTGCACTGAGTTTATTTATTTATTTGGGAAGAATTGACATCTTGATAATATTAAGTCTTCTTAGCTGGTAACATGATATAATTCTCCATTTAGACAAATTTTCTTTTATGTCCTTCAGTAACAATATTGTGGTTTTCTTCACAGAGACGCTGCACATTTCTCATGAGTTTAACTGTTAGGTGATATTTTTTTTTCTTATTTCTGGAATGTTGAGACTTTCAAAATATTAAAGTTTATTTAATTTGTACTTACTATTCTATGAATCTTTTTTATAAATCCTAGGTGCTTTTCAGATTATTCTTTTGAGTTTCATCCTTAGATGATGATGCCATCTGTGAATAATCTTAGTTCTTCCTCTCTTTTAATATTTGCATTTCCTAACTTACTTTCTTACCCAGTTGCATCAGCAAACTTTTCCAGAGCAATGTTAATTAATAATAGAGCTTGCAGATACTTTGCTAGTTGTGATTATAATAGGAATGCATTTATAATTTTGCTGTTAACATGACCTTTTGGGCAGACTTTCTGTAATTGGGTCTACTAAAATATTTTGTTTTCCCATCTAAAAATTGTTGTCTTTTACTTGGTGTATAGATCATTTGCTTCTAATGCATTCTGGTGGTTATATTTAGTTCTACCTTTCTACTATTTATTTATTTTTGCTTGATCTCCCTATTTTTGCTCTTCTACTTCCTTTTCCTGCCTTTACTCTTCAGTAATCTGTTTAATTTTTTTCCTTGTTTTCTGTCACTTTGTATGATTTTAGTGCTTACTAAGGAAATTATGATAAACATAACTAATTTATTATCTTTTCAACTCGCACATAACGTAGAAGTAAAATTTGGAGCCACAGAGTGTTTTGGGCAAAAGATCTAAATTATTCTAATTGCCTTTTAACGAGAAAACATTGCTCTGTTGAGAATAGACTCTTTGGGGTAAAAAAGCTAAAATAGGGAAACATAGGAAAAATTTAAGGAGTTCCCTTCTATTACTGTTTTGCTGAAAGGTTTTATCAGGAAAATGTTTTAGTTTCTTTTTTTAAAAATTATTTTTCTGTTTGCAATGGGATAATTGTCACGTCCATGTCCAACCTGGCTAAATAACAAAGTCAATAGCCGAAAAGAAAAGGGGTTTCAAAGAGAACTTCTTCATGGAACAGGACGTGGTGTCTCTAACCGAGCTTTCCTGGGAATCATGATTTGTGGAATCATGATTTGCTGTATTGGCTTATTCATATATGCGGAATTAATTTAAAATAATAATGAAAACAGTGATTTCCCTACTGGGAGAAGGATTGGGAATTTCTCTGAAAAATGGGACTATTGCAACAAGGCAAAATGATACTAAAAAAAACTAAACTCACCTATGCCGTTGCCTCTATGCAAGGCTAACAATATACTTATAAATTACCCAAGAAATTGACTCAGAAAATATCCCCAACGATATCTGTGGGAGATATAGTAAATCAACTATAGCAAGGGAAATTATTTCAGCCTCCATTCATTTACACAGTTGGCACATTAATGATGTAGGTGAGATCTAAAAACAAAGAAAAACTATTCCATTCCCCTCCCACAGCATTGTCCTCACTTTACAATAGCTTATAAGATTAAAGGAAAATTATGATACCCACCAAGAGGAAAAAATAATGCAGGACGACTGCCTGCTCCCCCCTTACCATGTACAGGCGCCTATGACGAAAATGGAATCAGAATGCACAATAGGGGACAAAAAGTAAAACTATTAGAACAACTTATAAAGGTTCATAAAAATAGGACCAACACAAAAACTGGGCAGCAAGAACTTGCTGATGACAAAAGGGCCTGCCAGATTCAATTCAGCTTGATATGCATTTAGGAATTTGATAAATAACTTGCTAACCTTTCACAAGCCTGTAGAATTCTCTTTTGTCTCACACCTTGCCTTAAGCAAGATCCTATCAAAAAGGTCAGGTAACTCATTTACTTAAGAAACAAAAACACTATGCGGGTCTGTGCTTTCGGTTTACGTAATCTTAAGACTAAAAGCAGCAAAAAGAAAGTATAAAAAACCTGCCTGCTTGTAATAAAGACGGAACAAAGCTTCACTCTGCCTCCGAGTCTGAGTCTCTTTGTCTCCCACTCGCCGACGCCTTGCCCACCTTTGGGACCCCCTGGGTCCTGCTGCTGCTGGACCGCGGCAGATAATTATTGAGGTAATCGTTTTATTCTGTTCATGCGGTAATAGGAAGTGATTTGGTTTTCCATGCAAAGCCAACCTTGCATTCCTAGGATTAACTCTAGTTGGTCATGAGGTATTATCCTGTGGTGACTGTTCAATTATTATTTGGTATGTGGAGCATGGAGTGCCAAATAGATAGCGAGGTGCATTTCAACAAAAGACCACAGGAGACGCTGAGATAGAGAATTGTATGGGAAAAGTATCTGGCATGCCTCAAGGGGCCGCATGTGGAGGTCAGGGCAGGTTGCAGGCAGAGAATGAGCTAGGACCGAGAGTACATGCCTTTCATCAGGTCTGTGAGTGAAGCGCTTTGGGATCCTCCGGATAAGGCCAGATCAATTCCACTGAAAAGTGATAGGCTTCATGGGGGTCTTATCTAAGGGCAACAAAGGGAAAGGGTCTGAGAGGCAGAGGAGACTTGATTACAAGGGCTCTAGGGAAGTCACAGGGGTATCTTACATTTGTGATTCTGTGAGCTACGGCATGTACTTGCATAAGGAGACTCATACCAGTTTAAGGCCCCACAGTCTGGTTGGCTAAACAGAATGGATGTAGAGCGAGCAATGCCATAGAGCAGCTTAGCTAAGCAACTTTTTTTTTATGTATATTCAGATATGATGCTAATATTTTATTAAAGGGCTTTGAGACTATGTTCGTGAGGGATATGTGCCTTCCATTTTCTCATTTTTTAAAGGTACTTAGCCAGTGTTAGTATTAGGGTTATGCCAGTTTTATACAATGGATTGAAAAGTATACTCTCCTCTTCTATGCTTTGGAAGACTATTATTCTTCCTTGAAGGTTTGAGATAATTCACTAGTGAATTCCTTTTCCTATGTCAGTTTTTATAATTAATATCTTTCAAGGTATTTTTCTTAAGTTGTCAAATTGTTTGGTTGTTAGTAATATTCCAGATTATTCTTTCTTTGTATGTGATATGACTATATTCATTCCAGAGACTTTCTTTCCCTCTCTCTGTTTTCCATCTTTTTTTATAATCAGTCCTGGCAAGACAGTATTAACTTTATTAAAGTTTTCAAGGAGCTAGCTTCCGCTTTTATTGATTTTTCTCCATTGTTTGCCTGATTTCTGTTTTATTGATTTCTACTATCATATTTATTGATTACTCATTTCCATTTTAATGAAATTGCATTTTGTTACATTAAATGATTATTTAATGCAATTGCATTTTCAATTACGTTTCAATTAATTTTCATACTTTAATTTTAATTTGCTATTCCTTTTCTAGAATTGCAGTATGTAAGCTTTTATTATTAATTGTAAACCTTTCTTTTTAAAAAGCAATAAGCTAGTAAAGCTACAATTTTTCTTCTAAATACTACTTTAGATGTCACCATAAATTTTGGTATATTTTATTCTCATTCTCATTTATTTCAGAATGCATTTAAATTCCCTTTGTGACTTCTTCTCTGAAATTGGTTCAATTAGCATTGTGGTACTGTCTAGATACTTGAGGATTTTTCCAGATATCTTATTATTCATTTTGATTTAGTTTCTTTATAGGCTTCTAATTTCGTATGATTTCAATCCCTCTAAATTAATTCAGACTTGTTTCTTCCCCACATAGGCTCTATAGTGATTAAAGTAATTCTCAAAAGATTCAGTAGTTATTTGGGTATAGTGCTGTACAATCCAGTTAGATCATGTTGGTTGATAATAATTGTTTCATTTATCTGTGTTATGTAACTAATGTCCCCCAAACTTAGTGGCTTAACATGACCATATTTACTCGGCTCAAAATTCTGTTATATCAGCAAAACTTAATGGGAACAGTTTGTGTATGTTCCATTCAGCATCAGAGGCATCCAAAGACTCCACTCAGTGTTAAGATAGTTGAGGCTGGGTTAAAGACTAAAAGCTGGAATCATCGAAGATATCTCTCTCTGTTTAATGTGGTCTTGTTACATAGCATCTGAATCATGATAGTTAGGGAAGCAGTTGGCCTAGAGCACTTACATTGATATCATGAGAGAGGAAGAACTAGTCAAGGAGAAGTTACTTGCCTTTTCTTACCTAGCTTTGGAAGTCTTGCCACTCATTTCTGCCATGTTCTCTTTGTAGTGGCCATCACAGAATCCTGTCTGTCCTTTCAAGAAGTGAGATAATAGACTCCACCTTGACAGGGTGTGACAAGGTTCTGGAAAAGCATGTGGGACTATAAATATTGCTTGAGGACATATTTGGGAGAAAATATTTATCATAATATTATTCAATTCTTTTTCTAATATCACCATTATTTGGTTACTTTATTGATTACTTAGGAGAATGTTCTTAAACTGTAAGTGTGAGTTTCTTCTTTTTGTTCTGCTAGTTTTTGCATTATTCATTGTGATACTTTGCTATTGGTTGCATACGTATTTTAGATTGTTGTTTTCCTGATGAATTGTTCCACATATGTTACAAGCCCCACAGAATGCTATTATGTTTATTTTAATAGTTTTTTAAAGAAATTGATACATGAAGAAGTCATTTATACTTGTCCATATATTTTCTAGTACTCTTAATTCTTGTAGATCTAAATTTCTGTCTGATAAATTTCTTCAAGTCTGAGGTACAGATCTACTATTCATATATTCTCTTAGATTTTATTGATCTGAATGTCTTTATTATATCTTCAGTTTCGAAGCATTTTTTTTTCCGAATAATGAATTCTAGGTTGATAATGTTCTCTTTTCAGTATTTTAGAGATGTCATTTAATTGTCCTCTGACTTCCACTGTTTCTGATAAGAAGGTTGTTGTCATTCTTATTTTCACCTATATGCAATATTATCTTTTTTCTTTGACTATGTTTATGATTTTCTCTTGTTCTCTGGTTTTCAGCAATTTGACTGTGTTGTACCTAGATGTAGTTTTCCTTAAGTTTAGTTTATCTGCATAGAATTAGTTGAATTTCTTGGAAAATATAGACCATGTGAGTTATCAGTCTGTAATTAGTGGTTCTTGAATTCTTGGCAGAAGTCTCCTTCAAAACTACTGAAACTGAGCTGCTTTGGATGGAAGAATAATTCTAGATATGTGCCAGTAAATTCTTAACAACTGATTCTTTGAAAATAAAATTTCCTAATTTTTAGCCTTTGCCAGTTTATGTGATGCAAATTCTCCCATGATGGGAGATTTAAAGCTATCAATATGATGTTACTAAACCCAGAGTTGGGAGGAGATGCCCATGGAGAACAGCAGATCACTGGGTATCTGGTCATATTTCCCAGTTTATTATATGATTATTGATCTGGTAGGATTTTTATTTTATTCATTTATTCTTGAATTTGTTTTAGTAATTTCTATTCTCCTGAAAATTTTAATTTAAGAGCTAAGAGGGTCTCTATCTATGTGTTTGTGTATAGGTTTAAAATGATGTGCTTCATAATTGGGTGACAAATGGGACATTTCTTGGGTAATCCCTATTTTATTTATATATTATATATATTTATATATGTTAGTATATATAAATATATACTATATATTTTTAAATAGGGTAGTCCTAATATATATGTAGCATATAATAAATATCACTCCCTACATATATATTTAACATGTATGTCATGCATAGTATATATTATATAAGTCTACCTACCTATCTTTCTATATCTCCCCCAACTCCAGTGGGTCAATTTCCTCAGAACAAAATTCTGTAATCCCTGTTGGAAATGGGGATTCCTTAATATCACCATTCAATATACTCTTTCTATTGTTTCTGCTCCCCCCACTCCTTTTTATAATACACATTATCCCAATTTTCAATGAGCCTAGTGTTCCTAAGTCCGGTGTCCATTTGATTCAGTATGTGAAAGAAGAAAACCTTGAACTCTCTGCCTAGACAGGGGAAGAGACGACCTCAACTGGTAGAGTAAGCTGCTGGTCCAGGAATCCCACGGCTTCTTACTCAGACTTTTCAAATCAGTTTGTCTTTAACTCCACCTACATACTCTCTGGAGTACCCAAAGATTCCAGTTACCGAGGTTGTCTTGTATTGGTGGCCCAAATTATTTAATGCTGGGATTATTTTATAGCCAATTTCAGCTTTCTCTGATCTGCTAGTCAGTTGACTTTCCATATGCTCTCTTGTTTCTAAATTTGTGTTGCTGTTACCTCCTTTACCATTCTCTTTGTGCCTATTTTACTGAAGTGAGTTTCTGTTTTACAGATTACCTTATTTGTGATCAAAGTCTGACTTCCCTCAGCAGAGCCAATCTCTCCATTCTCTTATTTCCACAGCACTTTGAATAATCCGTGCTTATAGCACATATCACAGTGCGTTACCAGGTTAAGTGTTGTCGTGTATTCCTTCTCTATAAGTTTCATGAGTCCATAAATCACAGGTGTTCAAGACATCTTATGCAGTCACTATGTCAACAGAATGAGCAAGTGAAATACAATATGGTCTACAGTCAGGTTTCTGATAAGGTAGGGAAATAAAAATATTCATGAAAATGGGGACATTTGTCATAGGAACTCTAGGATGTTCTAAGTCACAATCTAAAATTTATTGAGAAAGAGGGCAGGAAGATGAATAAAAAAGAGAGTTCAGAAGTCAGAGGAAAAGGCTTTTACGGAGTCAAAAGAACATGTGCATTGCATTGTGAAGAAAAACCAGTAAATGACGTTAGGTGGGAAAATAGTCTTGTAAACAGAATACCAGTGAATTTTCTTTGAATCATTCCATTCTAAATTGAGCCTCAAAATTCTTCCTGCTGTTTACTGTCTCTTTTAAGAAAAGGGCCATGGTTTAACATGAGATCTTGTGGTTTTGGCATCGCTGAATGAAGTTATCTGGTACTAAGCTTAACTGAGGATAGATGGATGGAGATTTCATGTATTTCTGTATTGATAAAACACTTTGCCTTGACTGTTACAGTGAATTACTAAGAAAATATTACATTTATATAGAATTATGAAAGTATTAAGTTCACAATATACTCATTATGCATCTTTATAAACGTGTTAAATAAAACAATCCACTTACAGTGCAGTTAAAGTTAATTTACTTATTTAAGACAATATTAGGACGAAGAATGTTGCTGCTTAGCTTAAATGAGACATAAAATGCTGGGGTCATCTGCCTCACCTCTTTCAATGATTGATCAGTAGTTGTGGATAGGGCATGCTGGAAAATAGGATGGATCTGGGTCCCTCATGTGTGAACATGTGACTTTATTGTGAGATTATATGGTTGCTAAATAGTTGGTTATCATGTTTTATGCTGAGCATCTAGAGGTAGGAAGATAGAAATCACATGCAGTTCTAGCAACATGTTAGTGATGACCATAATTGTGAAAGAGTGATAAGTATAAATGTTATTTTTATGTATCTGTGGTAACTATAATGTGACATAACAATATTTGTTATTTCTAATTGGTGGCAAAGTTACAGATGCTTCTAATAGTGCTGTGATGTGTTGCCTATATTTATAATTGAGGGAAATGTCAAGCTAGAATCTTGTGAAAAAAAGAGACATAAATTTTCCCCTGCCCATAATCATGAACCTTTCAAATTTTACCTTTGTACCCTAGGTTAGCACATTTGCTGTAAATTTTTTATTCCGAGCTATCATATCAGTTGTGACATTTTAGACAATAACATTAAAAATTATCTCAATTCCTTATCTGCAGTAATGCTTTTTAAAATTCACGTTGAATCTTGAAGGTGTTTTTGGTGAAATATGAGAAGAGTGAACTAGGTCAAAAATCATGGGGTCTTCTTGTTTTCAGATCTAAAAAGTGACTTGCTGTAGGACAAATTTTCCTTGCTTTTGCACATGAACTTGAGAAAGATTGAACCCATTTTCATTTCCATGTTAAGCCATTTTCTTTGTTGGCCACAGGGAAACTTCTGAATCAGAGACATGTGGTGTGATGTCTGGCCTCCAGAGGTATAGTTATAGTTAGCCCAACAGAACTATCCTGCAAAGCATACTATGAATTTATGGTTTTAATCAAAGCAACTAGTCTGGATTTGTTTAGTTTCTTTTTTGTCTGTTAATGGAGATAGTGTGTTGGGGAAAAAAGAGTCCTTATTTCTCATGTAGATGTAGTGAGAAAGCTGTCGTGAACCATAATTCTGTAAATCTATGTTGTTTTCCAAACATATAAATTTAAGATATGCATATTTGAGCTATATTATATAGTAACCATTTTAATGGAAAGTAGCTTTAAAATGTTAGATCATATTTCTTCAAAATATTATGGCTTTGAGGCCATTTTTATAATTCAAATTGTAAAATTGAGCACATTGTTCAGAACTTGAACACATTGTACCTAATTCTCTAAGTGTACTGTTTTCTGAGGTTTGGGAAAATAATGAAAACTCATTTTGTGTGGGATACTCAACTGAGAACAGGAATAAGAACTCAGTTTGAATTTGAAAATCATTGGGTTCCACTTTTGTTAGATTGTGATTACTTGTGATCAATGCTTTTGTTAGATTGTGATTACTTGTGATCAATGCAAAACAGGTATTAGAAAAAGGTTAATTTTAAGAAGACCCTATTTTAAAGATTATTTTAAGATAGTAAAAAATGTTTTAACTAGAGCATTAGCTTGAAAAATAAAATCACTAAAGCAAGTTTATTTTATTTCACATTAATACATTCAGCTTTATAACTACATTGATTCAAAGCAAAGAATGAAGCATATGTTGAACTTTTGGCACACATTTTCTGACAAATGGTATTATTATTAATATGACAGGATATGACATTCTTTTCTTCATTTTTTGTTTTTTTTTTTTAGTAGTCATTTTTTGGTAAACATTTTCTAGGACTTTACCACATTTTCCTTTGAACTTGTTTTGTAATTTTATATTCAAATTATCTTTTTTCAGGTGCTATCATGGGCTACTACCGCTATTCTTTTTCTCTTCTTAAAATCTTTCTTTCAAAAGGAGACTTAGTCCTGAGATCCTGATCACAGGTAAATGATATACCATGGTAGGAAAAAAAGAGCTAAAGCTTTAAGTGAAATTAGAAGATTTGGGGTATAAACAAAATGTTTCTGAGAAACTGAGGAAGAACATGGCTTCTTGTTTTACCCAATATTCCCTAGGCTGAGAGGATATCTATGTATCTATGTATGTATCTATCTATCCATGAATTGACAAAAACAGGGAGTGTAGGGGATTTCAGCAAGAAGGAAGTGCCCCTTGCTCTTCAGGCTGAAAGCTGGGGAGGTGTCAGAGCTCAGAGGGGCTTGGGGACACGGAGATGACAAGGTATGTCTAAATCATAGACAGCCTTGTTCCTCAGCGTAGTATGATCATAAGAGGAAAAATTATGGTTCTGCCCTCAGCATGGCATGAACAAAGCACAGAGAATCGCATATAGTAAAGCAGCCATTGAGACAGAAATGACAACTTTTACTAATAAGCTGTGTGGATGATGACTAAGAACCAACTGGGATAGTGGACATCTGTGGAGAGAGGTGATTCCAGTTCTGCTCTATTTCCTCCTCTGCTGTCAATATTTTGTCAGCTCCCCAGAACTTAACACAGCTCCACAGAAGAGAAAGTTTAACTGAAATTCCAGATATATAAAATTCTACTCCATTCTTGATAACATTTATATATTCTTATTTATATTAATGTACTCTTTTAAGATTCCTATTTCATCTCTAAAGTACTTTTGGAGGGAGGGATTAAGTATTTACAGGTACTTACATATTTTCTCCCCTCAATTTTTAAAGCAGGTAATTTGCTCTCTTGGGCAAAATTCAAAAGGTAGCAACTAATAAACAGTGGAATCCTACCTTTGCTCCCAATCCTACCACTGCTGTGATTTTTTTGTTTTATTTTCTCATGTGTCTAAATAGTCTAAAATAGACACAATTGTGTTTCATACATCATCCTGTATCTTGCTTTTTCCATGTAATAAGATGTCTTGAATATTATTCCATAGCTGCATTTGGCCTTCCTGTTCTAGAGATACACCATGATTTCTTTATTCCATATCTACTGATGAGAATTTTGGTTGTTTCCAGATTTTTGCTATTACATACAAGTAGAACTACCGTGATTATTTGTGCATTCCTTTTTACCCATTTATTTGCACATATCTGAATGATGTGTCTGGAAGGAGATAGAGGAATGACAATTATGTGCATTTAAAATTTTAATAGATTTGCCCACTGGCTCTCCTAGGGATTACACCAAAAATTTCTACCTCATTGTTTGAGAGTTTTTCTTGTATAATCACATTTTAAAAACTCCCAATCTGATAAATAAAACTTAAAATCTCATAGTTTTTCTTTTAATTTTTAAAAAATTTGTATTTTCTTATATTCTCCTCTTTTGGGGAAATCCCCTCATGATATTTGCTTTCTTTTCTTGTTGATTTTTATGTTACACATTTGAGAAAATAAGTCTTTTTTTTTTGCATTGTGAATGTTTTCTTCCAGTTTATCTTTTATGCTTTGACTTTTTTTTGGTCTAGATTACTTATACTTTTTATTCAAATATAGTCAAATTCATCAATCTTTTCTATCATGGTTTTGGTCAGATCTTTCCAGTCAACATATTTTCTTTCTAAATTTCAAGCTTTTCTTTAGTGCTTTTTTTCTATTATTTTATGCTTAAATCTTTCTCAGTGGGGATTTTATTATTGTAAAGAAAAAAACAGAATGTTAATTGCCATGTCCATGAATTTCCATTTATGACATTTATTTTAATTGAAGTTCCTGAATCATGTACAATGGAGTAAGAGTCTGCTTTATACCTTTAAAATAATCTCTTCGGATCACTTGTTTAATTTACTTACAAAAATAAATTCTGTAAGAAGGTCTTCAATATATTTCTTACCCTCCCTCCTCCCCTCCACAAAAAAATCCACCGAGTCTGGCTGAATTAATTATAACAAGATCGAAGTGGGGAGAAGGTCAGAGGGAGTGTTCAACCATTGTAAACTTTATGAGCAAACGCAAACTGTGACAAACAGTTTACAATTTTATTTGAAAAAAGACAATTCTATAGGGTCAAAATTCTAAAAACAACGTAGTTTCCTTTAACAGGAATTCATATTCTCAATATTTTACAAGTCAACAATCCTTGAAATTATTAAAACAAATCTTTGAGTATTATATAAAAACTGTCTTATTCTATAAATTTAGGCAAAAATTCAATTTTAACATAGCATGATACAGAATAAGTACAGGTTTAATTTAAATTTTTACAGTAACTGGTATATAAATATTCTCTAGACTCTTTCATTCTCTAGCTAAAACAAAGGATAATGGCCCAATGCTTGGCATTTTTGAAAGCACTTGTGTTAACAACCCAAATTTTCTCATTAAGTAACACTGAAACACATTGCTATCATTACAACTATTGTTTTTACTAAGATTGCATCCAAGACCTTAGGCTCAGAATGATGTACTTAACTGATATAAATAATGGACTTAAGTTATATAAAATTCCATAAAAGGACATATTTAAATTTGACAATTGATGAAACCTTTGTTGCAAGAGTATTTTCTGTTGTCACACATAGTAATTTCGATCATTCTTAGATTAAAAAGTTTAATTTTTAGATATGTTAGCACCAGGGCCTTGGAGTCTCCCTTCAGGGTGCTCCTGAGTTGGAGAGAAGATTTCATTGAACCCACCCACTCTAGGAACAAAGAAGGTAATGCAGCCAGCAATAAGCAAAAGCAAGCACGATTTATTGAAGATAGCACACCATTTAAGAGCTAAGATAAGAGAGAACCATATTCCAAGAGGGGGAACAGGTCATGAGGAACTGAGGATTTTAATTGCCATGTCCGTAAGTCTGGCAACCCTTAGGCCTGCCTAAGAGGCGTCCTGGAATGGGACAAGGGTTTTGATTGGTCTGTTAGTGTTTCTCTTTTTAAACTGATTGGTGGACTTCATACTGGTGCCATTTCATGGTCTGTTGCCTTTTGATTGGCGGATGCCTCAGTTCCCCTCCTTGACTCCCGATTCATGGCTGATTCACTACCTAGCAGTTACATACAGACTGTAAATATTTACTTTTAAAAACAATTTAAAAATCAGATAAAAATAAATCCCTTTTTGTCTCAAATTTTTTAACCTGTTTTATTCTCCTCCAAAACCCTAATTTCAGACTATTAAGATTTAGTACTTATGTTTCCAGAGCTTTCTTTACTTTTTTACTCAACAATACTTTTAAGATCTATACACGCTCAAAACACTTAAATCTTTTTAGTTTCTTTCAATTGTTGCATAATTTTCTAACAGATACATGCGAACACAATCACATTCCTCTATCAATGGACATGTAGCTTTTTTTCATTATTATAAATAATACTATTAGCATGTTTATAAATATCTCCATATGCACTGATGATGGTTCTTTTCTTAGGAAAGAGTTTTAAATTGGAATATTTGGTTACAGGGTATGAACATTTTGAATTTTGGTAGAGACTTTCTAATTATTCACCAGAGTGACTGTATAAATTCACGCTCCTATCAGCATGGTATAAAAATAATGGTTTTCCCACCATCTATTCAGACCCTCGATTTTGCCAAAAGTTACTGTTTAATGAATGTGAAAGAGTATCATTTAAATTTGCATTTCACTGATTACTACTGAGTTTATATTCTTTTCATATGTATATTCACTGGCATTCAAGTTTCTTCACCTTGAGTTGCCCATCCGTATCTTTTGCAGATTTTTCTTGTGTGCAGGTTTTCAATATCAACTTACAATTTCCTATAAGATTGTTAGAATTCTTCATGTTTTTCCAGGTATAATCCCTTTTGTATTATTTTGGTGCACTTATTTTATACATGCATAATGATTATTGTAGGTTTTTATAAAAAATTATGTGGATTAGTCATTTTCATCATCTCTGGAATATTATCAGTCAAATATTATCTCAGTTATACACCTATTCTTTCTCTCTCCAGTCAAATTAATCATTACCCTCCTCTACCTTCTTTTGTCTCTCTACTTGCTTTTAATATTTTTGTATTTCTCTTTCTCACTTTACTACACTGGATGACTTCTTATGGTCTATTTTCCAGTTTAGCAATTCTCTCTCTTGCTTTATTCAGTCAGTGTACACAACGCATTTTAAAAATTAGATAATGTATTTATATTGCTTTTCTATCTTATAGATTGCAATTTATAGTTTTCATTTCCCCTCAGATATTTTCAATCCTAATCTTATTTCTTCAAACCTTGCAAAACTGTTATATAGCTCATGTCGGATTATTCCAATATGTGACATTTTAGTCAATCTCTTTCTGTTGGCTATTTGTGTTTTGATTCTCACTCATGTTTCCTTGTGGCCTGGATTATTTTCAACTAGTACTACCAATTGTCCTTGAAAAAATATTTGTGGGGATTCCCTGGGGCTTAGAGTAAAGTTTTTTCCTCTAGTTAGGTTTTGCATGTATTCCTGTCAGATCCCTAAAGGCATAAACAGTCCAGAACCACTTGAAACTAACTTTACTGCTTGAGGTTTCCTGGACCACCCATTGATAGGAGTTAGGGCTGAGCATTGTTGTAACAGTTTATTTGTGGTTACTGTTTTTAAGAGACGGGTTTTTCTTATTCTTTTCACTCCCTGCTTCCTCTTTTGGTCAGTATGAAATCCCACCCTCCTCCAAGTTCCCTGTATGTAGATTGTGATTAAAAAGTTTAATGACTTACTTCAGAGTTTCTGTTTAGTAAGCTTATCTCCTTTGAGGCTCCTCAGATCAGGTGGGGTCTGGACTTTGACTTCTATACCCCAGGTTCCTGAAGCCATGTACATTGCATTTCCATCTTCTCTGGATCAGCATAGGTACTCAGGGAAAAGGCATTTTTATGACTTTTCTACGTATTTACTTCTAGAGTTTCTCTTAGTAGCTCATCATCACTGACTTTTGAATTCTGTGATAATTTTAAGAAAATAATTTTAGCAATTAGACTTAGTGTAAATAACCTAACCTGACATTTCTGAAATGGGAAGTTAAAAGATGTCTTTTAAATTTATCTGAATGCTTTCAGAATTCTTTATTGTTCCTGAAAGTTAAAAATATTGCCAGGATGTTTTGAGATGACAACTTTTTAAGATTAGTTTTTCCTGTAAATTTATTTTCGGTAAATTCTTTTGGTCTACAGATTTTAGGATTTTTTTCCCCTCAGTTAAATAGGATTTTCATTTTATTATGTCATTATTTATCACTATTATTGCATTTCTTTTTGCTTTGATTCATATTGTAGGAGAGTTTCTCAAACTGATTCACCTTATAAAAAATTTCCCCCCATAGTGTTGTTGCCATTTTAATTGCTACTTCTGGTAAAAAAATTTATAAAAAGAGATATTCATATGATGTTATTTAATTCATATAGTTTTTCTTTATTTTTCCATTTCTCTTTTGTCTTAGTATTTAGTTGTTTTCAAGTCAGGCTCCTTTATATCCTTATTGAATCTATAATTTTGGTAGTTATAGTAGATATTCATTTTTTTGATATTCCTTTTTATATAAATCCTTATGAAAATAACTTAACTTGTATTATTACTGACTATATTTATACCTTCCCCTCTTTGCAGAATCTTTGTATTAGTCTATTGTGATTTTATTTATTCATTTTCCAGAATTTTTTATAATCATTTAAAAAAACTGATAACAATGACAAACATTTGAAGAATGAATTTCATCTAAAAGAAGTAATCAAGAAAATGAAATGTAAACATCTGCTATACAATAAGAAATAAAACAAAGAAATTTTTTAAACAGCTAAAGTCTTAGTCCTTTATTTATATAGAGAGATGAAGTGGAAATTCCTAAGGCCAAACTTAGGAATGTGAACTTTTAGATTTTTTTTCTCTCCTAATTAATTCTTATTCATTAAAGGAAGTAGAGAAATAGATACAAAATAATCATGCAAGCTTAGGTAACATGTGGATATACCTGTCAATGCCATTTTAAGAAAGACAAATTTATTCTGAAAGTACTTGTGATATCCAGTTAATAGAAAAACATATTCAGAAAACATTCATTGAACTTACATGTGTTAGGATTTGGGGTTTGAAGTTTCCTTTTTTGAGAAGTACAGAGTGTATTTGGGGGCTGAGAAACATGGACATCAATTAACTATTTATAATATGGTATTCTCTCGTCCCTCTCTTCAACCTGTATCTCTGAAAACAATTTATACAATGATATACATATATAAATATGTATATGTATATGTAATTTATCTGTATATATCTTATATCTTGGCCTGTTCAAGCATCAGTATATACACAAGAAAGTTGGTAACAAAACTAATATGTGTGTGAAGAATTTTGCCTTTTTAGTTGCCTCTGAACCCAGAAGTCGTTAGGATACTTGAAATTATAAAGCAGATATTCCAGTAATTTCACATCAAGTGCCTACTAGTAGCTTAACATCTGCTGCACAATCACATACAAAAATATGGAAGGTAATACAAATGGTGCCAATGGGTTCCCCATTTCTTTTCCAAGAGAAACCTTCCAATGTGCTGCTGATGACCTTATCAGCTCAAGTATTCTTGGAGTTGCCCATTTTGTATGGAGTCAGTGAGCACAACATTTTGTTAACCTATTGACACAGAGGAATTTTGTTTTCCATCTGACCTTTTACAGAACTACTCAAAATGAACTTCCCTTCAACTAACCAAATCAGTGACTAAACCATGCAAGTATAATACTCATAGAAAGCAACATTTAAAATTTCTTGTTATTTCTGATCATTTTGTTTTCTCGTTCAGTCATATTTCTTTTCCTGGGAAATATTTTTTAATTTTTTACTGAAACTCCATAGGTTTGGTTTAGAAAGCAATAAAGGTGAACTCTCTGGGAGCTATCTGGAACCAATCCCATATTCACAATATAATTTATTATTTTGCAAGTATCTTATTCATGCATGTTGAAATGGTCACAGAGTAATCTCATAATGCAGAGAAATTCTGTTGATTAAGAATTTCCAGCTACTCGTAATAAAACAGAGTGGAAGTTGAACCTTGGGTTGCGTAAGAACAAAGGATTTCTGAAGGAAAGAGTTATTTAAAAATATATATGAGGCATTTTGAAACTGAGAATAAACTCTTCACCAAAATGGAAAAATGAATTTTGGGTTTTGCTATGTTCTTTGTTGAACCTTGTTTCTAAAATTTCTACTCACCAAAATTTCGTTAAACATGACTATAGTTTCTTAAAAATAACAGCACTTTATTTTGAAATATTCTAAAGCACATCCTGTTATCTGTTTCAAACTAACTTGTCCCTAAGTTGGTCCAAACTGGAGGTTTTCTTCAGTAAATATGCTTTTATGACTTTATATTTTTATTATAGCTTCAAATATGGCCATCTAACTCCATCCCAGTGGTAAACCTTTGTTCACTCTTGATTGTGGGAGCAATTTTAAATACTCTTAGAGAATAGGATGAGACTTATTTCCTCTGCATGCTATTCTGACATTAATGACCCAAAGAATATTATTTAAGTATCATTAAATACACTCAAATCTCCAATTCAAAAAGGAAATCAAGCTCATTCACATTTCATTGATAATGAATATGCACCTGAGCTATTATTTTAGCATTCTCACCAATGTAAGCAGATAGAAATATTACACTTTTAAGAAAAATTCTATCGACTTGAAAGAAGCCTGAGTATTGTAGGTTATTATCAGCAAGTTGTCATTGTTTTGCTTGGAAAATGTTTCTGGAGACTAAAAAGTGGATTATTTTAATCACAACTCTGTAAATTGGGTTCAGAGACACACAAATTTTATCAACAGCAATCTTTCTTTCAGTTTCTATGCAGTGTGGGTTTTTATGTTCTTTGATTATCTATTTTGAACAGTCTTATAATGGAACTAGTTAGAATATTAAATAGGCATGGCCTGGTGGAGCAGCAGTTAGGTCAATCACCTTTAAAGGAGCACAGGCTGCATATTCCTGGCTTTGAGACCTGGGTCTAGGGGAGAAAACAACCAGTGTGAACAACTAAGTAAAAGTAAATAAAATAAAATTTTTTTTTTCCTTTGTCTTCAAAAAAAAATTTCATGAAGTGTTCTTGTAATGGAGAAGTGATTCACTTAAGAGGTAGACAGTATTGCTCAAGTGATAACTACCCTGTGTTATTAAATATACTTATAAAATGTTTTCCTAGACTTTAACTTAATTTTGGGTACTGGTAAGTGAAATCGCCTTTATTATAATTATTTATATAGACCCAAGTAGTAGACAGTCATAATATTTCTTTGTTTCTTTTAAAACAAACAAGACAAAGCAAAATGAAACAAAATTCCATAGGCCTTGCATGGAAATTCTTAAATGTCAAAGAGCTAGTCCTATTGGAAATGTTGGTAGTTATAGAAAAATATTTTGAAAACATAAATGCAGCAGTTTTAAACATGGTTTAGTGCCCAGAATAACTTGTTGGTTTTGTTTTTCATTTTTAACATAAATATCAACTGCCACTGTGTAGTTGAGTCAGAAACACGTTCGCATTCAGGAATTTTTATACTGAAATATTTTTCTGTGAATATAACCCATCTCGCCAAGCAGAAAGATTTTGTTATTGTTTGTGTGTTTCAAAAGTGAGAAAGATTTGCAATATATAATACTTGGTTGAGTATTTTATATATCTGTGTGCTTTCTTAAACCACCCTTCCACTGACTTTTATGTCCCTCAGAATATTTAGGACAGCATTTTTGCATGCTTGCTTGCACTTAAGGATATAGCATATCGTTAAAAACTTGGATTCTCCCTGGGTTCAAATCTTGTTCTGTAATATATATAGCTCTATGACCTTTGCAGTTCACTCAAACTTCTCATAAATTGAGGTTTGTATTATATATCTGTGTATTGAATGAATTATCACAGGTGAAGAACTTAGCAGAAAGGCTGGCACATAACAAACTCTTACTACATGGTAGCTATTATTTTTAACAAGCATTTATCAAGTGCCTATTATGCTGACATTGTGCTATATATGCTGGCATTTTTGCTCCTTTCAGAGGATTTGCAGATTAGTGGCAGATTCAAAAAAAATACACGGGTCTTTATAAAATCGTATAATAATTTCTACGATGAAGCTAATAAGAAACTCCTTACCCAGACTAAGGACATTAGGAAAATTTTTCTTGACTAAGTGCAGTCTAAGCTGAGATCCAAGGGTTGGTAGAGACTTGCCATGTGAGAGTGGACGGGGAGGGAGAACAGAATTTCAAGCGGACAGTGTAGTCAGGGCACCCACTATGAGAAGGCTCCCCAGAGGATAGAACATGGCACAATTAGGGACTAAGGGAGCCTCAGATAAATGCACTATGTAGTTCAGGGTGGGAAGTGACGCACACACTCTTCCTTCTTAGAAGAATAAAGAGTCATTGAAGGGACAGAAGAGGAGAGTGCCCATTTCCTATTTGAGTTGTTGAAAGATCCCTCTAATTTTAGTGTGGATGATACAGTGACATGAATTAAAAAGGGACACAGGCCAGTTAAAATTCTAGTACTACATCCAGGAACCCGATATTTGGAACTTAGAGCAAGGGTGGGTATAGTGAAAAGAATGACAACTTGACAAATCTGAGAGACATTTATAAAGAGAGAATCAAGAAGAACCTGGTAATAGAACATGGCTGGATATGGAGTGAGAGGGAGAGAAGACAGACTTTAAGATCAATTCCCATGTTTCTGCCTTACTGTACATGATGGTGACATTTACTAAGACTGGAGACACTTACTGTAATGGATGGACAGTGGTTGCCACTCAGCATATATTCTTAGTAGTTATATCCCATTTTCCAACCAGTAACTCCCTCTTCCTCAATCTCAATACATCTGTTCCTAGGTGGAATGGACTCTACCTTCAGTTCCAGGAGTGAAGCACATGGTGTAGACAATACCAGTTAGTATACACTATTCTTTGGGCCACATTTTGAGGTTGGTTACAGCAACTCGACTGGTACAGTAAAGCATGAATCTCAAAGCTTTTGTAGAACCTATTGAAGAATATGTAGGCATGTGAATTGGTGGTGCTGTTAATAGTTATCTTGACCCACTAAGGGAATATGCCTGAGAATAGATCCAACACAATGGAAGGCAAAGCTTAGAGACAGAAGCATAATACTCATACCTAGTGGGCACTAAATCCAGCCATTCCTGAAGCCATCTATCCCATAGATTTTTTCATTTATAAGCACTAATAAATTACCTTCTGGCTTGAGCCATGTGGGTTGGGTTTTCTTTATGTATATGAAAAACCAGATAAATATAAGAAAGCACATAGGAAAAAGTGAGTTGTGGGAAATGATGTTGAGCTCAGCTTTGACTATGTTGAGTTAAAGGTATATGTGAGTGTGTTAGTGGAGTGGAAATATTCAGTTGGAAAGTTTATATATGCAAAGAAGTTGATCAATACTTGACAGTCTTTTAAAGTATTTTCAGAGGGTCATTTGGTAATGAATTTTTTAAAAGCTCTAAAAAATGGTCACATTAGTTGACTTTTTAGCAGAACCAGCTATACCAAAACAATTTGAAGGTGATAATTCTTCATTTTAAGTTTATTCAATGAGTATAGACCTATTTTGTGTTTCTATTTCTGGGATATTCTGACAGAATAAGAAGTATACTTTTGGTCTTCTCCCTTGGTTCCAGGTACAGAACTCCTAAAGCCTTTGTGATTTCTTAAGTGATAGAGATGCTAGTAGCATCTTTTGTTCCAATACTTGATTTATGACCTGATTCCTGATACAGAACTGTTAAATCCCTTGGAATTTTCTGGATGATAAGAGATTCTTGTTTTAACAAGACAGCTGTTAGTCGTCTCCTGGATGAAGGCAGGTTACCAGAAGACTAAGACTTGATTAGAAGCTTGGAAATCTCAGTCTTCCAACATCCTGTCCTCTGGGGAAGAGAAAGGAGCTTGATGGAGATTGAGTTAATAACCATCATGTCTACAAGTTGAAATCACTATGAAAACCACTCAAGTATGGGGATGGAGAACTTCCAAGTTGGTAAATAAGAACAGGTTGAAGTGTTGTATGGGGAATATGCCCAGAGAAGGTGTACATCTGGCCATATCTCTCTCTTCATCTGGCTCTTCAATTGTATTCTTTATCATCTCCTTTATAAGACACTGGTACACATAAGTATTTCCCTGAGTTCTATGAGCTGTCATAGCAAGTTATAGAACCTGAGGAGTTTGTGGGAAGCTGCGATTTATAGTCCATTCTTCCAGAAATTTATGTAAACTGAAGTCAATACTTGCACCTGACATGTGAAGTGGGGGTCAGACAGGTGTGACTGAGCCCTTAACCTGTGGGATCTGATGATAACGCAAGATAAATAGTATCAGAATTGAATTGAATTGTGAAGAAAAAAAACCTAAACATTCGACCCCAGAAATGTTTCATAGAAAAAAGTTTGTTTTTATTTTTCAACTTTTGGACTCAACATTTACAATGAATGTGCATTTTGTTTCCAATTTACTGGTTGTAGTAAAGTAAATAATGGTCCTCTCAAAGATGTCTATATCTTAATTTCTGGAACCTGTGTTCCAGGTTAATTTATGTGGCAAAGGGACTTTGCAGATGTGATTAAGATAAGGATCTTGAGATGAGGAGATTATCTAGGTGTGCCCAGTGTAATCAAATGGATCCTCATAAGAGAGAAAGGCCATGTGATGATGAGAACAGAGATTGGAGTGATGCATTCTGAAGATGAGCTAGAAGCCACACACCAAGGAATACAGGTGGCCTCTAGAAGCTGGATAAAACAAGGAAAAACATTCTTCTGTAAGGTCTCCAGAAAGAACACAGACCTGTCAACACCTTTACTTTAATGCCTGATGAAAAGACTTCTGGCCTCAAAAGGTATGAGAGAATAAACATATATTGTCTTAAGCCACCACATGTATGTTTATTTGTTAGAGCAAACTATAGGAAATGAACACACCAGTGTTATGTTATATATAAAGATTTACCAGCTTTAATGAGATATCACTTACTACCATAATTAATTAATCGATTTAAAATGTAAAGTTCAGTGACATTTCGTACATTTGCAAATATACCAAAATTTCCACTTGTGTCAGTTTCAGAGCATTTTCATTATCACAAAGAGATGTCAGTACTCTTTAGCTGTTGACTCCCTAACCCTCTTCCATCCCCCATAGACTGAAGCAACTACTGATATATTTTTTGTCTTATGTATTTTCCTAAGTTGGACATTTCACATAAATGGAATAATCATAAAAGATCTTTTGCGACTGGCTTCTTTTACTTATCACAGTGCTTTCAAGGTTCATTCATATTGTAGGATGTATTAACAATTCACTCCTTTTTTATAATGATATTATTCCACTGTATAGATCTACCGCATTTTGTTTATCCATTCATTAGTTGATAAATGTTTGTGTTGTTTAACTATTATGAACAATGTTACTATAAACATTAGGTACAAGTTTTTGTGTGGAGAGATAAATTCATTTCTCATGGGCAAATATAACTGCTGGGTCATATAGTAACTACAATTGTTTGCCGAATTTCTCAACTGTTTTCCAACACTGTTTAACATTCCAACCAATGGTGTATAAGTGTTTTGATTTCTTTGCATCTGCTCCACCATTGTTATTACATAACTTCTTGATTCTAGCCATCCTAGTGGGTGTGAAGTGGTATCTCATTATAATTTAGATTTGCTTTCCCAGGATGTTGTTACGGGCACCCATTTTATATATTAAATCCTTAACCCCCAGAACCTTAGAATGTATTTGAAAATAGAACCTTTAAAGAAGTAATTAAAATAAAATGAGGTTGTTAGTTTGAGACCTAATCAAGTCTAACTGTTGTCCTCATAAGAAAAGATGAGGACACATAGAGGCATTAAGGATATATATACGAAAAAGAAAGACCATGTAAGGACACAGTGGGAAGGCAGCTCTCTGAAATCCAGGGAGAAGGAATTCAGAGGAAATCAACGTGCTGACACCTGGATCTTATGGAGGCCACAGGAAGATTGTTGGAAGGACAGATGGAAGTAAGCTATTGCTTCCTAAACCTGATTTACATGGACACATTTCTTAACAATGATTGATCATGTTTGGAGGGGATGGAGATAGAGAAATGCAAGTCCATGATTAGCTGAGTATACCTGGGCAGTGGTAAGACTTGGACCTTGAGTTATTACCTAATATTTACCTAAGCCTTGAGAGAGAGATTCTTGATTTATTCACAGCGTGGTGCTATACCCATTCTATAACTTCTCATGATGCTTTGAGCATTGTGTCTTAAGGAGAGAAAAGGGAGAGAGGTAATCATCTCTAAGTGATTCTAGGTGACTCTGGAGATAGCTATCAGTTTGTTTATCAGGGCTTCTGGGTTTGGTATAACCCAATATATCAGTTAGGATAGGCTAGTAATGCTGTTGCAATAAAAGACTCCTAAATATCGTTGCCTTACAACTTCAGGTGACTTATGACTTTCCTTATACTACTTAAGTTTATTCAGTCTCCCTCCTTTTCTTCACTATCCACTAGGAGTTGGAGGAGTAGGCTTTTATATCTTCCTGTCTGTGGGTACTTCCTCTGAGTCTCCTTGCTATAGGGGAAATTCCTTGGGGGCTATAATAATTAAATAACTATTAGGGAATGAGAGTAATGGGAAAGAGCAACTAAAAGCATTGGATGAACATTTGCAAAATATTAGCCCCATTGAATTGGTAATGAAGCTAGAAATTTATAAAAAAATTAAAAAACCATGGAAGGTGTTAGAAAAATGCCTACTAATTGGATATAGAGAGACATAGAAAGTGATCACTAGATAGGTGACCTATGTAACCTCACTGGTGATGATAATGCCATTCAATGAGATGAGAATGTTTGGAAGATGGGGAAGGTTTTGACAGAAAATCAAAAGTTCTGTTAATGTGTGCGAGCTTAAGAAGCTATAATTCTGGGTGATATTTTTTTTTCTTTTTGGATTCTACATTTTTCTTAAAGATGCTTTTATAGTGAAAAATAATGTAACAATCAAGGGAAATATGGAGGGTACAGTCTGAATTTTGTGTCTGGTGCATCTGCCACTTTGAAGGCTTCCTCCTAGCCTGTCTTGGGCCTGATCCGAGAATAAGGAATGCTGCTAGAGGAGCCTGGGATGAGCTTCCTGTGGTTTCTTAGATGCTTCTTGCTGGGTGGACAGGGCAGGGCATATGGCTCAGGTTTGCTGAGATGGTGCTAAATGCCTCCATTTGGTGCAGAGTAGCTTGATGGATGCTTTTGAGGTTTTTTTTTTTTAATGCTTCTCAGCTTAAAAATGTTTCCAATTTCCATCTTTTTCATGGGAATTTATTGAACATAAGTAAGTCACACGTTTTTCTCATTAACTAGAGAACTTAATCATGTAGCATGACAAAGGAAAAGGATTCACCATTCCCAAGAATGGGCAATTCCCTTGAAGCGGTGGATCATTTCGTGAAGCTATTTATTTGGCCTAGGTTTTCTTTGAGTTTATTGTTCTCATTTTGGCCCGTATGAGACCTTGAGCTTTTGACTACTTTCCCCAACTCTGACACTCTTTCTAGGGCTCGAGGTCCAAATACAGGGCCAACCTAGGGCCTTGTGAGAACTTTTCTCTCCTAACTTCATTTTAGAAAGGTAAATTCTGTTGCAAGGAGAAATGAAACCATGGAGGGACAACATGTGTACAACGTAGGCTAACCCAGTTAACTCAGGTCATGGTGATTTATGCTTTTTCTTTTCTTTCATGTGCTGCTGTTGGAAACTCTTATAGAAGAATTTAGTTATTTTCCTACTTCAGTAAATGGATGTACTTTTTCAACGGCAATGAGAATCATGCTTCTGTGGCAATGTAACTATGGAGAAGGTAGGCAGTAAGTACTGATCAGGCATATATGTAAGACATGTTTTTGAAGGTTTCTTCTGTAAACTAGTTATTCCTTTATTCCTAAATACTTATCATATAGTGGCATTTAGTTGGGTGCTCAAAATAATTTTTAAAACTGGTGAACAATACAAGATGATTTTAAAACCAAGTATCTGACTTCTAAGTTAGTCGGAAAGAAAACACATATACTTGGGAAAATGATCAGTACCTGCCAAAATATGACAAATGCAAATGAGCAGAACAGAGCAAAAAACCTACAGGGGTTGAACTCGATGTGGTATCCGCGCATGGCATGGTCTGGACAGCCTTCCTGGAAGAAATGGAAGTAGAGTTGAGATTTGAAGTTGGATTGGTGGAGAGGAAATTTTGGGGAAAGGAACATATGCACCCAAATTAAAAATTATAGCATCTGCTTGGATGGGGCAGAGCAGTGATAGCAATGAGCATATGTCAATGTGTTTGGGTGAGAAAACTTCCCGGCCCCATGATCAATCCTATTAAATAAAGAGTCCGTTGAGCCGAAGTAGCATAAAGCCTCAGTTTTCATATTTGTGAAATGAGGTCAATCATATCTACCAGTCGTGAATTCTGCAGATTAGATGAGATATGCCACTAAAAGGAAAGTGCCAAATAGAGGTTCTAGTGCTTTTTCTTCCTTTTTCACTCAGTTTCCTGAGTTTAGCTTAATTCCAGTGCTACCATACTGTAAAGAAACCACCCACTCGCTCTTAGAGATGGTCTAAATCTGACCATGATTGCATTTCTCCAGACGGGCTTCTAGTCATTTTCTGGTTTTGGAGAATTCTCTCGGTGGAAAGAGATCCATGTCACACTTGAGAGTTGTAAATAATTCATCACTAACTAATTCGTGATGACTTCACAAGCTAAGAGGGAGCAGTTGGAGATAAGAAAGCATACTTATTTTTTGTAGTTATACCAAAGCTTGTATGACAAAAAAAAAAAACACCCCAAAAAACAAAAATAAAACCACTTCACAGCAAACAACTGGCAAAATAGAAGCTATCCCTCTGAGGAATTCAATTGAACACTGGCTGCGATTGCCCTTGAATCCATAGAGGAGGGTGACTCCGGCCTGGGAAGGAGAACTGCACTGCGTTGAGTGCCCGTGCCATGTCAGAACGTTTGCACCAGCTTGAGTGGTTGTGATGGGGTCATCTACACCATTTGGTTCTGGTAGTTGTGATTCACTGTTTGTGCTGGGGGGTGAGCTCCCTGTAGTGGAAAAGGGAGGAGTTACTTGCCAGACCATATGGAGTAGAAAGTAGCTTACTGACGTAGGTTTCAGTAAAAGCTGAAAGCACATGCACGCTAGCTTTCCAGAGAATAACCTTGGAAAACTCTTAGATAGCATCCTCGCAGAGGTGTTTAATTTTCAGGATCTTTCTTAAATTTTAAAGTTGGCTTGTGGAAAAAGGTCGAGAAGACAAATGATATACCAGGTATACAATTTCACTGTCTTTGCTTATGTTTCTAATTTGGAGAAACTGGAAAAAGGAGCACCTTCCTTTGATTTGCTATAATTCTGCATAGGCTGGGGCGGGGGGGGTCTTATCATATTTGTGTGTGTATATGGGAGATTCTTGCATTTCCCTGTGGTCTTGTGTTGGACAAGGTAATGTTGAGGAGTATGACTGGGCCAGCAAAACTGGAAAGTTGGAAATGAATGTATGTTTCCAAGTGGGATTGAAGAAGGCCCCTCCTGCCACCTAACCCTGAAAACGTGTGGAGTTTTTTATTAATGATGACTTTAAACCCACAATGTACCTGATTATGCTTAGAACTATTATAGAAGAATTTAGCTTCCCTCTTTAACTCATTCATCATAAATTTATTGAGCAACCACTATGTACCAGCAATGTGTTGGATGGTAGGAATAGAAAGATGAACATGACACATATCATGTGAAAATTTTTAACCTAGTGGAGAGACATGTATGTAAACTGTCAGAACAATGTGATACGTGTTATTATAAAGGACTCCATAATGAGCTATGGCAAGATTGAAGAGAAGCATTTAAATCTGCAGGTAGGTGGAGGGACAGGTAAGAGAAGTCTCTGTTGAAGAGATGAACCGATAGTAGGTCTTGTAGGACAGGTAAGTAGGAGAAGGTAGGCACTACAGGTGGAAGGAAAAGCATGGCCTTTGGAGACAGATTTTTTTGTGTGTCTGTGGGATGCAGGGGACTACACAGTGAGGTTAATAAATAGATTCATCTTCAGTTCTTTTAATTCCTGTAGGATGAATAACCCAACCCAAAATGAGCACATGCCATCAGAGAAATCCTCAAATTAATTGAGAGAGAAGAGGAATGAGAAAACAGAAATGGACTTGAGGTTAGAACACAAACTAGCAAATGCAGATGAGTCAGGGGGTCCTGGTAGGAAACACAGCCTACTCAGAAGAGCTGAACTGATTTGAGAAGAGGCAACTTCAGGGCCAAGTGAAGGGGAGCAGAAAAGAAAGCTGAGACACTCAGGGACTAGCAGCAGCAGGAAGCCATTAATACTGGTTCTGAAAGGGCGAGAGGAGCAAATGGTATTTTTGTTAGTCTGGCAAAAGCTAGAGTGGTGGAGGAGAAGAAACAACCCTGGCTGTAAAGAAACACAGGATCATTCAGAACTATAGAGGGGCAGGGCGGGCGGAGGAAATGATTAATCCAAATTCAGCTTCCTCTGTCCTCTGGCATTGGCCAAATCAATGGCAGCCAGAGAAGGGAGGCCAGATAATGAATTCTATAGAGATGAGTCCTGGGATTGCTTTCCACATCCTAATAACACTTTGTGTGCTAATTCATGTAATGATAAAGTTGTTCCATTGACTCTCTGCTGAATCTCCTTCCTCCTAGCTGGAGCCAACTGGTTAATTCTCTGACTCTCATAGCACACTCTGCTTCTATTATAATAGCTCTGAGTTCATTCTTCTCCACAGTCCAGTCATGTGCATGTCAGTGTCACCATTAGGCTGTCACATCCTGTAGAGAATACTTGTATTGTATCACTTGAGACCCAGCCCTCTTTCAGGATCAAAGCACACATTTTCTCAGATGCTGGAAATATTGGCTGTTGACACTTCAAGGCTGAGTTCTTCGATGGGAACTGTTCTCACCCAGGATTATGCCTCCTCCTGGGGTTAACATGCATTCAAAGACTGGCTGATACCCAAGTGCAAAGATCCAGCCTCATTTCTTTGATTAGAACCACTCTACAGTTTAATTCTAGCTTCGGACGCCCCATGAAATTGACAGAGGACATTTTTTCCAACTATATAGCCCTCTGCCCCAATCCTGCTTCCTTCACTTCTTCATCCTTCTGATTCTCAGAAGCACTTCCTAGTAAAACTGTAAGTAAATCTTCCCTATAGACTGATGTTCCACATAAGTTATTCTATCAATGATGATTGTTGAATCAGTGGAGTGAATGGTGTTATGTAGCATTCATTTCTTCACTCATTTATTGAGTTATAGTAATTTGCATATAATGCAATTCAGCCTTATTAAATGTACAGTTGATATGCTTTGACAATACATGCATAAAATCATGTAACTTTTACAACCCAAATATAGGCTCTTTCTATCACCACAAAAAGTTCTATCATGGTCATTTGCATAGACTTACTGTAACTTTCAGAGTTACAACTATGATTATCACTGACTCAGATGTGAGTTGGGAGGTTTAGGCTTGGCAGGGGAATTTCAGACAAAAGGGCTGGTGTGGAGGTGGGCATAACACCCTCATAGGAGAAATATGCACCCCTGTTGGGCAATTTGGAGCTAATGTGTTGGTGTGTGTTTGCCCATATTAACTTTCAGCAAACTGTGATTGAAACTGGGACAGAATTTTAAACTGGGTGGAATGCTGGAACAATGTTGCTAAACTGGGGCAATCCTGGTCAAACCATGACATAGAGTAAGTCTTCATTTACAGGTAATCTCTTCTTTACACCAAGCCTCTAGCAACTGATGAATTGTTTTCTATACCCATGGCTTGGGGACATATATAATATTATGGAATCATATAATATGTAGTCTTTTATGTCTTTTTCATTTGACAATATATGTTTTTTAAAGTTAAGTTTATTGAGGTATGTGCCCTATAAGATGCATCTTATAGCTGTACAACTCTAGAGTTTTGAAAAACGGATACCCACCATCAGAGCCAGGCTGAGTATAGAACATTTCTATCACCCTGATTATCCTATATGTTTATTTAAAATCTTATCATATTTATAGGTGTAAAACAGTGTCTCACTGTGGATTTTTAGAAGCTGAGATATAATTGACATGTTAATTTCAGGTGAATTTTGTACATGATTGTACATATTGTAAAATAATCACCACGATAAGTCTAGATAACTTCCATTATTCTACACGGTGACAATTGTTTTTGTCTTGTGATGAGAACTTTTAATATTTATTTTTTTTAACTTTCAGATATGCAAGAGTATTATTGATTGTAGTCATCATGCTTTGTATTACATCCCTAGGAGGTACTTATTTTATAATTGGGTATTTGTGCCTTTTGATCACTTTCACTGACCCACCCTTTTCTCTGGCAACTACCAGTCCGTTCTCTGTATCTATGAATTCATTCTTTTGTTTATTTTTCAAAGATTCCTCATATGAATGAGGTAGTGTGTTATTTGTGTCTCTTTGAATTATTTCACTTAGCATAGTGCTCTCATGTTGTCACAAATGGCAGAATTTCCTTCTTTATTAAGGTTGACTCATATTCCACTCTGTATCACTGCCTGTAACGGTCTCTCCACGTGTCCGTCTAATCTCGCTATTATCTATAAATCGTCTATCTATCTCATTGATAGGGATTATCACATGTTCTTTCTTCATTCATCTATACATGGGCACTTACATTATTTCAGTGTTAATCTTGCTCCTTGGCATTGTTGCTAGGGAGACCAAGAACAGGACTAATCAACCAGAAGAATTACAGTAATTGCAGGAGTGCAAGATGATGACTTACCTGTGAGGTTCTGCCTCCTGTACTTGAGACCAGTGGTGATTGAATACCAGCCCCCAGGGGATTAAGGGAGTTTACGGGGATAGGTTTTGAACTTGCTCCCTGACTGGATAGCTGCAAGCATCTCCAAAGAACGTTTCAAAACCTGTTTACTAAAGCAAAAAGTCACCTGGGAGATTCCAGGTCAGGCTCTAGAGTCAGGAGGAAGGGAAACCCATTCCACTTCCCTACCCCAGTCTTTGAAGGAGCACACTGAGGCTGAAAGGTGCTGACCAAAGAGGTGGAAAGATCAAGAACAGGACCTATCATACAAAGGAGCTATAGCAACTGCATAAGCATGCAAGAGGATTTACCTGTGAGCCCCCTGACTCCTATGCTGGAGAGTTATGGGCTCCACATAACTCACAGAGTTTGCTTGTAAACTTAGCCCTTGGATTGGAGAACTTATCGGTGGTGCGCAAGGGAAGTATTGTCCCTCGCCCTCATAGAAGCCAATGGGCACCATTGAAACAGCATTTATGGCCTACCAAAAATGAGCATACCAGAGAGGGGAACAAGCCCCATTCCCCAAGGAAGCCAAGTGAATGGTACTGGCCACACCAGTACCCAAGATCACCACTCAGGAAGAAATCTAACATAAAAAAGAAGAAATAAAGAGCTAAATGTAAGACAGAGAAGAAAGTCATGTCAAAAGCAAAGTTACCCAAAAGAGCACAATGATCCAAAGAGGGAGATGCCAGAACCTCCCCAGAGAAGACTTTAATTGACATTGAATAGAACAACATAATAGAGAAAAAGTTCCAAACAGTGGTTATAAAAAAACTGAATGAGAGTCAGGAGGCACATAAAACCACCAAAGGCAAGTGGAAGACCCAAAAAAGAAGTGACAGATCAAACAGAATAATTCACAAAGGAGACTGAAGTCATGAAGAAAGTCCTAGCAGAAATACTAGTGATAAAAGACACAGCCAAGGAATTGAAGATAAACATGGAGAGCTCCATAGACAGACTCAGTCATGCAGAGGAATGACACTCAGAAATTGTAGACAAGATCACAGAGGCAACCCATACAGAAGAGGAGAGAGAAACAAGATTGAGGAAAAATGAAGAAATGCTATGGAAAATCAGACACCAGGAGACTAAACATAAAGATCATAGGTACTCAGAAGAAGAGGAGAGGGGAAAAAGAAACTACTCGAAGAACTAAAAGTAGAGAATTTCCCATATCTGTCACAAAAAGCAGCCATATAGATCCAAGAGAAAGAAAGAAGACCAATTTACACATATAAAAAGATCTACTCCTATGGCACATCATTGTGAAACTAGCAAAAATCAATGACAATAAAACTACTCAAGGCTGCTAGAGAAAAGAGAAGCATAACCTACAAAGATATACCCACCAGCTTTTCCTCAGATTCTCAGCAGAAGCACGACAGGCCAGGAGAGAATGGAATACTGAAAGAAACAATACTATAAGAGAAAAGCTGTAAGAATACTCTACCCTGAAAAAGTATCATTCGTATATGATGGAGAAAAAAGGTCTTCAGTGATAAACAAAAGTTAATGGATTTTTCTATCAATAAATTTGCTATTTAATAAATCCTGAAAGTGGTTCTAAAACAGGAAAAAGAAAACAAAGGTCTACCAACCCCAAGAATGATGATTAAATAGGAAAAAAATGCAGAAACAGAGACAAGACAAACTGTTGAGAACAAAAATTACTATTGGGAGAAATGAAATTATGGAATTTGTATGAATGTATAAATATGACATGATGACAATATGATATGATATGAAGACTATCAGAAATGTAAACACAATTATCAATGACAGTCACAAAATCTAACTTTAAAGAGATTCATAGCTGGGAAGTAGACAAAGTTGAAATAATTGACACTGAAAACCATATAGAAGAAAAAGAAAAAAATAAATGGGAAGAAAAACAACGCACCAGGAAAAATAACAGAAAACAAAGACTTGCATGACAGAAATGAAGCCCTTTATATCAATTATCACCATAAATGTGAATGTACTGAGTGTATCAGTCAAAAGACATAGTGGCTGGATTAATCAAAAAACAAGATCCACCAATATTATGCTTTAAGAAAACTCAGATCTAAAGAGAAGCACAGGTCGAAAGTTAAAGGCTATGGAAAAATAAAGCAACAACGGTGAAAGGAAATCGGGAACTGCAATGCTCATTTGCAGAGAGGATGAATTACCATCTGAAAAGGATATTACAAAGCAAGGAAGTGCACTGGCACTACATTATGGTCAAGGGGGTAATTTGTCAAGATGTATATGTCGTTAACATATATGCACCCAATGCTTGACCATCTAAATTTATAAAATAAATACTGACAGAGTTAAAAGCAGATGTTGACGTTAACACAATAGTAGTAGGGGGCATCAATACTATAATTACATCAATAGACAGATCATCCAGACAGAAAACTAACAAAGAAATAAGGATTCTAAATGAAAAGTAGAGCATGTGTACCTAACAGACATATACAGGATATAGTACACCAACAAAAAAGAGTATACATTCTTCTCAAATGTACATGGAACCTTCCCAAGGATAGACCACATCACGGGACACAAAACAAGTCTCAGCAAGTTGAGCAAGATTGAAGCTATAAAAAGCATCTTCTCTGACCACAAGAGGGTGAAACTAGAAATGAGCCAGAAGAACAAAACTGCAAGAACCACAAAGATGTGGAAATTGAACAACATGCTTCTGAATAACTCATGGATCATCAATGAAATTAAAGATGAGATTAAGAGTTTTCTGGAAACAAATGAAAAGGAAGAGATGAGCTACCAGAACATGTGGGATGTGGCAAAAGCAATTCTGAGAGGAAAGTTTATTGTAATGTAAGTACACATAAAAAATAGGAGAGAGCCCAAATTAAGTCCCTAACTGCACGCATTAGGGAACTAGAAAGGGAAGAACAATCAAAATAATCAACAGAAGGAAGGAAATAATAAAAATTAGAGCAGAAATAAATGGAATTGAAAACAAAAGAATCATCCAAAGGATCAATGAAACCAAGAGTTTGTTCTTTGAAAAAATAAACAAAGCAGATTGACTCCTAAATAGACTCACAAAGGAGAACAGAAAGAAAACCCTAATACCAAGAATCAAAAATGAAAGACGGGGGATTACAACTGACAGCAAAGGATCATCAGAGTTTATTATGAACAATTATATGCCAACTAATTTGTCAATCATGAAGAAATGGACAGATTCCTAGAAACCTATCACCACCCAAAACTCAAACCAGGAAGACAGATACCTTGAACAGATCAATCAAAAACACAGAAATTTAAGCAGCATCAAAAGTCTCAAAAAAACAAACAAAACAAGAACCCAGGTCCAGATGTCTTCCCAGTGAATTCTGCCAAACATTCAAAGAAGAGATAATCCCCATCCTCCTCAAACTCTTCTATAGAATTGAAGAGGAGGGAAAACTCCCAGGTACATTTTATGAGGCCAATGTTACCCCAATCCTCAAACCAGAAAAAGAGAACCAACATAGAAAACTATAGACTAATATTGTTGATGAATATAGATGCAAACATCCTTATTAAAATCCTGGCAAACCAAATTCAACAGCATGTTAAAGAAAAATAATAGATCACTATCAAGTGGGATTCATTCTAGAGATGCAAGGATGGTTTAACACATGCAAATCAGTGTAATACACCACATCAACAAAGAGAAAGATGGAAATCATATGATCATATAAATAGATGCAGAGAAAGCATTTGACAAGATTCAACACCCATTCATGATAAAAAAAAAAAAAAAAAAAAACAACCCTTGCCAAAAGAGGAATAGAAGGAACACGCCTCAACATAATAAAAGCATTATACAGCAAACCTGTAAACAACGTAATACTCAATGGTGAAAATCTGAAAGATTTCCCCTAAAACTTGGAGCAAGATAATGGTACTCTCTCTTAGCACTACTATTTAGAATAGTCCTGAAAGTCTTGGTTAGAGCAAAAAGGCAAGGAAAATACATTAAAGGAATCCAAATTGGAAAAGAAGAAATAAAACTATGACATGGTGTCATATCTGGAAAATCCTAAAGATGCCACAAAAATTACTGGAAGTAATAAATGAATATAGCAAAGTGGCAGGATAGAAAATCAATGCTCAAAAATCAGTATATACAAACATGAAATAGAGGAAAAGGAAATTAAGAAAGAAATCCTATTTTCAGTAGCATCAAACAAGACCAAATACCTGGTATAAGCCTAACAAAGTGTGTGAAAGACCACTACAGTGAAAAGTCTAAGACCTTTACAAAAGAAATAGAAGACACAAAGAGAGGGAAGAATATTTCATGCTCGTGATTTGGAAGAATTTGCTTAAAATGGCAATCCTACCCAAAGCAATATACAGATTTAATGCAATTCCCATCAAAATTCCAAAGACATTTTAAAGAAAATTCAGCAAACAACGCTGAAGTTTATTTGGTATCATAAAGAAAAACTTGAATAGCCAAAGTTATCCTGGAAAAAAAAAGAAAAGAACAGCAGAGGAATCACACTTCCAGACTTCAAACTATCCTACAACATTATCATTATTAAAACAGTATGGTGCTAGAACAAAAATAGACACATGATCAGTGGAATAAAATCGAGAATGTGAAATAAAGCCACACCTCAATAGTTAATCTTCAGCAAAGGAGCCAAGAGCATACAATGGAAGAAGGAAAGTCTATTCAATAAGTGATATTGGAAATACTGGACAGATGTCTGCAAAAAATGAAACTAGAAAATTTATTAGCACCATCCACAAAAGTTAACTGTACATGGATCAAAACTGAACATAAGACCCCAAACTGTAAAATATTTGAAAGAAAATGTTGGAAAACACTCCATGAGATCTTTGAAATCTTCAGAGAAAGAATGACTACATCAAACTAAAAACTAGTGCACAGTGAAAGAAACTACCACTAAAACAAGAAAACTCACCAAAATCTAGAAAATATTGACATACATCATATAAAAGCTTAATCTCCAAAATACACAAAGAGCTCATACTTCTCAAAAAAAAAAAAAGTAAGTAACTCACTCAGAAAATGGGCAGAACTGAGCAGCAACCTATCCAAAGAAGACACACATGGCCAACGGACACATGAGAAATCTTCTACATCACTCAGCATGACAGAAATGCCAATCAAGACCGCAATGAGATGCCAACTCACATGATCAAGAATGGCCTATATTCAAAAGGCTAGAAACAACAAATGTTGGAGGGAGTGCAGAGGAAAAAGGGACACTTTTTCACTGTTGGTAGGAATTTGAATTGGTGCAATCTCTCTGGAAAATAAAATGTATATTCCTCAAAAAAATAAAGATGTAACTACCACTTGATCCAGGAATCCCACTCCTAGGCCTATACCCAGAAGCTACAAAATCTGTAGTCAGGAAAAATATCTGCGTCCTTATGTTGATAGCACCACAGTTGACAAAAACCAAGACCTGGAAATGACCTAAATGCCCATCAACAGATAACTGGATGAAGAAGCTGTGGTCTAGATACTCAATGGAATTCTCTGCTGCTGCTAAAAATATGAAATTGTACCGTTTGCCACAATCTGGATGGAACTGGAGGGGAGCATGTTAAGTAAATAAGTCAAAAAGAAAAAGAAAAATGCATAATGGTGGAATATAGTGAAATGAAATAAACAGTTAAACCCCAGGAAACTCCACAGAACACAAGATGATGGAGGTTGGCGGGGAGAGCTGGAAAGGAAAGAGAGGGAACAAGGTGGTAGTAAAACACTCTAGAACTCTGGTGGTGGGTGTGGTGTGTAATACCCATCGACTGAGAAATCAGCTCAATATCTTATAATGAGTTTGGTTTGTAAGCAAAAGAAATAATAATAAAATTATTTTATCAAAATATATTTCCATGTCTTCACTTGTGTAAATAATGCTATGATGAACGTGAATGTGCAGATATCTTTTTGAGTTAGCATTTTCATTTCCTTTGGAAAAATACCCAGAAGTGGAATTGCTAAATCATATGGTAGGTCTATTTTCAATTTTTTTGAGGAACCTCCACACTGTTTTCTATATTGGCTGCACAAATTTAAATTCCCACCAACAGGCTACAAGTGTTTCCTTTTCTTCACGAGTTTGCCAGCACTTGATATTTTTTGTCTTTTTGATAATAGCCTGTTAACAGGTGTGAGGTGGTATCTCATTGTAGTTTTGATTTGCATTTACCTGATGATTAGTGATGTGGAGTCCCTTTTCCTGTACCTGTTGGACATCTATTAGATGTCTTCTTTGGAGAAGTGTTTATTCAGAGCCCCTCCTCATTTTCAAGTCAGATTGATTTTTTTCTCATTATTGAGTTGTGTAATTTCTTTATATATTTTGCATAGTAACCTCTTGTTAGATAAGAAATGTTTTTTCACATTTGGTAGGATGTTTTCACTTTGCTCACGGTTTTCTTTGCTGAGCAGAAGTTTTTTAGTTTGATGCAATTCCACTTGTTTATTTTTACTCTTGGTGTCAAATTTGAGAAATCATCATCAATATCAAGAAGCTTCTCACCTCTGCTTCTATAATTTTATCGTTTCAGTTCTTACATTCAACTCTTGAATCTATTTTGAGTTATTTTTTGTGTGTTGTGTAAGACAGTGGTCTGGTTTCATTTTTATGCATGTGTCTATCCAGTTTTCCCAACACTACTTATTAAAGAGTTTATACTTTCCCAATTCTTTATTCCTTTTTCCTTCATTGGAAATTAACTGACCATCTACACACGGGTCTACTTCTGGGCTGTTTTTTTTTCCTGCTGGTCTATGTGCATTGTGGACTTAATTTACCTTTCCTTATGACTAATGACACTGAAAATTTTTTCAAGTGCTTTATTTTGCATTGATATTTCTTCAGTGAATTATTATTTTACTTGCAGACTTACAGGTTATTTGTGTGTTGTTTAAATAATTTCCAAATATGGAGATTTTCAGATTCCTTTCTTTTATTTCTAGTTTTATTTTCTGTGTTCAGAGAATGGAATGCTTTTTGTCTTGTTCAATACTTTTAAGTTTGTTGTTCTATGGATGGTCCAGAAATGGATTATCCTGGTGAATGTTCTATATGTATTTGAAGATTATATATATATATATATATATATATATATATACACTCTGCTTTTGTTAGATGGAAGTTTCAATGCTAGTTTCTTAGGTCAATTAAAATTTCAGTGTTGTTGGCACTTTCTATATTGCCAACTATAGTAGTTTTACTTGTTCTATCAATTACAGGAGAGAAGTATGAAAGTCTCCAACTCTATATTTTTCTGTTTCTTTCAGTTCTGTAGTTTTTGTTTTATGTGGTTGAAGCTCTACTACTATGTGTATATAAATTAGCATTATTTTTTCCTCCTGATGAATTGACTTTGATCATTATGTGACATCTTACTGCTGTTCATATGGTTTCTTCTGAAGTCTGCTTTAGCCAGTGTTAATATAGCACTCTGTTTCCTTAGATTAGTGATATATATAATTTTTCTGTCTTTTTACATTTTAAATATCTGTCCTTTATTTAAAGCAGATTATTATAGATAACATATAGTTGGGTCCTAACTTTTTAAATCCAATCTGACAATTTCAGTGTTTTAAATTCCTGCATTAATTTCATTTGTATTTGATAGAATTAGTATTGTTGAGTTGAAACATACTATAAGTTTTCTATTTGTTTTATTTATTGTTTCTCCACTCCTCTTTATTTTCTACATTGAATTAAATATTTTATATTATTTGTTTCGACAATAGACTTATTAGTGCTTTCTCCAAGATTTAAAATAAACATCTTTGCTTGTTAGAGTTTACTTTTCAAATAACATCACTCCACATGGAGTATAGAATCATTACCAAACATACTTCCATTTTCTCTTTTGACCTTTGTGTTATTGTTATATTTTCTCCTCTGCACATATTATCAACCCCATAAATACAATTTACTATCATTTTTTAGACAAACAGCCAATTGTATCCTAGAGAAATTCAAAATAAGAAAAATATCTTTATATCCAAACTCTTTAAAAGCCATTTATAGTGCTCTTCATTCCTTTGTATACCATATTTTACTGTGCATACTGTGCACTTTTTGGCCAAATTTAGGAGGGAAAGATAAGGATGTGCATTATACATAGGAAACACTAGCTCCATATCTATATAAATGTTTTTAGTTATTTTATTTATGCTTATGAGTTAACGGTGTTACTCTAGAAATTAACAATTATATCCATATGCAAAATAATATCTTGGAGTATGATAATTGGTTTTATTGAACTTATGATGATCTTGCAATGAAGGCAATTTTGTCCAAGGATTCAATGGAATGAAACAAGGAATGATGTATTGTTGCCCACAGAGCCAGTGACTCTGACTTGATGAGACAGGTGATGCTGACCATGAGGTGAACAGCGCCACATTTCTCTTCATACACTGCAGGCAGCAGCTAGCAACCTAGTTGACATTTTTACAAAAATACAGACACTGTAAGTTTTAAGCTAACAGCTATTAAATAAACTAATGGACATGGCCACAGAGCTGCCGAGAGACACCCTGCACCTCCTCCCACAGAGAGTGTCATGAGATTGTGGAGGAACGCTTCTCGTACCTTGTCTTTGTTCTTGTTTTATACTTATTTGTTACCTAAAATTTCTTGTAGCATAATATGTTAAAAATAAATAATAAAATTGCTTTATAATGCAAAAAGCAATATCTATATAAATATAAATAAATATAAGCAAATAAAAGTGTAAATTAAGAATTTTCTACTAAATATTTTTCCCTGACAATATGGACCAAAAGCGTGGGTGTGCATTTGTAAATGAGAGTGCACTATACATGATAAAATATGGTGCATTCAGTTTTCTATCTGGTATGTTGTCTTCTACCTGAAGAACTTCTTTTAATATTTCTTGTAGTGCAGGTGTGCAGGTAATACATTATTTCAGATTTTCTTTGTCTGGGTAAGTCTTTAACTTATTTTTAGAAAGATGTTTTTGCTAAGTATATAATTCTAAGTTGACTATTTTATTTCCTTTATTATTTGAATATGTTCCATTACCTCCTGGATTGTAATATTTGACCAAACATCTGACGTAATTCTTATCTTAATCTGTCTGTAATGTTTCTTTTCTTTCAGTGCTTCAGAATTTTTCTCTTTAACTTTGAATTTTTCATTTTGCTTTTCATTTTGCCTTTCATTGATGTTGGGAAATTATTGACCATTGCCTCTTTATTTTAAATTTAAATTATCGAAGAAAACTGCATCAAAACATTATATAGTTGTAAGGTGTACACTAGAGTAAATCTATATCTGTATATAATACACTAAGTTGATCATTGTTTGAGTTATTTCTTCACTAGACATTGATCCTCTTTGCCCAATTTGCCTGTCACTTTCTCTTCTCTTTCTGCAATTACTGATTATTTTTGCTTGGTTTAGTTTCATTTGTTTTGCTTGGTATCTCTAAATGCTACATATGAGTGATATCACATGATGTCTGTATTTCTCCTATTGGCTTATCTCACTTAGCATAATTCCCTTTAGGTTCATCCATGTTGCTGCAAATGATAGGATTTCAACTTTTTTTTTTTTTTTTTTTTAAATAGCACATCACCTCTTCAAATATTTCTTCAGTTGTCTTTTCTTATTCAGGACTACATTCTACATATGCCATACTGGTTGGTTTTCTTTAAAAATTTTAGGATAACTTTTTCTTTTCCCTTTCCTCATTTTCTCTTTGCTTTTTACTTCGGATTTTTTTCTACCTATCTTTAGTTTTATTGATTATGTTCTTTGCTGTTTCTAGTCTATAGATAAACCTGAGAATGAAAATAATGTTTTTAATTTTTAGAATTTATAATTTTTTAGAAGTTTTAGGATTTGTTTTCTATTTCTGTTGCAACAAATGATCACAAGCTGTAGTTGAAACCAGAAAACTTTATTACATGACACTTCTGGAGGGAAGAAATCCAAAATGGGTCTCACTTGGCTAAAATCAAGGTGTTAATAAGGCTGTTTTCCTTCTGAAAGCTCTAAAATAGAATCCATTTCATTGCCTTTTCCAGTTTCTAGAAGCTGCCTACATTCCTGGACTCATTGTGCCTTCCTCCATTTTCGAAGCTAGCAGTATAGTGTTTTCCACTTTCTTTCTCTCTGACCATCATCCCCTTTAACTTAAAAGAATCCTTGGTAGTTTATCAACTTTTTTCTATTTGATATGTAACAGCTTCCTTATTTTGTAGCTTCTACATCCTAAGTGTAAGAAGAAATACAATGATGATTTTAGCAAATATTCACCTCAACAACTCACATTGGGAGGACTAACTGGTGCCTCAAACATAGTATATTCATAATGGAACTTCGGATTTTCTCCAGCCTCTTCCTGTTTCTAAGCTTATCTCAGTAATGTGTACTGTCCACCTATTTGGTCAAGTCAGAAGCCAAAGAGTTATTTTCTTGCATCCTGCACATCCAGTGTAATAGTAATCACCACGATTATTGATTCTGTTTCTAAAATAGATGTCTATCTCTTTCCATTGTGGTCATCATTTGTATGGCCCAGACTGTCATTGTGTCTTGTCTGAGCTTCTGTGTTAACTATAGCTTTTATTTTATTTATTTTTTTGTCCCTTTAGACTACATTGCCCACCCAACAGCCAAATAAAAAATCTGTCTAATCACATTCTGAAAACAAAAATTAAATCAGAACATGTCAAAGCCCTGATCATCATTATTTAAAGAGACTGCTCCAGTCTTCCATCATGTCTTCTGTACAACAGGGCAATCTATTAAATCTATTAAAAGGAGTCAGAAGTTAAACAGATTATAATCACACAGTGAAGGTATTAGAATGCAAAGCAATGTTTGGAAATTTATTTCAATGTAAAGTGATTTTCTTAATAACGTATTACCTGGAATTCATGTTTAAATTATGGGGCTTGTAAATTTGCTAGAGAGAGAGAAAAAGGCTTCTTACCATAGTTTATAAAACACCGTAAGAGGAAATCTGAACTAGAAATTAGATACATTGTAGATTGCCTGATTTGCAAAATGATAATAAGATAACATAAATAACTACCTCATTAAGTACTTTAAAATACCTTGTTATATTTTGTTTATTTAATACTCTACCGGAACATCTGTGGAATGAAGAAATGCACTTCCAACTTAGACAGGTTTGAAGAGTTTCAGCAATTGTGAACATTTCCCTGAACTCTGTAATCTTGAAAATAAAAAATGTTATTCAAAAAAGGAACTCTGGATCTCACATGATCTTTTCCAATTTATAAACTATGGGAATTATTGTTTCATCACTTTCAAAACTGACTTATGTTTTTGATGATTAACATTTGGTTTATTTTTGTAAATAAGGATTAGGGTTAGGGTTAGGATAATTGAAGTGCTACATACACTGACAATGGTGGATTCTTCCTCATGTCTTTTAACCCTTATTGAAAAAAATGTCCCTTATTATTATAGGATGAAACGTGGTTTGCATAGGGTAGTGGGAAGAAGGTAGGATCTTTGTTTTTGCTTGGTTTCCTGGCTTCTGCATTTCTTTTGGAAATAGCCTACTTCGAGTAGTTAAATTTATTCCTGAGAAGTGTCTCTTTATGTTTTCTTTTCCTTTCTTTTCTTTTTTAATTCTTCATGCAAGTACTTTGGTATAAGGAGATTTTGAAGGTGGTGGATTCCTCTGCAATTGTGACTTCCCTATGATCGGGGTGTTTAGTTGGGTAGAGGTACGCAATCAGCGGGGGCCCATCCCATTAAAGAACACATGATTATTAAACACCCCATTATTAAACACTGAGCTATTTACTAGGAGTTTGACGGTGAAAAGACCTACCCATAACAGGGGTTCATTTTAGGTGTCAGACATTGAGTGTGAATACAATGGGAAAGCAGTGATTCAACCATCACGCTTCTGTGTGGCCTTGAAGATCTTTTAAAATATTGATTGATTCTGAGTCTGTAAGTCCCCTTGTAAGACTTCTGGAAAGATTATTAGAGGAAGAAAATGAGAATGATCTTCGGAATAAGAGACCTGGATTTGAATCTGACTATACTACTTTTGAGCTTTGGACAAGCTCCTAAATGTTCAGAAGCTCAATTATTTTTCTTACCTTTACAAAGAGAATATTTATATTTTTTGTCTAGTCAGCTATAGTAAATCTTCTTGGAGTGCCTAAGAAGAAGAGAACCTGGACTTCATGGAAATAGCTTATATGACTATTTAGAGCTTGTTTGCTAATAAATTATTTCGATGTGGTAGAATTTAGTCAGAGATTTACTGCCCTTACCAGCTTGGTGAGGTAGGAAAAGTAGTCATAGCTTCTACTTATTTTGTGTCTTTGTATTTACCAAGAGTCTGACAACTGTATAGGGCAAAGTTGACGTATTAATTTGTGATATCACTAAATGCCTACTAAGTTTGGGATGCTGTAGTTGATAAAGTTCCAGTTTATAGAAAGAATTTAGGTTGTAACATGAGTCATTAATAAACGCAACTTTAACATTTCTATTTGTAAAGCATGAAACAAATTGGATACTAAGCTCATACATGCCAGCAAGGATAGTCTTGTTCGTAATATACTAGGATTGTGATCAAAGTGAATTTAAAAATTCTTTTGCTCTCTTACCAGAGGGCAAGATCTTAGAGAAGCTAACAAAAATTCCAGGTCATTTTAAACTGTAATGATTCTGTGGCATCCTTGGATAATGGCTCTAAAGTATGGTTCCCAAATTCCTGACACTTCTTCCTTCAAGAGGTGGGAGGTCTGTATTCCTTCCCTTTGAATCCTTGTAGATTATGATTGCCTGTCTAACAGAACATAGTGGAAGTATTTCTGTGACAGTTTCTTAAAATATGGATTTGGAAGCTGGCATTTGATTTGGTAAGATCCAGGACTAGATCTTAAGAAATCAACTACTTCTGCCTTTCTTGGTATGCTTGTTTTGGGACCCAGTCTGCATGTTAGGAGGAAGCCTAAGCCATCCTTTCATGAGGCCCACATGGAGAGGAACCGACACGTGATACCACTTTTTCAGCCATGAAAAGGAGCCTTCTTGGAGGTGTGTCATCCAACCCCAGTCAGGCCACATAGTGCAGAGATACTCTGTCCCCATTGAGACTTGCCCAAATTGCAGATTCTAATGCCAAATAAATTATTGTTTAAAACATTAAGTTTTGGGGTGTCTTGTTAGACAACACTAGAACCTAGAATCCTTCTAACTGTGAGAAAAATAAGTAGATACTTCTCAGCACATCCCTATCTATTTTTACTATTATTTGATCAATTATATCTTTGGAAGCAATACATGGATTTCTCTTGTGTCTGTTCCTTCTTGGAAGGTCTCCTTGCCCTCTGCCTGGCTCTTCCTGGCAGGAATCTGCAGTAGACAAAATTCAAGCTGAAGCAGGGTTTGGGTGTGAGCATCTTTGACAGCAGTGGAAGTCTGCACCATCTGTCAGACATTAAGTTTCTGAAGAAGTATTTTTGGCAAATAAGATATAATAATGATAGGTTGCATAATTCCTTTTTCTTTCTGGGTAGGGAACAACAGGTCATCTGACAGCTAACTCCTCAGGTGAGGACCCCTTTTCTAGGGATAGATACCTGGAATGAGAATTTAATGAAGGAGTTATTGCTCTGTTACTGGCTATGAGCTCAGTCAAGTTGCGACAATCCTAAATCTATGGCAATATTAAGATGCTTAGAAGCTCTGAGCATTGAATATACACATTAACCCGGTGTCTAACTGTAAGCAAATACAACAAAATTATGATTTCACCAAAATGCTTTTTTTTTTAAGTGGATTTAACCACTTGAAGCAGACTATTTCCAAATGAAATTTGATCAAATTTGCTAATATCTTGTTCTTTGGGCATCCCTGATTAGTTTACTTACTGGGTAACCATTATCTAGCCCTCAATTGCTTCATCCATAAAATAAGTAGATGGGGTGATCTTTTAAATTTCCTTTCAGACCTAAACTTTTCATCCTGCAACTGTTTTTGCAAACTTTCAATTTTGTTTGCTATATTCTTTAATCTTTTTTATTTTTTATTTGCTCTAGCTTTATTGAGGTATAATTGACAAATGATAAAATGCGCAAATTTGAAGTATACAATTTGAGAATTTTTGGCAGACTTAGAAACCTATGAAATTATTACCATAGTCAAAATCATGACTACATCTGCTTTCAATACACATTTCTTGGTATTCTTTGATAAAACTTCCCTTCCACCATTGCCCAAGCCCCAGCTACCAGGCAACTATTGAGCTAAATGCTTCATATTACTGTAGATTAGTTGGCATTTTCCAAATGAGATCATTCCAGAGGATTAGAATGATGATTCAAAATAAATTAAATCGAAGAGTATGTTTCTTTTCCCCTTGTGGTTTCTTTTATTAAACATAGTGATTTTGAGAAACAGCCATGTTGCAGGCATTAATAGCTTATTTTAGTTGCTGCTTAGTATAGCTATACAGCAATCTCTTTATTCATCCATTGATGAATGACTACTGGTTGTTTCTACTTTGGGGTTATTTTGTATACATGTGCTACAAAAATTCACGTATTTATCCTTGTAATTCTTTTTTTTTTAAGGAAATGTGCAGGCAGAAATGAACGCGAGCAGGCAGGCAGGCAGGAAGAGAGAGGAAGAAGCAGCATTTTGTTTTATTTTCACTTCATTCACAGTGGGACCTGGTGGTATGTGGTTTGCTTATTTGAAGATGACTGACCCAGCCGCTGCTCCACCAGGCATGCCAAATCTTCCTAATTCTTACATGGATGTCTGATTTTGTTTTTCTGAGGTAAATACCTGTAAGTGGAATAATTGAATCATATGGTAGAAATGCGTTTAGTTCTTTAAGAAACTGGTTTCCAAAATGACTGTTCCATTCCATTTTAGTTAGTTCCTCTGTATCCTCATCAACATTTTCTACAGTCGTTCCTTTTAATTTTAGCCATTCTAATAAGTATGCGATAGTATCTCATTGTGGTTTATTTACTTTAAAAAATGTCATTGGAAGACATTGCATCATAGCATTATATAAGTTTACAATGTGAAGCATCATAAATCAACATTTGTATATACTACATTAAGTCTATTATCACCAGCAGTCCAGTTCTTTCCACCACATCACTGACCCCATTACCTCGCTGACCTATTTCTCTTCATCTTCCCTTCTGGTAACCACTAATTCGATTGTATAGACAAAAAGTCTATTTTTGTTGAATTTGTTTCATGTGTTTGTTTGGTTTCTCTCTATCTCTATATATCACATAACTAAGAGCATTGAAAATCTTTTCATGTGCTTACTTACATATCTTCTTTGGTGAGGTATCTGTGCAAATATTTTGTCCATTTTTTTATTTATAGTTGAGTATATACTTGAAAAATTTTAGATATATAATTTTTGAATGTTTTCTCTTAGTCTGTGGCTAAATTTTTAGCGTTTTAATGTTTAGTATGTTCTTACAGAGAAAGAGTCTTAATGCTTGTGAATTATTTTACAAACAAGCTCAAAGGAGCATAGATAGATCTGGGAAGAAAATATTAGCAAACAATTCAATAGTTTGTTGAATGTCTTTTTGCAAGACTTCCTTAGGTTAGCATTTATTGATTGAATGTTGTGTATACATTTTACCATAAATATGTGATCAGTAATGTTTAAACTTGCAAGCAAACTTTAAAAAACAGTCTCCAGTCTAGAGAAGGCCCTTGCTTATTTTGAGTTCTCATCATGCAATCCAAATTAAAATCCTCATGCATGCCAACTATATATCTATGCTAGATTGTCACCTATATCTGTATTTCTTTATCTGTATATGTTACTTGCATTGATAGTCAGCCTATGTCATTGGTCAAGCATAATTGTTGGGAAGGTCTTTCTGAACTCAGAGGCAAATTAAATAGTATTATGAAAATACAAGTCACAGAACCCATATACTTCACTACACAGTAAAGAGCTGGATCTTTCCTCAGGCTTTTCTCCAGACAGTTATTTATAAAACAAGATAAATTATAAGCAGTGAGACCACACTGACAGCATGTAGAATAACAGTTTATAGAGGTGGAAGGAGAGAAAGATAAAATACAAATCCCAAAACTACAATGCACAGAAGTCTGGATTTATTTTTTATAGTGACAGAAAGCCTTATAAGCATGAATTCTCCAGAGGACCTTGCATCATCAAGAAGTTTATCATTTATTTCAGAGATGATTGGAATAAAGTTCTTGAAGAGAATACAGTTTGGGGGGAACATATTATTGACGATTTGATAATAAAAAAAGAATTTATATTATGATATCATCTGAGGCTATAAATAGTATAAGACTTGCGGAAAAAGAGTCAGAGAGGTGAATGGAGTTAAGTTTGAGAGTTTTTCTTGAAATAAATATTCTAACTATAGAACAGAAAGATGCAGTTCACCGTGGGTGAGAATGGAATAGGTGTGGAATGGATTTCTGTATGGTGACAATATTTGGAAAAGGATCTTCCTAAGCAACCAATTATGAAGTCTTCTAATATTAAAATGCTTATCTAATGTATGAAAAACTTGATCAACAAGTCTTTCACTGTTATGTTATTTCCCCTGCTGGAGCTCACTAGTGTTCGAGATCATGAGCTTTTGAAACAGCCTCGCCCTCCATTTGAATGCTAGCTTTATCACCAGCCCCGTGTTCTCATATGTACAATACAACTAAAAATTCCTACCTCATGAGGTGGTGACGAGGATGACTTGAAATGCAGGTAAAAGACTTAGTGCCTGGCACTAAGGTTTCAAGTGCTCAACAAATATTAAATATTGCAATGATCATTATTGCTACCTTTGAAATCTGCAGGTGAAGAAACCTGGGGGGAAAAAAAAAACAAGCAAGAACACTGGCTATCAGTATCCTATAATCTGGAATTGAGAATTGACATCAGGTTTATTTTCATTTTTTTTCTCTGATTTTAATAAAAACAAAACCCCAAAACAAAGCAACCCCAAAACTTGAGGAAACTCCCAGAATTGACTGTTTTTGGAAGGTATCTCCTGGTGCTTTGTGTGTTCCATCTGGGCTGCAGTCATGATTCTACCTCCTTGACAGATGAGGGAGGTCACCGAGGTGAAGTGTTCTTCTCAATGACACCCAGGTCGAAGGCAGAATTAAAAGTATGCCTCAGGTCGCATAACTCACTCTATGTTCAAGAGTCTCCGCTAATCCCTGGTGACATTTGGGAATGGATTCAAAGGCATTCCAGCTGCAGAATCATGCCAGTGTACTGGTTATCAATTATTTCGTTGATCCTTTAGCAAATCCTCAAACTGGTATTTTTGCCCTCCAGGGACACAAATCACAAAGCTGACCTTAACTGCTTTGGCATCTCCTCTGTTCTCCCAAGACACACAAAAGAGCAGTACAGGACCGGTCATTTATTGTTTTCCCACGCAAGTCACGCTCAAGCCCAGACAGATAGAGAAGATCTGTCTTTAATGAGAGAAATGTACCATTACTTGGTCATAAATTCAACTTAATGGTAATTTTAGTAGGGCACTTTGCCCAGAGTTGTAGAAACACAAATCAAAAATTCCAAATTCCAGGCGTATCCTCCTAGAAACTCTTTTGGCTACTCCATCCCCTTTACTTTTTAAGGAAATCATTTTGCCTGGTTATAGTCCTCAGTTGCTTAGAGTAGATTTACACAAAATCTAAAATCACTGTGGCAGCAGTGAGGGAGTGGGCGGCATGTCTCAAATTATTTTTGCCAAACCTTCAGCCTTGACTTCAGTTGTCAAGGAGTCACAAATGAGCTGATACACAGATTTGGAGTAGAACCCAGCAAAAGTAGTTTGAAGTAAGGATAGTCAAATAATTGTCTAGGAAGGTTTTCTTTTTTCAGCTCCTCCTGTCATTGGCCAATTTCACACCAACTAATAAGGGTAATTGCCTCTCTGAGATTGCAGAACAAGTGTATAATCACTGCAGAGGTGACATCATTCATTGCGGGGTTAGAAGGACGTAGAGTATATTCAAGCACCACGTGACCATACACCCAGGTGCATTCTTAGAAGTTGACTTGAGATGATCTTCTTGTCTTGTGTTATCGCCTGTGTTCACTTTTATCATGGCAGCTAGCATCTTTTTTTGTGTTTAATCACTCACATGTTGACTTTACTAAACTATGTATCCTCAGGTGCAGGATGATCTCATATCTGAGTTTACTTCTCTAGTTTCCAGGCCAGAGCCTGACACACGACAGCAATGTTGTTAAAATCTGTTGAATGTGGTGCAGCCTGGTGGAGTAGCGGTGGGGCAAACCCAAGGCCCTGGGTTTGCTTCCCAGGGTGAGAGGGGAACAGCCAAGATGAACAGCTACGTAAAATATGCTTCTTCCTTCTCTCTCTGTCTGCTTGCCTGTTCCCCTTTATTCCTGCCTACATTTTCTTTTAAAGAATGGTTGAATTAATAGAAGTCTAAATGAATGTTCATGGCTTTCCATAAGGTCTGACTTTAAGTAAGGAGCCTGGTAAATGACAGTTTCTTCCTATTTTCAGAAGATAGACATGGTCAGATAGACAGTGCTCTGGAAGTCAGGGATCAGCAAACAGAACTGAAGATAATGGCCTCCCACAGGTAGAATACTGGTAATCTGTTAAAAATAATACTTCATTCATTTGAACAAATATGTGTAGATTGTCAGTATAAGTCAAAGCATTATTACCAGGTATGGAAGAACGTTCAAGGTGACTGAGAATCAAATAGCTTACAATATACTACTCTTTAGTTCTAAGAACAATGTGTAAAGTTATCAAAACCTTTTCCATAATAGCACAGCTCTAGCCAGAGATAGGAAAGAGAAAATTCTAGCTCTCCTTTCCTGATTTGGTTTTGTAGGTGGGTCTACCTTCATTCCTTTTCTGAGTTGCAGAGGGGTTTTTAACTGGTAATTTATTTGTATTGATGTCCACAAATGTAGAAAATGGGAAGATACGAATTGCAGTACAAAAGAGGCATGGTATGCTATGCTTGGATCCTTATAATTCTTATAATATAAACTTATATTATAAGGTTTTTTTTATTTATAATATAATAAGTGTTTTTATTTATAATAAAATATTTATAATAAATATAAATATTTATAATAAAATAAGGTTTTTTATTTATAATATAAACTTATAATATAAGTTTTCTTCCTAATAAGTTCCCAAGCTCTGAAGATGCTGCACGTCCAGGACTAGCTGATCTAAAGTAAGCATTGATACTCACCTTCTCCCAACTCTTATTCTCCCTTCCTGTAGTATAACCCCACAGAGTGATTCTACTTATATAGCTTTGTCAGTGTAACCTTGGACTAGGGTCAAAAAAATAAGTTTAAGTAATTTTATAGGCAGTTCTTAGTGACCTAGGGCACTTTTAAATGTCAGATAGCTTCCTTTGCCATTTTGTCCATGTGCAATGGGATGTCGTTCCTGCCATTCATTAGGAATAAAAATAATTTTATCAATGAAAGCATCACATAAATTTCTTGTTAACAAAGGGATGCCTACATGTGAGCCATTTTACTCATGCAGTTGGTCTTATGTGAATATCTACGTAAAATGATGGCTTTCAATTAGCAGTTGGCTTCTTCTTGTTATCTGTTCTGACTAGAAAAATAATGGTAGCTTTGGTCTAAGTGTGTCTGTATGTGTGTGTGGCAGGGGAGTAGCAGCCAGGTGTTTCTGTCTTCTAGACAGTTCTCGTAGTCCAGCCAAAAGAAAGTCCAGCTTTCTGATTAGACAGCTTTCAAAGAGAGAAAGCAAATTTTCCAAGAATCACTTTTAGTTATTTTTCTCCTCTCGTGATGAAAGACTTATCTAAGCATACTTCATTCAGGATTCTTCCCCAGTCTTTGTTATCGCCCACCCTTCCCTGATTCACCTCTCAGACATTCATGGATTTTAAAATACGTTGGGATATTTTAATGGTGTCTGCTGAGTAGAATTACTTTCTTCTATGTAACGTTGCGACACCAAGTAGAAAGCTAGCACAGTTTGTCTGGCTGTTTGTAATTAGTTCCACGACATTGTTATAATTGTGGCTTAGCTTAATCACAGGCTGCCACATAGTTAAAATAATTATGGGCATTTGATAAGATAATGCTCTGAATTCATATGATGCCTCTTTTCCAGCTAGCTCCACACGTACAAACGAGAGCAAAGAAGGACGGTCAAGCATTTTCTGCACCTTGTTTAGACTGAATTTCAGGTCCTCTTCCTCCTGCCCCAGGAAGCATTTTAACCAGCATTCTAAGACTCAGAGGTGCGTAAAATGAGATCGAGCCTGTTTATCAGAAAATAGGCTGCACGAATAGCAACCTAGTCTGTGTGAATGGAGTAGTGCCAAGTCCAATGGCTTGTTTACGTAACTGATAGCTGCTGTCTCCATTAGCAGTTCTCTACCTCCAGAAGACAGCAGTCTGATCATGGATCCTTCTGAGAATGACTATGCAATTACTATGGCTTACTGACTGTTCACGCATTCATTCACGGCGTATGCCTACTCTGTGCGACGTGCCATTCCAAACTCTCATAGTAAACACAGCAACAGCCCTACCTTCATGGCACTGACATTCTGGATGCAGGGGGACTAAGGATAAACAAAAACCAAAATAATGGTCTTGTATATGATGAGTCTTATGAGTAAATTAGCATTAGGAAGTAGAGAGTAGAGCTGAGATAGTTTAGACAGATTAGAAAATATCATTTAAAGACAATGACATTTGAACAGTCATGATAAGAAAGAATTTGACAGATGAAGATTTGAAGGAAGATAATTCTAAGCAGAGGAAGAGAAACTGTAAGGGGCTGTGTATGATGGGATCAGTGATTCTGGGAACAGTGGGTAGCGCAGAGGGGCAGGAGGAGAATGAGTAGAAGATAGTTTGGGGAGCTGAGGAGCAGCAGAGGGCACATCAAGTGATTGTGCCCCATGGCGACAGGTTTGATTTAAAGATGATGGGAGTTCTTAGAGGGCTAACATTGCCTGATTCATATTTTGAAAGATCACTCTGCTTGAGGAGACTGGATTTAGGGAAAAGCATTGAGATGGAAAAACTAAGAGATTAAAGTCTATTTTTTTTAAGATATGTTGAGCTTGAGATAAGTATTTCACATCCAAATACAAACCTAGAGCTAAGGAAGTAAGTCAGAATTGGAGATATGTATTTCAGAGTCCTTACCATGTACTCTAGAGTATTTCTCGCCGGAGCTCTGCAGTATTGGCCTATCCTAAGAAAATTTTTTTAAAAAAACTAGCTTGCTTATGAGTACATAAAGAATAATACAAAGTAAGTTACATAGAATGTGATTTTAACATTTTTTCCTCTGCATTTATTTCCTTAATAGTGAACAACCCAAAACTTAGATTTTCAAAAATGTCTTAACTTTCAAAGGATCTCCTTGAAAGAGTTAGTCAGTCTAGCAATGCTGCCATAGCTTAGAACTTTCTTGGAGTGACTGGGACTCACTCAGCTAGATTTGCTTGTACCACACCAGAAAGTTGGCCTAACTTTTTCATAAAATGACACCTTATTTTTGATTCAAAAGTAGAATTGGCTTGAAAAGACATGTATTCATGGACTTGTAATATTTTATTTAAAAGAAAGACAAATATTTTACCAGAGGGAGATGACTTGACACCACTGATGATTTGAAAATAATTTTGCCACTTACTTTGGGAATTCTCAGAAAAGTGTCTGCATGTGTTTTGAGTACTAAACGCATGGTTGGTATAAGTACGCAACCTCCCTGTGATAATGCTGAAGTAAATGCTGTTTAATTGGATTTGAAGATTTAGTTTCATTCATTCATTTATGAAGAAAAAACTATCATGTGTCAGATGGTTTTCTCAGCAGAAAATAGGCAGTTTCAAGCAGTAAAATAAGAATGCTAGTTTTTAGAACTTCATATTTGGTTTAAAATATTGGTCTACCTTAGTTTCTTTAAAAAATCCCATTTTTTTTGCAAATGATTCAAGTAATCAATTTATTGAAACAAGCACAAACATTCAAATGAATTTACTGGACATTAAAATTTAACTTCACTTTTGCCTTTCCTGTTTTCTTCTTCTTAGCATATTTCCAGAAACCTAAATCTAAAGTAATCTGTTTCTCTAGGCTAGAAAAATCCCTCTCAAATGTGGAACACACTTTTCTTTTTTTTTCTTCCTCATTTTGTAGTTAGGAGGTGTTGACAAATCTCTGGGGTAGCATTCTAATAGTTTCTAATAATCAATTCATGGTTGTAAATGACTGGATTTACTACAGCCCCAAATTTTAACTGCAAGTAAGATGCAGATCAAAGAAATACATCAGTAATGATGTAAATTACCACTTTTGCAAGTAACAACATGTATATTTCTTGGCTGGGCACCTTGTGCCTGTCTGAAATCATAGCCTATACAGCTTCCTTAAATTGCCAATCATAATCACTAAGAACAAGAAACTTTCAGTTTTCCCCATGCTACTGCTTTTCTTAATTTTCCAGAGATTCTCTGCAGCACTTCTCTGCTGTCATACGACATATGTCATTATATCGTATGACATTAGCAAGCGATCCTCACTCCTAGTTTTGACGGAGCAATGGGACAGTTGTTGCCTTGGCCTTTGTTTAGCTTTATGGTGCCTACCCACTGACCAGGGCTCTCCCCAGCCACAGCTCCTTCAGCTCCTGCAACATATGATTACAATCAGCTTCACTTGTTCCCAGTCCTTTTAGCATCTGTAGTGGCAGCTGGTGCCTTTCCCCCTTCATCAGGAAGTGCATTCAAGGGTATCCAGCTAGAAACTTCCCCAGTAAGCCTTCATTCCTATTGCAAATGACAAAGTAAGGTTTCCGTTGGAGGTATGCTTATCTGGGCTCAAGTGTGATCATTTTGGTGATCATCCATCATCAAAATGTTTTCATCATGGGTAAGACTAGTGAAAACAAAATCCATTCTCTCTTTCTTAATAGACTGGCATCCTTTTGACTCCAATTTTCATCATACAAGGGATGAGTAGAATGACATTGATTGGCACTGATCTTGTTTATTTTTTCCAGTCTCAATGAGAATTGCTCTTCTACCATGGGTTTCCCTCAAGATCTACAATGCCGATGCCTGGGATTCCCTTTTGTGAGGATTTTTCTGCATTTTTGCTTTTGGACATCTGTCTGTCTTTCCAGAATTAGTAGAACATGTCATTGTTTCAGTGATGGCTTTGTCCCTTCTTCCTGGGTAAACAACACTGCTGTCATCCACCTGCTGGAGGTAAACTCCAGCATTCTGTATTAACATAAGTGCATGGCACAGAGGTGGTGAAGATAATCAGCACAGGTCAGACATGTTGGAAAACTGCTCTAGCTTATTAGAAAGAGCTGTAGTTTTGGATGTTCAGCTTATGTGAAAATAACTGTGACCCAGAGAACTGACTTCTTTTTAGCATTTTCTCCCTGAGAAGGCTTTTGGGACAAAAGCTCCCATTTATGAATTTTTGTCTTTCAATTTTATAGTAAGCTATGTTTCTGGAAGTCAGTATTAGAGCAGGAAGTGTTGTGAGCTGACAGCAGTCTTCGGCAGATACCAAGATAGATGTGTCTCTGGAAGAAAGATTAATTGGAGGCTGATATGTTTAGGAAAGCTCACAATTACTGAGTGCTCCCTTCATGCCAGGCAATAGGCTAGGAATTTCTGCATGCGTTGTGTCATGTTCATAAAGTTCAAATTTTTGTTTGCTAGTTGGAATATAGATTTTATTTAGGTTGACTCAAATCTTGATTTTACTCATTTGTTCTGCAACATTGCCTATGTCGCTTTGTGCTTGAGGAGAAGTGCATTTAATGCTGTAAAAGAGCAAGAGCGGTAGTAAATAATTTGCCACTAGACATGTTCGCAAAGTAAGCAAACACATTTAAATGACAGAATTAGTGTGAATCAGCACAGCCAGAGTCCAGAGAGCTCACAGGGAAAGTTCATGAATTGGTGCTGTGGACAGAGTCACTGGGATTCTTCATCAACATTTCCAGACTTCCTCTTTCAGCAATACTCTTCTCCCACACAACAGATTAGAGTCATAGCTAGACTGTCCCCCACCCCGCCACATCCTTGAGATGTAGTGTGGCCCTGTAACTGGCTCGGCCAGTGAAATGGGAGCAGAACTGATGAGCGACACCTCAGGCAGAAGCCTTTCGGATCAGCGCCCAAATTGTCATCTTCCTGTCCTCCATCCAGAGCAACCAACCACCTTCCAGAAGTGAGGTCTCTGTCACCTTGAGTCCCAAGTGAGGACAATGGGAAGACACATTCACTACTGACCTTACATAGCATAGTGAGAAATAAACTTTTGTCGTTCGATGACATTGAGATTTGGGGGTTGTTAATGTTGGCCCGTTTGGTTTCTTCTAACTAATAGAGACAACAACTAATCAGAGAGCAGAGACCCGGAAGTCCTTCCTCCTTGCGTCAGCTCTTACTTCTGAGTGGTTTAACGAGACGTGAATGGACCAGATTCGGGTGATGATTGGACAGCATAGTGGTCATGGAGACTGTGCCACCAGCTGCCTCCCTTTGAACACACCCCCAGCCACTTTCCACCTGTAAAGACTTGACTGAGCTATTTAACCTCTCTTGGTCTCAGGGTTCTCATTTGGAAAGTGATGATAATAGTAGTACCTACCTTACAGGGTTAATGTGAGGTGAAATAAAATAGACCACACAAGACTCTTCACATAACGCTTTGTGAGGTTCTTGGGGAGACAGGGAACTGGGGAGGCACTGGTCAACAGGCATGGCGTTTCAGCCACACTAGATGAATAAGCCTTCGAGAGCTGCTGGACAACATTAAACTTGTAGTCAAATGCGACATGTTAGACATCTAAATATTTGTCAGAGGGCACATCTCACATGAAGGATTCCTTCTGTCTTAATAATTAAAAATAAACAAGAGCTATCTTTAATCCTCCAATGTCTTTGAGATTGACTTGATGGAGACTGTCGTCGTAGGATCTTATTGTTTGAATAGTTGATCTTTAACATTCCTCCCAGCTCTAAAACTCAGTGCTTCCATGAAATACCTTGCTTTCTGGTTCCTAACTTTCCTCACTGTTTGAGTTTTGTGGTGCACATGGGAACCGATGCTTGCAGTTTCTCTGGCTTAGCAAGAAATCCATCTATGAAAATATCCATTTATTCTGCCTCAACTTCGTCCTGCTGTCCTACTTCATCATTCCTTGAAGTGTTTTCAGAATTCTTTTTGCCTTTATAGTTGCTTGCTTCTTTTTCATTCTGAAATAGCATTTTTCTTTTTGACTTTTAACACTGGACCACATCAATTTTCCTTTTAACAGACATGTAGCTAGTGAATAAGATCAGGTGTATGTTGGAGAGAAATTTCCCCAAAAGATTATGGAGGTTTTTGACAAGTGTTTTCAGACTTTTCTAGAGATACTGAAGAGGAGAGAGGAGAAAACCTTGTTAGACACATCTTGATTTTAATATTACTCCCAAATTTTCCATTTGCAGGAATATTTCTGACTTACTGTGCTTATTTTCCTGTGCTCTCTCTAAGAAAGAATGCACTGTCCCTTGAAAAAGTCCTCATTGGCTGAAAATGTTTTGTTCAAATATAAAAGTGCAGTGTTAAGTATTTTATTAAATGTGGTTGGGGACAGAGACTCTCACATTAAAATGCATCTGTGGACTGCGAAGCCGAGAACAGGGTTGTGCAAGGAAAATGGCATTGTCTAGAATGAAGGAGAAGGCCAGAGTCTGTGTCAGATGTGAACAAGTAATGCCAAGGTTTTTTGTAGAAAAGATGATGATGGGGGAGGATAGCTGAGCTCCTGGGACAACAGCCTGTGAGACAGGGGTACTGGAAAGAGGAGAGGGGCAGGAAAAGCTAGCCAGGGTGGAGCAGGGGTGAAAAACTGCAGCAGGAAGAGGGAGGAGACCAGAGGATACAGAATCAAGGCCAGGCTGCAGGCAAAGCTCTCAGGACCTGCGGCCAGAGAGAATCCCATTTGTTCAGTCCAGAGACAGGAAAAAGGACATCCTCTTAAAGGATCGAGGTTACAGGCTGAAGGAAGAAGATAGATAACAGGAAAGAACCCAAGTTCTCTAGGAAACCAAAGAGCAAGGCCTGCCTCTTCTTCCCCCTCCCTCCCTCTCTTCTTGTTCCAACTCTTCTCAGAAGACAATAGCTTAACCTGAGACCCTGGAAATGGGCCAAATCATCTGAAAGCAGAACATGAGTCTCTTAGCCAGGTGACTGACAGAGAAGTCTTGCTTGAAGGCCAGGAAGGGTGTGTCTCATACTTTAGAAGGGTCATATATTTTTACAGAATAGGCAAATGCACTGGGAAGCATTGCACTGGAGCTCAGCTTACCAGTAATGTGGCATTTGACTGACACTCTAGAAGAGGTGACTGAATTCCCCTGCAGAGGGTATATAGTATCTTGTCCAGAGTTGGTGCTCAAAGGGTACTGTGCGAAGGAGACAGAAGCTGATCAAATGTGAGGGAGGGTGTTGAGAAGGGACTGGAGCCATATCCCGTGCTGAAGAAGCCAGAGCAAATGGGTGACTCCCCCTTCCCTTCTGCTCTCAGAGGGAGTGAGTAATGGAACTCTGATAGTAAATATAAGTAGGTTGCTTTGAACCTATGGAGTTTTGTCATTTGATGTACATTTTTTTGTTTAGGCTACATTAGTAGGTCACTGATAATACAAGGTAGATACAGGAAGAGATTGGAAAACAATCTAGACAAGGCTCCAGAATCCTCTGTCGATTCAGTTTCATGAATAACTACTTATCTTTTCCCTTTCACTCTTTATGACTCCCAGTTGAATCAGATGTGATTCAGCCTTAAGGGACTTTGATTTTTCCCGTTTGGGTGACTACTTCAAGACTCCCTTGACTTGCCACCTTCTTCTGATGGAGAGAAAGGATGACTTTGAGTGATCTTACTGTAAACTCTGGTTCTCCACTCATGTGTCCTTAAGAAGTTGCCTTACTTCTCTGAGCTTCGGTTTCCTCATCAACAAAGTGGAGCACCACCGCTACTGCCTAGGGGACTTGTCTGACCTGATGACACGGTACGTTTGCAAAGTACAAGGTTACGTCTGGCATATGGAAGTCCTCCAATAAATGTTTCTCTTCTCTCCAAATGCTGGGTATCTAGCCTATCTTCTTTGACCCAGTAATCTTGGAAGATCTTGCCCGAGAGAAAAGCTTAATGTGAAGGTCTCAAAAATTGCTCTAAAGAGATCAGATTTCCTCTAAATAGACAAAAGGGCATAGACAGTGGACATTGCGCTGTTACTTTTGTCTCTTAGTGACACACCTTTTCTTAGAATGTGGCTGCCTTAGGATCAATCCACTAACCCTTCCATGAATCCAACGGAGGAATTGACTTACTATCCCTTTTATGACCTATGTAAACAATTCCCTGTATTAAATTGTTTCTGTTTGAAATGACTTGGGTGGTGTCTGTTTTCTTGACTAGACTCATTACTCCATCCTCCTCAGTCATTCCTACTTTACCATCAAGTTGGACTTTAGTCTTTCATGTGAGGTTTGTTAAGTCTCCAAGACTAGACCCTGGGAATCTAGGCAATTGTTCTTTCCAACTCTGAGGTCTCCTTGAACATAGCCTGAGTTTCATTTACCCCTTTGGACCTTTGGCCTTCTGAGGGAGACAGTATGCTTGTCATTTTGTAGTAATTTACTTTGTATAGACACCAGTTAAGCTTCTTCCCACCAATTAGTTAAACTAATTTCTTTTGGGGGTCAAAGAATTAAGAGTCAGTTATGGTACCAACCTAAAGTCAACATCTTGAAAGTTTGGAATGCCATGTTAGAGGTGAAATTTATATCTACCTGTCTTTGATATATGGTGCAAACCCTCATAAAAAGCATGGATCCAGGGACCAAGGTGAGAGAATGGGAGCAATACTTCTCATGATTATGTTTAATTTTGTACCCATACTCTAGGAAATGCTTGTAGAGAAGTTTTATGATACTCCGAGGGATTCCCTAGTAGATTTAATTTTTTAGACAGTCAAAAGGGAACAAAAATCAATAAAAATGTTGGCCAAATTTTGGCAGATACAAACATTACACTATCTACTTTAAACCTTAGCTAGAACCTGAAAACAGGCTGCTGAAAAAAACTGGAAAGGTGATTTTTCTAGATTACTGACCATAATACCTGACAGAAAAAAAGAAATTTCATATTCTTTCTTCCTTTCCAAAGCGAGGCCATTAAATATTAATCTTAGGAAGTGGCTCTATATTTAGGCTCATGGAGTTGTCTAGTACTAACAAAATTATTTTCTGTTTGTCCCAGCTGAAAACTGAAAATATATTTGAAAAGCTTTAAAAATAATAGCTGTATGGTCAAGAAACTTGAGCAAAGTGGAAGCTGATATTCAGAATCTAAAAGGAATATTTTCTTTCCTGTAGGCTAATGTAAACAGAGGAAAAATAAAGATTTTCCACTTTGCTAAAACAAGAAATGCAACTCTTTTTCATCTCAGCTATTATGAAATCCTGGCTGTAGGGAAAAATTCAAAGTCTTTATGGGAAAAAAAATTCTTATCTGAGCAACCCCATTAAAATGGAAAATAAACAGGAAAAAAATGGGAACTGCTAAAAATCTAGGTGCCTACCAAAGGTTCCATTACCATGATTTATTAAGGCAAATATTAAACCTAGCCATCTGAACAGATAAACTGAATTATTCCATCATTAAAATATGGAATCCAACATTTTTTTTTATAAATTAGTGAGTCTTATATTGTACCTAATTTCTGGCAAACATTTAAAATGGAAAACTATAATTGCCCTATAGTATCTAATTGTTATTCTAAGTATGTCTCTGATTAAAATTATGTTGTATTTTTCTATCTCCAGATGGTATTACCAAAATTAATTTGTAAATTACTTTTGTTTGATTTAAAAGCACTTATAAAATTATTTTTAAAGCTCAGGAAAAGAATAGAAACTAACCAATTATTTTTCAGTTTAACATGATCTAGGGTAATTTTTAGTAAATGAAAGATACTTTAAATTTGTTGCATCAATTTAAAACAGTAATCTCTTTACAGTTATGAGCATTAAATATGATAGCTTTTATTCTACCAGGGATTGTTAATCAAAACAAGCCAATGTTATCTACAAGAAAAATAACAAAATTATAACAAACAAACTAAAATTTGCTGTTTTTATGGGTAGTCTAAGTATGATTAATGGAAGTATATAATTCAAACAGATATAAATGATGTAAGAATTTCTAGATGAACATTTGAACAAAAATTTATTAGTTTCTCAAATACTTTTGGTAATTTGAAACATTAAAGTTTTACTATGTTCAATGAAATGACAGAAAATCATTAAATATCTAGATTATCTCCAAAAAAAATTGAACATTAATTATTGAATATAAATTTACCTACTATTAACTTACTAAGAGAAACAATATTAGAGTCTTTTAGTAAACATGTTTTGTACTACACTGAGAAATTTACTGAGGAAGAATATACTTCTTAAAATGATAAAATGTGTAAGTGTGCTAATTCACAAAATGCAAGTATAACAGATAATCCACTATTGTTTATTTTTCACTAAGAATTAAGATTTTAAGGGTTAAAAATTCCAATAATAAATGTAATTCAAACTAATGAAAAAATAAGGAAAAAATCTTTGTATGCAAAGAGTTATAAAGAATGGATAAGTAGTTTTGCTCTAAAGTTAAGATTAGTTATTTAAAGTAAGAGGACAAAATATAAATAAACAATGTAATGTTATAACAAGTTTGTGAACTCATATGTAGTTTCATATGTAGTTAACCCAAGAGTGAAAAATTTTAATATCAAAACTAGAGTGGTGAAAAATTAGAATTTTTTAAAAATAAAAGTACAATGTTTTCATGAATTTTTGGTCTGCTCTTGATAACAGATTGTTACATTTTTTTCTTCAGTTTTAGGTCATCTGCTCATAAAGCAAAGAGTATGTTTTATCAAAATGGTTTTCTGTTCTTCATATTATTTCTACCATGTCTTTGATTACTTATGGACACGTAGTCTTTGCAAAGGCTAAGTTTTGTGCAGTTATGTCAGTTTCTGTATTTGCTAATACAATCACTTATCACTTTGGATAATGGATAATTAAGTATTTTTTATAGTGATGTGATCTTATTTGAAAACCTTTTGACATTTTGAAAAACTTCCTCCCAAATAAAATTCTAAATTAAGTCTTATTTGACCTTAAACTAACCTAGAGAAATACCAGAGGTCCCCTTATATATTTTGAAGGATTTGTTTTCTTTCCTAATACAAAGAGAGGCATTAAATTAATTAGGCTTAAATTGCATGGATAGTGTTGTTAATAAGAAGTGATGTTATATGTTCTTAGTGTAATGTTGTTAGTTATAATTCTACTTATTAACTTAGTATGTTGTATATCACAAAAATAAACCAAATTTCTTTGTCTTTAATAAGCTCTTGTCAGATCTTTAACCATGCGAATTTTAACTTTTTTTGTCATTCAGTGACAGTTGTTGTTTTACTCTGATATTTTTGCTAATGTGTTTCACCTTTAGAGAGATTCATGGAAAAGACCTTGACAAGTACTCCAGAATACAGGTCTCTGATAAAGTGAGGATCTAAAACTGAAACTATCAATGGCTTATAACAATTTGATAAAGTAAATCTTTGTAAATAAAAAATAATATTCTTATTTTTATGGGACTATATTTATTTGCATAAATTCAATAACAATCTAATATTGTAATAGGACACTATTGGACACATGGTTATTTTGTCAAGGCTTTGATTGAAATGCTATAGTTGAGAATAATATTCACCCAAACTATAGGTGTTGCAACTAAAATTGATGGAAAGTCCTTGGCTTAAATTCCTAACTTCAGAAGACTTTGAAAATCTTCAAGAAAATAATCTTAAAAAGATCTTCACTTATAGAAATAACCAGACCAAGTTGCGTGCAAACAAAATAGTCTTGCTGCAAAACAAAAATATAGTGATAATTGTAGAGAGAAAAATTATGTTTGCATCAATATAGATACTAGATACTAATCCCAGTTCTTTGAGGTTATGTTATAAAACTGTAGACTGCTCTGGATCCTGAAATTTCTACTTTTCTTAAATTTTCTGGTTTTGACTGTCTAAACAAATGTTTTTGATTTTCTCCCACCCTTTTGACTCAGGATCATTGAGAAAAAAATGACTGCTCTTAAATCTTCTTGTAAAGGATGATACCAGGTCACTTTTACTACCCAGAAGGCATCTAAACTTCAGGAACTTGAACCTTGGATCCTACAGACTCAAGGATTTGAACACTGTCTGGAAACTTAAAATCAAATTGACTAAGGAGGCTCCTCCCAGGAGCAGATGACTTCCTAAGGTGGACAGCTCTCCTTAAGACGCTGGTTTAAAACTTCATATACTTAACTCCTTTTCTCTTTCTCTTTCTTTCATTTACTCAGGTCTCTGATAAAACAAAGATCATAAAACTGAACTGAAACTATCAATGGCTTATGATAACTTGAGAAAGTAAATCTTTGTAAACAAAAATGAGATATTCACTTGTCTGAAAAGATAATGCCATTGTAACCCCATAGGTAGGTTATTTAAGTACCTCCCAAGTCATTGTTAAGAGAAGGGAGTAACATTTTAGACCAATAGATTTGTCTTCAAGAATTCCAATCTGTTCATAATATTAGAGACTTCTGGTTTTTCCCTGAATTTAAATGAGTTAGAGAGACCCTTCCAGGAGGTATTCATGAATCAGGATTTGTCTCCTTTGGCAGGTCCCTACTTCCCTGGTTAGGAATAAAAACAAATAGTGTGATGATCAGAAACCTTTCCTTAGCTCTTGAAGATATCACTGATTTTGTTTTTCAGATAACAGCTGCCCAACAGAGATCCTCAGATGGTCTGATCAGGATTGTTCTTGATGATAAGAGTGCCCTTGCATAGCTTTTAGCAGAACAAGGAAGAGTCCTGATCCCTGGCTGTACCTCGATTAACGTTTCTTGGGAAATTGAATCTCAGTTACACAAAAAATGGAACATTTCCCTTGGCTGAAAGGGTGACTCCTTCAGTATGTCCTTTCTCTGACTTATTTGATTTTGGCTAGTTTGGGTCTTGGGCGCTACAACGCTGAAGTATACTTCAAATATTGGGAATTATACTGATTATTATAATCATAATAACCCCCTTGGTGCATTGTGTTCTGTCAATAGCTTTAAATGAAAATTTACAGTCACTTAACCACCAAGAAAATGATCTCCTTAAGACTGGAACATCAGAAAAAAATTGAAGTGCATGACCAGCTTAAAGATTAAAATCCTAGCATTCCCTGGTGGTCAAACGGGTCACACCAGGTGCAGTCCACATACATTCCAAGGTCTCTAGTTCAAGATCCAGGGCCAGGGAGACAACCAATGATGAACTAAATAAAATAAATGTAGTGCTTTTTCCTCCTCTCTCTTCCTGCCTGCCTGCTTACTTGCCTTCTTTCCTGCTTCCACCTTTCTTTAAAGAAAACAGAAAACAAAACAAAACAAAAACAGTTATATTCACTGAAACTAAGCAAAACATCATGACCTATGAATGCCATACAAAACAACTTACAAAAACGGTGAGTACTTCAAAATAGCAGCTGAGGTTGGCACTAATGCCTTGTTGGCACTAATGCCTTAAATCTTGACCACATTTCTCAGTTGAACTGAGAGTTTGATCTAAAGTTGTGTGCGTGGGGGGTGTTGAAAAGAAATCGAGAGTCACAGAATAGAGGTTCCTGTGATAAATCTGCCAAGACTAACACCTAGTCTAAATACAGTTTAACGTCCCCTCGGATATAGTCTTTTTTTTTTTTTTCTTTTTCTTTTTGACACCTTATTTTATTTAGTTCTTCATGTTAGTTGTTGCCACACCTGGAATGTGAATCTGGGACCTTGGGAGGTATGTGGATTGTACCCAACTGCTACTCCACCAGGGCACGCCACCCAGGATACAGTCTTAACTGGTGAGCGTGACATTTTCTGGTTAGCATCAATGAAGTAACATTTTCCCTTCCCCAAAGGAAAATGAGATAATCTGCATAATGCCTTTTTTCTACTCCCTATAGGTAGGTTATTAAAATCTGAAATAATTCCCTCTTGCCTTATTTTTTCTCTTTCTGTCTATAGAAACCTTTGACTTGGTACAGCTTTTTAGTTTTTCTCTGCTTGCTAGCTGGGATGGAGTCTGATTCACGAAGCGTAATAAAACCAATTAGATCTTCAAAATTAACTTGGTTGGATTTTTGTTATTTAACAGAATGATCCTAAGTGCTCTCCTAGGTGACTTTTTTTCCTGCTTTTAATCCTATCCCTGTAATAAATCACGAATGGGAGCATAATGGATTTCAGTGAATTGTGTGAATCTTTCTAGTGAATGAACAAACCTGTGGGTGGTTTCAGAAATCCCCCGAACTTGTGTCAGAAGCGAGAGCAGTCTGGGAGACTGAGCCCTGAGACTTCGCAGTTTGGCTAACTGGATGACACCCCCACATTGTCCTCCATTCTCAGGGTTTGAAACCCAACCAGAATCACAAATTTTCATGATTGTAGTTTGGGCCACACAGCTGACCTTGCTTCTGCTCTCATTTATTTTCTTACCCACTCTGTCTGGACTAGCTTCATTCGTACAGCTGTTATCAGCTTCTGGTTCCTCTCTCCACAATACCTTTCACCTTGTACTTAGCCTTGCCCAGCTCTAGGCCTCATGGATGCAGGATAGTTGGAAATAATACAGCTCAGCTGTGATACTTCACGACGACGGCCCTTTAACAGTCCTACTGGCCTCCTGGGATCCAGGGGTAACCTTTGGTCATTGAAATTCAAACTTTAAACTTCCTTTAGTACTCATCAGACCTGGATTTAGTGCATCTAGGGCAGCTCATTAGGTACGTGGGGAGGATAATCTCCCTTTGAATTAAAGGAACATTTCTATCCATGCTAGCACTTCCTGAAAGTTACTTGACTGGGTGTTTCATAAATCTGACTGATCATCAGGGTCATCGGGGGATCTTGTTCAACTTTCACATTCTCAGCATGTTTCATGGATTTTGATTAGAAGTCTGGAGTTTGGTTCTGGAGTCTGTTTTATTTTAATTCAATTAGTAAACGCCTGAGTTGTTCTTAGGTTTACTCACCGCATCTGTGTTCCTGGACTTCTGCTTCCCGTCTTTCCAGTGCCCACTTCTGTATTTTCCTTGTTCCTACTGGTGTGGGGAAATCAAGCGAACATGTTTGGTATGTGTTGGAGGCATCACGCCTTAGCTCTGGTGCTGGGACTGGCAGTTCTCTTACTCTGTCCAGTTAGGGACAACCCTCCTCTCAGACATGAGGACATTTCTTGTGCTCTCTCCAGCATGTGTAACTTTGCCACAGATGGATGGATGGATACCAAATATATTGACTACCTCTATAAACAATTTCCTTCGATTCAATAAACTTTTACTGATTTGAGTTATATCCCAGGCACTGTGCTAGGTGCTGGCAAGATGAAAACAAGGGAAATACTCACAGTTTAAAGGGTGTGACAGACACATAAAGAAACTGCCATAATACTGTGTGATAAACACTTTAGCAGAAGCAAGTACAAAGTACTATGGAAACTCACTTGGGGGAGTGATTAATTTCTCCTAGGACGGGTCAGGAAAAGTCACAGGGAAGAATTTACATTTGCAAGGCGATCGAAAGTTCTCTTAGAGGTCAGGGCAGAGGAAGGCCTTCCAGGCAGAGAGCAAAGCCGAAATGAAACTGAGGAGAATAAGAGTGCTCGCTGTGCTCACGCAGCTTAGATTGGGTAGCTTAGTGGGCCAAGAGCAGTGTTTTTTTCCAAGTGTGATCCTAAGGCCATCTATACTGTCATTTCCTGAGGAACCTATTAAAAATGCACGTTTCAAGGCCTCCACCTCATACTAGTTTTGAATATCAGGCGTTGGGCCTAAGCCATCTTTATTGGAGGTGATTTTTAAGCCAACCAAAGCAGTAGCTCTCTGCCTGCATATATTATAATCACAGCGAGGGGCGGAGTGGGGCTCTAGAAAATACTATGCCTGAACCTCACCCTCAGAGATTCCTATTTAATGGGTCTGGGGCACAGCCTGGACATCTGGATTTTTTTAAAGCTTCACTGGTGATTCTAAAGTAGAGAACCATTATACCCAATTTGAGAACCACAGAGCATCAGATTCAAGAACGTAAGTAGGCACCCAGAGAACTGCTACAATTATGGGGGTATAAGACAGTCACCAAAGGTTTTCATGCCAGTGTTTGGTTTTAATTTTATAGTGATGGGGAGAGAATGGAAGAGGTGATTCCTACAAGCTCACATTTCTATTCACCAGATCCAATCTGGATGGTTTGTACATTTTTAGTGTTGGAGAGAGGGATGATCTCCTGGCTTTGCCCCTGCATAAAATAGCTCCACTGTGTCCTCAGGGTAACAGTTTTTCCCTCCCCTGGTGTATAACTCAAATACTGCGTAACAAGCATTCCTATGGCTCTTGTTACGGATGCAATGGGTACCTACCTACCCGAGTCCACTGTTGAAACTTCTCCATCTGTACCCTAGGTTAATTCTGAGCCATTCAAAGCATCAAGGAAGCAAGATTGCAGGGAGACTTGGGGGTGGGAAGCTGCACAGTCACATAGATTCTATTAAGCTCAGAGGACCGAGGTGTAAACTTTACAAGCCTCTCATGTTTATGAATGAAGAAAATGTGCTGAGTGGATTATAGTTCTTTCAGCGCACAGAAAAGTTGTGGGATAGACCGTGGTGGTATAGGAGTGGGAACACGGGGAGAAAGTAGAAGACAGCAGCAGTTGCCACCCCACATTTAGGTTCTGAGACCTTAGTGTGTTCACCTGATCAAGACGGAAACAGTTATTTCTGTGTGAACATGTGTGAAGGGGAAGGAAAGGAGACCCAAAGTCTAGTGCAGGAGCCGCTTATCTAGCAGGTAGTCACAATGACTTCCATGGAATCTCTGTCTCTTGTGGTCGCTTTTATTTTGTCTCCTGTAACTTTTTTTTCTCCATCCTTTCTCCTTTCTTTTAGCCTGCTGCATCCTCACCACTCACCATGCTCTCAGGAATAAACAGCAAAGTTCACTAGCCAGAAATTTTTAATGAACTCATGAGTTATGACCTTTGATGAATCTTAAAACTGACAGCAATGTGGGTAATTTTTTGAACCAACCCTTTCACTTTATAAATGAAGAGGCAGGAACTCAAAAGGAAGTAACTACCCAGAGAGAAGTTCACATAACTAGTTGGTGGTAGAATTAAGACGAACCTTGGTCTTTTGGTTTTCTGTGTCTACATTCTTGTGTCTACTGCACTAAGCTGTCGTCACAATGGTGTATTCTTACGTACTGCCTGCTCCGACTGGTAAATTTGACACTCATCATGCTTTGCTCCTACAACCTTTTTGTAGAAAAAGTACAGCAATTAGTTCCTCGTGTTTTCTAAATCAAGAAACGTACTTCCTTAAAACCACAGCTTTTACCAGAAAGGAAGTAGAAATATACAAGATATGGGATTTCAGGTTCTTATAATTTTAAGTGCTATGATCAGAATTTTCATATGATAGATCCTACTACTTGCCATCATCATGATTTAAAGTCCCAGAACCACTACTCTGGGACAAGGGAAGACTTTGGTGACTCTGTGGTTGAGTGAAGGGAAGGACATCATGTGGTTACATTACTTTGGTGCTTTGACTTTCATTTGTTTCCTTATGAAGTGTTCTGACTTTGTCCTGCTGGTGTTCTCATTCCAAGATGTGGGAATTGAGTTCATTACCTCTCTTGAAAAGCAATGCAGGAGTGCCTTTGGCTGTGGCTTTGGGGAACCTGGGAATCCAATAGAGAGGCTGTGTTGGTGCCTGGCAAAGAGCAGACACGCAAGGGTTATTTGTTGAATTGAGTTGAGATGAAGTTCGTGAAGCTGCGTCCAGTTGCTCCTGGAGGAACCTCGGACAAGTTGCTTCCATTCTCCAAGCTCACTCTTATCTCCTACACAGTAACAGACAGGAACCAGACAACCTCTGATGTTCCTTCCCGCTCAGAGATTATATATATTTTGGCTTTTCTTTTTTAAAAAAATCCCAGAAATTTGGACCTAGGAGAGACTTTGAAGGTCAGTTAGCCTGACCCACAGCTTGTTCAAAGCACAGCCAGACTATTCAAAGAAGTTGAGATCTGGCAACTTTGTGGCTTGTGTAATAGTGAAAGTCTGCCAAAAAGAATAATTCAGATTAAATATAATTTGAGGGCCAGAATTATTCTCTTTTGCTCAGTGCTCATCAAGTTAATGAGAAATAGTTAAATATCTATTTTTCTCTTATTTTCTTCTGATGTACTGCTTACAGACAGCAAAATGCACAAACCTTAAATGTGCAGCTTGATGATTTTTTATGATGTGTACATGTATCCCGGCATGCAGCTGCATCTCATATTGAGTTACAGAGCATTTCAAACCCGGAGAAAGCACCCTCATGCCTTCTTCCCATCACTATCCTCTTGCAAGGGACAGAGATCTAAGTTCTATTGCTATATATTTGTTGTGCCTAATTCTGAACTTTGTAAAAATGGAATCTCACTGCATATAACTTACTGTGTCTTTTTTCTCACCTTGTACCTGAGATTCATCTATGCTATTGCATTTGCCAGTGTTTTCTTTTAACTTGCTGTCAGTGAATTGGATGTCTAGATCATATTGTAATACCACCATAACGTAAGAATTTTCCAGTGCAGTGTATTATTACAGCTCAGGAGCAAAAGTCAGAAGTTTGGGGTTCTAATCTTTATCCCCTACTAGCTAATTGAACTTCTCTGTAGACCTTTTCCTCATTTGTGAATGAAGAGGTTGGACTAAAAAGAATCATTAGCAGTATTTCTAATTCTAAAGTTCAACAGGTGGTACATGTATTGCAAACGCAGTCGGCAACCAGTAGTGGACGCAGTCCTCTGACTGAAAAAGAGCTCCTATCAGGAACGTGAATTCGATATCCTGAAAAGCATATGGAATTGTAAACCTGAGATAAAAAACCAATAAAAAAGAATACAGAAGAGGCTTATATGAATCAGAAGGTGAAAAGGACAATCCAGCTGAAGGTAGGAAGCATGCTTTATGTGCTTACTGTCATGATGAAAAAAATGTCAGTAGGAAAAGTTGGGGTGTTTGTGATTATGTAATAGATCTCTTTAGACACTTGGAATCCTTTGACTGTAAACTGAAGAAGCTGAAGTTTGAAAAGGAAAGTATCTTTTTGTTTTGTTTCTCTAAGGGAGTCACCATATTTAATTTTAGCTAATGCATGAAATGCACATAAAAGGACTCCATAAACCGTGAAGGTCTCTGCAGATGAAAAGCATTATTATTATTCCAGATACAATATGAATGTTGTCGACATCGGCCACCATTCTTCCCAGTTGCAGGTGTAACAACCAACAGAGGATTTTCTTTTGTTCCTTTGCCATGACCAAGGGCGAGTGTCTGAACCCAGCACACAAATAACAGCTGCGATTTTAATTGAGACGTTTGAATGGATAAGCAAGGTGTACACAGAACTCATAGCAACAGATAGATTTTCATTTGGGCAGCCTCATTATTATTTCCTCAGACTTTGAAAAGGGAAAGTTTTAACAGACCTCTTGGAAGTGACCCTTGTTTTTCCCCCCACCTGTTCGCAGTTACTGTCACAGAATGCGTCATCTTTCTCCCACGCGCACAGTGGGAAAACAGCTTTGCCATCCAGAGTGGAGTCTGTTTTGCTGTGTCAGGGAGACAGGAGTCTGCGTATGGCTCATTGTCCATTTCCCAATTAGGCTCCCTCCCTAGACACTGGAGTTTCCTGCCCAGAGAGCCTGCCTGGGATCCTTATCATTTCAGCAACATAAGGCAGCATTGGAGGCCACTGCAAACCAGAATTTTGCCAGAATGCTTGTGGTCTCTCTCTTGCCCTTTTAAAAAATGTTGCAATTTTAGTCTTGTCTTAGCAGGATGAGAAATTGTCCTATCAATGTTCTCACCCAGATTGGTCAACCAAAGGGAATTTGCTTGCTCACTCACATTTGCTGCCCGGATCTTCTTGGATGAAGATATCTCCATGGCTCTGTTCTTCATTGGGGTGACTTGCTGGTATTGAGCATAAATGTGTTTGTCCATTAACATTTCTATTATGATAGACTTAACAGCCCTGTTGTAATACACCACACACACACACACACACACACACACACACACACACACACACACGTCCTAAGCTAAATATTAGAGTTGTACACTAGAAATGGTTTCAGAGTCTAGAGAACCCGGGTTTGAATTTTGGATGTGTCCATATACTTGGATAAGCATCAGTTATGTACTTTGTAAAATGGGGATAAAAATACCTTCATTACTCTCAGGATTCTTGTAAGGTCAAGAGGGGCTAAGCATGTACAACTTCCCAGAGAAGTTTAGTTCACAGTAATTGCCTCATAAACAGTGGGTGAAATAATTGTTTCATAGATTGTGCAACTGGGACTGATCACCCAGAGCAGGGAAGTGGCCAGCCCAAGTTTTGCAGTAAGTTAATGGCAGACTTAAGACAAAAGTTAAAACTCAAGCCTCCTTCCACTCTGGAGCAGGAGGTCATATCCAAGAATTGCTTGTACATGTTTGGAGAAGAGACACACCCAACCAAATCAAAGCAACAAATGAAACAAAACACTTGAATAATGAGAGAAATTGTTAAGGTTTGGTGATTTCTTAAACTGAGTGCCTGTAGTTGTCTGTTATGGGAAGAAAGTTTTCATTTTTGTGTTTGAAACAGGAATCTGTGTTTCAGCATTTCTTTCCTGTTCAGTCAGAGGCGGTATTCCTCTGAGGAGACTTAGATCATGAAAGGAAAGGGAAACTAATAAAATAGATTCTTGCAGCACTCGACAGAAGTGTAGATTTGCAAACCAAAGCTTTGATTTGTCAGAGTCAGGTTTTGCTGAGGGAGGAGAAAGACCTTAAAAATTCAAAGGAAAGATCCTGGAGGAAGGAGGCTGTAGAGTCTGTGAAATAAAATTAAGTAGCAAAGAGAAGGAGGAAAGAATCAGATTAATATCCCTGCTCCTTGGGTTTGCAGGGAGCAGGGAGGGAGAGAAGTGGTGGTTTGAGGGTTGGGATGAGCAAGCCGAGTCTGAGGGGTACTCAGGTCAGGGTGCTGGAGAGCAGAGACATGGCGTGCCTGCAGCGATGCACTGCCACTTAAGGAGAAACATGCTTGCTATTTCTTTTGGTTGTTTATTAAGGACCTTCCAGAGAGAGCCACCTGCAAGTCACCCATGAACTGTCAGCAGAAGGTGATACTCCACAATGTTCCCGGATTTTGCCTGACTCCATGTGATCTGCTTATTTGGACATGTCTCTTTTTAATGGCCACTAAATTCCATGATGCGTAGGCCTGGCTCCTGGAAAGTGGATCTTGATGTGGAGAGGAAGAGTCTAGGACTCCTGCTGGGTGCAGCAGCCATCTTCATGACTTAGGTTTCATTTTAATGGTAGGGATTTGTAGAGATAGAGATTAAGAATGTGGTCTCTGGAGACTGGCTAACTTCCTTTTATCCTGGTTCTCTCCCTTTCTTTACTGGGAAACTTTGAGGAAGTTTCTAAAGTGCTCAGCACTTTGATTTTCTAGTCTGCCAGGGGGCTTCATCACACCACTGATCACATAGGTGTGCAGTGATTCAGTAAATTAATGCACATAAAGGACGTAGACCAAGATCTGGTACATAATAGCGTTCAGTAATTGTTATAGTTGTTCCAAGAAACTCTGACTTTTTTTTTTAAATAATAACCAAGAGGTAAGTTACAGTTTTACTATTTCAATTTTGAGGGGATTATTCATTTGGTTATATATCCCTTCCTTTGGACAGTCTTTCAAAAATATTTTTGGAGCCTCTCTATATGCCTGACAGGCACTGCGCAAGGTGCTAAGACATAATGCAGATATGTCCCTGCCTTCATGTAGTTTGGACCCCCAAAGAAATCTATTCCAATACCTCTTTTCTCTTTATCTGACCTGGGGTCCCAGGCCCAATTACTGAATGTTATTTCCTCGTGCTGGCAATTGGGGTCTTACAGTAGGGCCATAAAATGATTGGTATATGGGTTTAATAATGTCAGAGGAAATTTTCAGTTAATCCCTTGGACTGTGGGCACACTCAGGATTCAAAGGCCAGACCAAAACGGCACGAAGAGAAACAGAGAACTGGTAATTATCTGTTGCATTTGGGGCATGTGGAAAGCCAAACCAAATTACTTTAGCCTAGGAAAAAATTATTGTTTCTTCTCTTCACATGAATTAGTAGTTTTGGTAAAATTTTTCTGGGGTCTCCCTTCCCCTCTTTGCTTTATTCTACCAGGTATTTCCTAGAAACCAGCTCATTGCGGGAAAGATCTAAAAGCAAAGAGGGAAATAACAACTTTCCATGTATGGGTTACTATTTGGGGAGGTCTGGGTTTTTTCTAGTATATAGCTTGTATGGAAAATTAAAGCTAGTTTCTTAGTCATACCAAGATGGGAATGCTCTCACAAATCCAGTTCACTCTTAGGGGCTTTAATTTTGAACTAAATTGAATAGCTCTGTTCATTTGCAAAGCAAATGTTTCGAGTTAGGTGATTTCCTATATCTCTTTTGTTTCTAAATTATATTTTATTACCAATTTGTATTTCTAAGGTGACGGCAAATGAAGTGAACATGTTTTAATTTTTAGGTTGGAGTCATTTATTAGACTTTTAAGAGGGGATTTCAATGTATTCCCCATTCAGGAAATGGTCATGGAAACTGCCGTCTTCAACATTTCATCTATAAATCTCGTTAAATAGTGTAATGAGAATTTGTCACTTTGTCACCTACCTGACCTTTTACAACTTTCAGGTCCAATGTGAAGTGACACCTTCCTCAACTTGGATGAAATGCCCACATATTTTACTGCTTTCTCACCAAGAAAACCCTTCAGCCAAAATTCAACCCATCCAAGTCAATTTTTAAACAAAGTGCATAACCAGAAATTGGCACAAACATTTGTGTATCATCCTTTCCATATTCAAAAGCTGTCTGAGACTCATTTGATTAAGCATTAAAAATAACTCTGCGAATGTCATTAGGAAGGCTGATGAACATTCCGTGTCTGGTCCCCCGAATTTGTATTCTGGGGATGCATTATTAAGTCCCTACTAAATAGTTTCTTTTGTAAGAAACTGATCATGCTCTCTAGAATCTGAAGGAATTATTTTCATATTGAACTTAGAAGGTTTAATTTTTCTATTTCCATTCAACAGAAAGGAAACAGCTGGTAAATTAGGGAAGGCTAGTACAGTTGATTTGGCTATGTCGCCTCCACTGGCTTCTTTGGTTACCAGAGCATCATTATTCCCACCAGGGCCCCTCCCTGCCAGATCTCCTCATTAAACTGAATTGTGATTAGAATACGAATAAATGACATTTCATTTCATATATGGCTCCTTCCAAGCTTCCATAGTCCTCTTTAAGTTTCCCTTTTACACAACTTTTCCCTGGCCTTGGGCACTCTTTCTCCCTAATCGCTCTTCAACACGGGATGTACAAAGAAAGTTCTTGTCACATCTTGAAGACCCCTACCGAAAGCAGCATCTCTTCATTCCCTCCTTGGACTCAGCTGTTGTCCATTCATGTACTCAGTCCACCAATACTAGTTCTTACAAAATGGGCGAGTGTGCTTGAGACTCAAGCGGTCTCTCTGAGGAGAACCCACTGGTTCAGAAGTGGAAATCCTCTTTCACTTCCTAAGATTTATTTCTTTATTAGGTGGTGGTACTTCTTTACAAAGTCAGGGGACATCAGAATATGTGTTGCATGTGGTCGAGGGGGTTCTAAATGTGGACAGAAGTTGACTGAAAAAGCATCATTTGGGGAACTTGTTAAAAATGGAGACTTTCCTGGTGCAACTTCCAGTAGTTCTGCACCCAGTTTGGATAGAGTTCTGAGAATTCTTAAGTAAGCTAGATTTGGCCTCAGTGATGTGCAGTGCTAGAGTGACAACAGTGCTGTTGGAGCAAGAGGACAGACACATTGAGGAAGGCCCTAGGAGGCATATATGGAGCTTGACGTCTGCATGTGTCTACAGGAAGGAAGGAGAGAGCAAAGTTAAAGATAACTCATCTAGTGTCTACAGGAAGGAAGGAGAGAGAAAAGTTAAAGATAACTCATCTAGTGTCTACAGGAAGGAAGGAGAGAGAAAAGTTAAAGATAACTCATCTATGTATAGTGTTTCTTAGTTCATTTATAAAATTCAGAGACTTACTACTCATTTAAGTGATGAGGACACTTCCAGGGCAATTTTCAGGAGCTTATACCACATACTGTTACCCAGAATAATTCTTTGATCTCAAAAAAATGGCAGTCAAATAGAATGTGCACTTTTAGATCACTGTAAGGAGTTTACTGAAGGCTGAAAGAAAGTAAAATTTAATTCTTTCTTTAACAATATTTGACCTTTCTCTCTAATACAGTCAAGCTATAGTCATAAGTGTTTGTATTGGTTTTACTATGTGTTTGTAATCTTCAACCTCACATAGACATTCTTTGCAAATACATTTCTCCATCAAGGTTGTCCTCGCACCCATTACAATGAACATCCACCTCAATCTTCTACCTCCCCTGCTTCTCATATTGCCCTCACTTTTAACGTTGGCCATGAATCTTCCCTACTTTGTGGAGAGCGAGGCACACCCTCATTTATTGCTAGCAAGTTTGTAAACCTCCCTGAAACTTCACCTCTTTTTTCTTCCCTTCTGCTATCATTGAGAAAGTACCCTTTTTCCTATCCCAAGCCTTTTTATTTTTTCCTGCAAAGGTTTGAATCTTATCCCTTCTCATCTTCAAATGACTTTGTTCTTCAAGTTTTCTCTTATGTCTCTTTTGCATCTTTAATCCACCTTTTTAACTGGATCATTTCTGTTAGCCTAGTTACTTCTATAGTTATCTTCCAATGAAAGTAACTCTTGGGGTGTGCCTTGATGGAGCAGTGGTTAGGTCAATCGCCTCTGAATGACCCCAAGACATATACTCCTGGGTTTGAGTCCCGGGTCTAGTGGGGAAACAAGCAGTGTGAACAACAAAATAAAAACAAAATAAAATGCTTTTTCTTCTCTCTCATCCTGCCTGCACATTTCCTTTAAAAAAAAAAGAAAGACTATTGTTAAAAGAAAAAAAAAAAGTAACTCTTGGGATCTACTTCTCCCTGTTTCTCTGACCCCTTCTTGGTCAAAAGTTTTCTATATCTTTTTCTTCATCCCCTCACATCTTATTCATGCTTCCCTTCATCCTCAATGTAGTGTTTGCTCTTTCTAACCTACCAAAACGACTCTAGAAAGGCCACCAATACCTACTATGTTGAAATATAATGTACTAAATATTTTATCGCCTTTCAGTGTAGTAGATCATTGACATTACCTTGTCAAGTGTGTTATCCTGACTTGGTGGCCCCAGAAAGTTCTGGTTCACCTCTCACTTTATGACCGTAAGTTCTCAGAAACCCCTTCATTCACCCAAACTCTGGTGTGTCTTTGGATTTGTCCTGGGTCCTGCACTCTTTTCTTTCCACACGCTCTTATGTGTTCTTATCCATTCCCTTGCTCTAATTTTTTTCCTCCCTCCCACCATACTCCTTGCCTTCTTCCATTCCTTTCTTCCTCAATCTGTTGATCTATTTAGCTATCATTGAGCTATCTAATTATCATCTATCATTGTCTCCATATAAATATATTGTTTGGTTTGTGAGTGCATTCATGATGTTACTACAGATATCATTCTAAGTCTTACTTTTTTCACTTAACAATATGCCTTGGAAATTTAATCATATAGTTTATAGAGATCTACCCCATTATTTTTAACTGCCTCATGGTCTTCATTATCATGAGTATTGGTAGTTATTTAGTCATTCTCTCTACTGTGAACATTGATGATAGTTATAGGTTTTTGCTTTGACAGAAAATGCCGTAACAGATATCCTTCTGCTTTTCTTCACGTATACACTTCTCTAGGAGAGAAGTAAATTCAATGGGTTACAGGATATGGGCATTCTAAACTTTCATAATGATTTCCTATTTATTCTCCAATAGAGAATGCATCCATAAGCAGAATATAAGAATACTTGCTATCCTATCATCATATCAGTATCTGATGTGACTAACATTTTTTTTTTTTACCAATATTATGAGAAAAAATTTACTTTTTATGGCTTAATTTTTTATTTTCTGACTATAAATGGGAGTGGGCAACTTTTTTCAGATGTTATCAACCGTTTGTATATTCATTTCCGCAAGTTCTCTATTCATATCTTTGGCCATTTTTCTTCTGGGTTATTTGTATTTTTATATTCGATTATGTATAATAAATCTATTTAACATTTTTTAACTCATTTTACTCAGTAGGTAATTATGATTATCTTATAAGGTTATTTTGAGAATAGTTGAGGTATTTAAAGTCTTTTAAACAATTCCTGGTGCATAGAAATACTTCAAGAAATTGTTATTGCCGTAGTAGTTCAGATTTTTATTACCCTTACACATAGTCCTGTCCTATTACAAGATCCTACTAATTTTTCCTCAGGCCCAACTCAAGTTTTCATTTATTCATGCATTCTGTGAATTTTTATTGAGAAACTGTTCTGTATCAGAGGCTATTGTAGATGTTTGAGACCCATCAATGAGGTTAACTGATTGTCAGCGAACTAAGATATCAGTATGCATATAATACAGAGCCAGTGGGAAAAATTAAAGAGCAGGGTAGGTTGATTAAAAAACTAGGGCAAGGTATGCTATTTTTGATTGGGTGACCAAAGATAGACTCTGTTTTCAATAGAAACCTGTGTGAAGTGAGGGAGACCCATAGGAATAGTTGGGGGAAGAAACTTCTAGAAAGAAAACAGTAAGTACAGAGATTTTGCTTCATGCTAAAATATTATCATTACCTGTTGTCAGTGTAGAATATTGATCATATTATATTCTTTATTTGTGCTAAATCTTTGAGCTACAGTGAATATTTTCCATCCTCAGCATTTATCAGTCTGGACCAACCATGTCAGGTGTGTAATGGCTGCTGTACTGGACAGTGAAATTCTGCGATGGGGTGATGTCTTCTGAATTTTAGAAATAAGAGCTTAGTCTGTCGTCTGCCTGAAGGAGGCAAACATGATAGAATGGAATTTGTAAAGAAGGGAATGCTAGAGGAGAAAGAAACTCAAGACAGAATGGGGCAACAATTCATTTTGTAAAGGTTTGACTTCCCCATTAAATTACCTGGTCCCAGCAAAGAGTTGAATTAATAGTAGTGATTCAATTTGTGTCTTCTCATATTGTCTTCTTATTCTCTTTACTATTTGCAGAGAACTTGTAGACATATTTATTTATTGGCCATCTCCCTCTTACCATAATGTAAGTCTGTTTTGTTTATAACTATATTCCTAGAATAATATCTCTCACATTTTAGGAATTAATACGTACTTGTGGGATAAAACCAAGTCCTGACTTTAGGAAAGTTATAATATGATTGGTAGACAAGTGTTAGATCAAGGAAGACTAAATAAATAATAGGTCAGTAGAGAATTAGATTCTTAAAGAATGGCCTTGCTGATGGAGGCTCCAGGATTTCAAAGACAAGATAGATCCATAGGCTTTGAAGCAGCTTAGAAAGACAGAGATGGAATATTGGCTGGTCTTAAATGATGGCTGGCTTTTGGATACTTGGAAAGCAAGGGCTTACAAAGTCAGGGATGTATGTGATTAGTTTAATTGTAATAGAAATAGGGAAAATGTAAAATATCAGGTTGGAATAGTAGCCACTGAGTGGTACTGATGTTTTTGAGAATGCTAAGTACAATAATTTGAAAGATATAAAAAACGGATCAGAGAGAAGAGTTGGTAAGCTGTTCTTATAGCTGTCCAAAGGTATTGAGGATTGGACTGCAGTGATGCCTTTGAGGATAAGCAGGAGAGATAGAAGAGATGTTTGAAGAAAGGCCTCAGTGACTTTTGCTAGGGACTAAATATGCATCAGATTGTCAAATGTGTTGCTAAGGACAACTCCATGGTTCTGAACTTGGTTGACTAAGTGACTGGGCGCCTAGACTGAAAATGCCAAATGGTAAATTCCTTTCAGGGGTGGGGGCTGAAAGAGGAAAATGGGTTGAAGTCAAAGTGATGGAAGATACCCAAGTGGAAATTTCCAGTAAGCCTTCAGATGACTAAGAGATTCAGAGAATGTAGGCTCTTTCCAAATCTTCTGTTCTTCTGCTTATATAGAAAGTGTTTACTTTATATGTTTCCTGTGGCTCTGTTGATTGCATTCTTATGTGTGGTTAGAAGCTCCTCTGGCTTCAAACCTGTATTTGTTTTGGGCACGGGAAGAGTAGAGTGCTAATGAACCTAAGGTCATGGGTTTGATCCCCAAGACGGTCAGTTAGTTTCATGAGGAGAAAAATTGTGCTCCGTGGTCCACATACTTCACTCCTAATTCTGTCTGCTTGTTTCTAAACTACGTAGTTTTGATCCCAAGGGGACCCAGTGAGAAAGTTTCTGTGGTTGTGTGCAATCCATTAAACTGCTGGGAGAATGACTCCAAGTGGGTCTCTCTGGGTTGCTGCTTCTTTGCCTACATTCCTTCTTCAGCTCTGGGACAGATATCACATTGTCAGAGACAAGCGAGTGATCAAATGAGCATGGCCACCCACATTTGTTTTCCCACATTCATTTCGCAGGTAAATGACAGTGTGATAATCCAGGAATGTGTGCTTCTTCAGCTCAAGTGTCTATTTGTAAATGTTGGAATAGTCCTTGGACAAATCCACACAAGGCATCTTCCACATAAGGAAAGAGTTGCCAGCATTTGCTGTGATAGCATCTGTTTCTGTGGATACTGTATTTTCAAAAATCAATCCTAGAGGTTCTCAAATTGCTTTTCCAGTTGACGGATATACCCCTGGCTCCTGTGGGAGCAATCCCAAAGAGGATTTGGAATAATGTTACATGCATATTGAAAGATTCAAAATAAATCCTCACAGCTTAAGAAGGATTTGAAAATAGGTTCACTTTTCTTTCAGGGAATCGGTGTTTGCCACATCAGGGATATTTCTATTATTTGATATTATGGAAAATTTAAAAGGCTGAGGAGTAAGAGACCAGACCATCAAATATCATTGAATAGATTGCTAAGAATAACAGTGATGACTTAGAAGAACAGGGATTAGAACAAATATGACTGAAAGTAAAAGCAGAATACCTAAAGTTACATGCTGATGAACCCAGTAACACTGGTTAAAAAATAATATTTAGTTGGTACATAAGACAAAGAATAAATTATCTGCTTTATTTCCTTGAGGTGACTATGTTGATGAGAGTAGTTATTTTGCACTTATATGAAGACAGTGTGAAGCTATCACCTATGCAGTTAAACATTATTATATGGAAAGCTGTGACTATTAACTAGGCTGGGATGAAGAAACAGATAGATTCATGATGACACAACAAGAAAATACTAAACTTGAAATATTACGTTTGCTGTGTGATGCAAGTATTTTTAGCTTTAAAAACCAATACTTTTCACCTGGTTTTGTAAGTTAGAATCAAATTAAAGGGGAAAAGATGGTCACTTGGTCAGGGTCAGAGAAGCTGAGGCCATGAATCAGAGGGTATATAGAAAAGCATGAGACCCATTTGACCCAGCAATCCCACTCCTGGGCAATTCTACCCTAAGAACACCAAAAGTCTAATCTAAAAAAAAAAAAAAAAATACCTGCACCTCTATTTTTATAGCAGCACAGTTCACGGTAGCCAAGATGTGGAACAACCTAACTGTCCATCAGCAGATGACTAGATAAAGAAGCTGTGGTCTATGTATTCAATGGAACTCTGCAACTAGAAAAAAAAAGAAGGTGAAATCATTCCCTTGGCAACAACCTGGATGGAACTGGAGGGGATCATGTTAAGTGAAATAAGGCAGAAAGAAAAAGAGAAATACAGGATGGTTTCAATCATCTGTGGAATACAAAGGAGCAAAACAAATGGAAAAAGGGTGAGACAAAACCAGTGGATAGAGTCTACCTTAGACAGCACAGATCTTTAATTAATATACCCATTTGTAACTGTTACAATAAAAGTAGTGATGATAAAACGAATTCTACAAATACCTGGCCTATACCAGATTAGAGCTGATAAGCAGATCAGTACTGAACGTACAGTATCTTCATCTATCCACAGAGAAATTGAAAAGGTAAAAAAGAATAAACTATGACAATATGAGTTTTCCATAAATCTTAACTTATTAAATTTAATAAACTGACCTTTAGTCTGAGATGAAAAACTTGCCATGCTATTTAAATGAATTCCCTTCAAATGACATAATAGTGATGACTGATCTTTTTAAATGTTCTAATTTTAGCCAAATAAAGATTTTGCCACCCTGTATCAATTTCTCCTTTTATTTTTAGAAATGTCATGATGTTAAGAAATTTTGAAGTTTAGGAATCATTGCATGATCATGTTTAACCCTCAGGTACCAAAGTAAAGTAGATATTATTATGATTGGTTATCACTCTTTGAAATTTTACATAAATGGAAACATCCTCACAGAAGTTGTTTTCATTTATTCAGAAGTACCCAGGTAGAATTGTCAGAGCAGCAACCCAAACCCACGTTGGCCTGAATGCAATGCTCACTCGTCTTACCACTCCTGTGTGTGTTACTTAGAGGAGCACAAACCATTCTAGGAATTTTAAACAGAAGGGATTTAATACAGGTGATGGACGAGATTAGTAGTCAAATAAAAGAGGCATCAATGTCAACCCAGAAATGAACATCAGAAAGTCATAGTATCTCTAGGACTACAGAAACAGTGAGGAGGTGTTAGTTCCATCTGAGACAATCCATGAGATGGTCTAGGTCAAGAACGGAGAGAGAAGTTGCTGGGGTGGGGGGCAACAAGCAAGAGGGAGTTACTGCCATCCTGCCCCTGGTGCTTCTTGAAGCAAAGTGAGAGAAGGGAAGATACTGACTTCCTCGTCCTTTTCCATATTTTGTTAATGACTCCCGTTAGCCAAAGTATCCAGAAACTGGAAAACATAGGTGCTGGAAAATGAAGTTCCTTATGAAACAGAGTGGATGTAAGGGATGCTGGGAAATGGATAGGAGAGCAAACAGATAAACGACCAGCACATTCTAGCACAAATATTTATAAATTGTTTCAATGTACCTTTAACGATAGCAGTGAGGGCTAGAGATACCAGAAGAGGTTGTTCAACATTAACAGTCTAAGACAATTTATTTGGCTCTAAGAAGGAGATGGGGACATCTCTATTTTCAGATGACCTTGAAAGCAGAGGAAGGCAGAAAAAAAATAGGGTAGCATTTTGGTCTTGGGGTAAACTGACTTAAGTATTTTAGGTTCTATAATATTGCTGAAATAGAAGCTCTAGAAGAGAAGATATGGGAGTAAAACTCTGGATTTTTGCTGTGTTGCTTCTATCTCTTACTATTGTTTCCTTTCCCCTCTAGAAAAATTCTCTCTCTCTCTCTCTCTCTCTCTCTCTCTCTCTCTCTCTCTCTCTCTCTCTCTCTCTCTCTCTTTTCTTAAAAATTTGGGGTTGGAAAGTACCATTCCATGTTAACAGGGCAGGATTATGGATTCAGCCCCAACACTTACATAGAGAAATTGCCATGAATGGACACTATGATCCCCAAATTTCCATTTGGAGAGAGATTTTCCCCACTCTTCACCCACTCTTCACACTGGAAAGAGTGAGGGCTAAGCAGGAGTCAATGAGTTAAATAATGTAAGTAAGTTAGGAAATTATATGATAGCTATGCAAATCTTCAACTTTCCTGGAGAGTTTATAAAGAGCAAACTCTCTTCCAGGCCACATTTCCTACCTTACTCGAAGTCCAAGGTCAAATTTTACTTCTGATGTATTGCTGCAATCCTCTCAACTTCAATTTACATCTGTTTCTGTTTTTAGTGAGTGCTTTATTCTTTACAGAAATGTCTCATCCCATCAAAGAGTGAAGGAAAGAGCAATTAGAAACCAGATGCTACATGGACCATAATCATTATCCTTTATTGGATCCCAAAGTGGTTTTATCTCTCATCATAAACAGGTGAGGAAGACAATGGCTTTCAGCTTAGCTATATCCTGTAAGATGCCTCACTGAGAGAAGGCCAAGACCACCATCCACGTGCTGCTATGACCCAGGGAAGCTCAGCATTGGTGGTTACAGCCCAGTAGTTTCTGAAGCTCCCGTTTCTATAGCACATATTTTGCAATATATCCTTTAATCTCCATAAATGAAATGCATAGGTAATTTTAGAAAAAATTAAAATGATGCCTGAACTGAAATGGAAATGAAGACAAAAAGCAAAATAGCTTACAATAAAATAACATGCATTACAAGACAGAACTATTCGGGCACCACCCTATTAAAAATCATGACACGGTGAGATGTCACCTTCGTGGAGACTCACGAATATGACTGTTACGATGGAGGAAGCACAGTCAGCATGGCCAGTGATTTTTTTTATAAAATGATGAACAACCCTTGGTCAAGTTGCAAACAATGGAAATTACAACCTTCCCCTGTGATGATTTGTATGTCATTTCCTGGGGAATTCAGCTTATATTTGAATCATGTAAAAATGCTTTGTGTTTATAAACAAATTGGACTTATATTCTAGGCTTAGATGATTGTCAATAGGTTTAGCCCTGTTTAAATATCCCTATGAAATGTCTAGGGCCTGGACCGCTGCTCAGCTAAGGCCAGTGATGCCTTTGTCAATCATGGCAACAATACCAAATGTTCCACATGCAATCTAGGGCCAACATCGTCTCCACTGGAAACTCCTAGTTTAGGTTGACTGGCATATTTTTGAAGGGGAGTGATGAAGGAATGTGAATCTCTTGAAACTCTGGGCTGTGAATCTACATTTTTTTTATGGTCTCTGAGAGACTTGATCCAACCATCTCTCTTGAGAGCACGCAAACTTTGATCAGCCCTCAAGAGAGAAATAGGTGGATTATTGCCAGAGCTCTTGGCAAGAATCTCTATGACCAGCTTCTAGTTTTACTTATGTGGAAATAATAGGGCCCAACAAATACCCTTCCTTACTGAGGAGTCCTGAGATGGGTTTATATTGGGTGATTTATACCCATAAGGACTATCAAGAATGCACATTGCATATGAGTAAGTAGAGACACAGCGATGGGTATTGTTGAGGCCAAGTTAAATGCATTGGCTATTGGGCAGAAATGCTGATTTCTCTCAATAATATCACACTTAAAATGGCTTATCATGCAAAGGTGCATTATCTGTCTTTCTGCTCGTATCATATATATCCCGATTTGAACAAGAATGTATCCAGCAGTATATGGAGCTGTCTTCTGTCTGGATTGAGGTATGAATGGTGAGGTAGTGAAAACACTGGTTTTGATGTCTTCAGACCCAGGATCAAGTCTGCCCTGCCTATCAGTTAAGTAATGGCTTGGAGCATCCATTTTCTCATTTGTAAATAGGGTTTATACTCGTGACTGGCTCATGAGATTTTTATAAAGACTAATGATTATATAGGGAAACCACTGGACCTAATGACTGACCTATTATAAGTGCTTGGTACAAAAAAAATTTTTTAAGGCAAGGCAGGAAGAGAGGTTGAAGAAGCATGTCATTTATGTTCATGCAGCTGTTCATCTTGGTTGTGCTCCTGGATCCAGGACACATACCTGGTCCCCTGGGATGTATGTGGACTGCGCTCTTGGCCAGAGGCAGCAGATCTAACCACTAAACCATTGGGGTGCACCATTGGCAAATATTAACTATCACTACTGTTGGAGTGGTGGTCATTATCACTGATACGGATCTTTCAGGAAGCAAAAATTGTCATTTTAAAAAGAGACTGCATTTTGACTTAGATGACCTTGAAGGAAGACAGAATTTCTCTTTGGGATAGAAATGAGTTTAGGTTAAAAACACCTTTTGGGGACATTCAGGAATAAAAGGTGAGCAAGACTTTCCCCACCTCCACCCTGAGCAAAGCTGTGCTAGAGTTAGATTTTTCTGCAAAAGAATGTAATCTAAGTTTTCTAGCAAGTTCTTTCTAAGACAGAAGATGAAGGGTTGGGTAGGAAGTAAGTATAGTTGTTCCTGGGAGAGTCTGCAGACAAGGTGGAAGAATCTTGCTAGGAAAACCGGAGGCACATAAGCCACCAGAAATTCCCTGATCGATTTTGCTAAGTGATGCTTGATAGGAAATGGCACTCATCGTGGGTCCTGGACTTTATAGCCTCCTACTTTATCATCCACAAGCCCATTAGTGAGAGACTCCACCCAGAGCAGCCGAGTGTGAAAGGAGAGCTGTGTCATCCAGGCGGAATGTGGACAGAAGCAAAGCTAGTGGAAGATCATGGCCACTGGAGGTAAAAGGCTGAGAACAAACTGGATGCATGAGGGGGCCTGAAGAAGCTTAGCCCTCAGGAGACCCCAGAAACTCTGAGGGAGTGATGCTGGAAGTGATGAGAGCAGCACATGGGGAAATGCTAAAGAAAATGTCAGTATCGTTATTTCCCTAAAATCAGGTACAAAGCTCATGACCCTTCTTTACACGTGCGTCACTTTCTAAATGCCTCATGGGAGGTTTAAAGAAGGAAAATAGAATGGTCGGCTTTTATGCAGCCAGAGGGAAGTTACTCGTCTCCCCATCTTGTGCTCCTGCAAATGCTGCTGTGGGTTTGCTCTCACAGCATCTCTCCAGGAAAGAATTAGATTTATTGAAGCAAAAACAATGCCAAGAAATCACTTGCTTCTCAAATCTCTTGCTATGAGCGTACATTAAATACCACTTGCATACGATACACCCTATAGGATAGAAAATCTTTTGCCAAACACTTTGTGATTGCTCCCTGTTAGGCCGCGGTGAGAGTCAGTGACTTACTCCTGCTTTATTTATTTTGTACAATTCATACATCTTGTTGTAGTTCCTACCAGTTCTTTGAAGCAAATTCATTTTTAAATATCATCTGTCCATTCCATAAGTTATCTTCATTTTGGTGTAGGATTTGTTTCATTTTTCTGGGTGAGTTCTCACATTTATTTGTTGCAATGACCTTAACTCACAAAATTGCCTCAGAACAATAGAATTCTTAAGAAAGGACACACTACATCAACATTGTCCAAACAGGCTAATTAATCAAACATGATTCATTTTAATGTAATTACTAAAGAAAGATATATTTCATTATGACGCTCTAGCCATACATTTGCAAAATATGCTTATTAAACAGTAAATGTAAGATAATGATTAAGTTAGTTACATTTTTAGAAGTCATTAAGGTTGATACTCCTCTGCCATAAATGAATAATGATTTCAAATACAGAGTCAATTTAGTAAAAATATGATTTCGAACTAAGACATAGTGAAAGACCAGTCACTATATTTTTGTTTCAAAGTAACAGGGAAAAATAATTCAGTGTCTGTAAGTTTATTTATCTCACTTGGTCTATAAGTGTGATAAAAACATATGAAGCAAAACACATGGAGAAATCCCAGTTTTCAGACTTCATTAACTGTCTTAGCAAAAAGAGATCTCACATTTTCTTTGGAACTTTTATGTATAGTGAATACAAGCTAATGGTGCTTGAAAGTTTTGATATTTTCAATAGACATTTTAATTATACACATACACAGATAAGAGATGTGAGGAGACAGCTGGAGATTTCAGAGTCCCTCCTGCAGTGTGTTTAGCAGCAGGTACAAGATAAATATCCAAACAAAATCAGATTAACGGATTAACAGAAGTGACTTTGCTCTGGGTGGGTGAGTGGGGTCAGTGGGTGACTTGGATGGGATTTTAGAGATCTGCTTTCATTGTTCCTGCTTTTATATCAGTGCATTTTGGGCAAAAGAAAATGAGTTGTGTTTGCTTTGAAGGTACAGGAGGCCTGAGCAATTAAAAACAAAGCAGATCTCGAGGGTTTTGAAAGGCATTTTGAAGGTGCCTGTTGACGTGGTAAGGGAGAACCAGGAGAAAAGATTTCCCATTTTAGTTCCCATTTTCCTTGGGAAGTGACATTTTGATTTTTGTATTCTCCTTTTTTAAATTCAAAACAATTATTTCCTTGAAAGTCCACATCGATGACTGCTGAAAAATGGGGAGAAAGAGGGACCATGTTCACATCATCATGAATTAAAAGGAAACAGGTAAAATGTCTGTTTTTAAAGAAGTCCCTTTAATTCTAGGCTTTTAGCTTGGTCAGTTATATGAAACCTGGTGGCAAATACTAACTTAATAGGGACTGGGAAGAATAAAGATAGTTTTGTGAATCTCCCGGGCCTCTATTATCTATGAGAGTCCCTGAAAAAAGAATTGTCTCAGATAGGATTTGGTTATTTAAATTGGTTTCTTCATCCTGTACTATATATTCTTAGAGCTTTCAGACAGTCTTCTCATCTCTTTTTTTTAAATATAAATCACACAAAAAGATTATCTATGTATCAGTTTCTAATAACTAACAGGAAGGTCTTTTAAAATATTAAAATAGCAATAAGCAAATATGTACTATAGGATTAAACACTAGCGTGAAAAACAAAAACAATCAGAAACAAAGAATCAACAGAATTTTTCTCTTTTTTTAATCCCCTCAGATTCTGGGCTTTATCACCATTGCTGGAGAGGGGCATAAAGAATTACAATTCTTCTACTTAAATTTTTTTAAATAAATGTTGCCATCATGAAACAGCAATCGAATTTATCTTTTGAAAACACAAATTGCCAGGTGATTTGGAGTGGGACAGCTCTTTCTTCTAGGGGGAGCCATTAAGATCTATCTCTAATAAATTAGTACAATCTTTTTAAGATTAAAATAGCAAGAACATTTTAAATAGTCTGATCATAACTTCAATAAGTCAAACATACATTTCTATCTAGCCTATAGGTTTAAAAAGTCTATGTGGGTTTAACTTATCATCCCTCATTCCATTATAAAAAAGAAGAAAGAACCAAGCTATTTTTGAACATCAAGATATTCATAAAGACTGTATAAAGTAAAAACAAAAACAAAAACTTCACAGATTGTTAGCCATCTCTTTCAACGATTTCTCATAAATTCTTCTTTCCTTATCAGTAGATAACCCTCATCTCATAAGGAAATACTTTCCAACATTTCCTAATGAGATCAGTGACTGCTTTTTATGATAGCTACTACTCATTGAGATGTTTAGGTGAAAGGGAAATATCTTCTATAAACCAGTAAACACCAAAGAATTATTCAGGGGGTGGGGGGGTGGGATGTGGCAGAAGCTGTTTTTATTTTCTCCACTTGCTGAATATCTGTTTTAGAGCAGAGAGCACACACACATAGACAGAATCAACAAGGAACTTAGCATTTTTTTTGATTCTGCCAGTTGCCTAGGAGGATATTTTTTCCCCTTTCATTTATATGTCATGCTTTTGATCAAGGTGTTCAGAATGGATAATATATTGCTAATTTTACTGAGTTTGAGAGCCAACAAAATAATAGAGCCTTCAGATTTTTAAAAATGTCCATTTTGCCCCTGGACCCTCAAACTCACAATTTGGTGAACAGCACACTACTTGTGAGTGATAAAATGTTGAAAGGTGGTTGTGGCTAGACCTAATGCTATTTTATTAAGCCATCTATCTATAGAATTGTTGTTTTCATACTTTAAAAAAATATGTCTATGCTTTCTTTTTTTTCTTTTTTTCTTTTTTTTCCTTTTTTTCTTTCTTTTTTTTTTTTTTTTTTTTTTTTTTTTTTTTTTTTTTTTTTTTTTTTTTTTTTTTTTTTTTTTTTTTTTTTTTTTTTTTTTTTTTTTTTTTTTTTTTTTTTAAGTCAAGTACTTTCTTAAAGAAACAATAGCACCTCATTGGCATAGCTGGCCAAACAATAAATGGGAAAGCAAAATGTACTGTATCTTCCATTTGAAGCATTCTTCCAAGTACGTGAACTAGTAACAGAAAACTTGGAGCCACAGTGCATGAAATAGTTTCATCTACCCAAGTATTGATTAACATTCCAAGCAGGAGAAGGATTCTCATGGGAGGCCAGACTTTTTTTTTAAATAAGCTTTATCAAGGAAGGGATTTTCCTCTCAGTATTTCGTTGGACTCTTAAGATGAGTGTGTCTGACAGTGCGTTGTAGGTGTGCGTTTGTGGAGAGCAGGTGTTGAGACAGTTTTTCTATATCTCTAGAAGAATAAATTCTGATGGAAAGATGCATTAACTTTTTCAGTGGAACCCCCTCATCTTCAATGGTTTAGATAATGCTATTCTTTTAGTTAGGGACATAGGAACAGGCATTTCACCTAGGTGTTCAGTATTGTCAAAGAAATTGGAAATAAGCCTCTACATGTTTGTTCTTGCCAATATTGACTGCTCTTTCATAAACATCTTCAAATTACCTCATTTTAAAATTCTACAACCGTATACGTCTAAAGCAAAGCTAATAAAGTTTTGAGTTGTGAACCTTTAGATGCTCTGTCTATCAATCCTGGGTCCTTCTATTGCCGTACATAGTGATCAACAGAATTTTGGAATTTTTATCAATTTGTCTTCTAGTTCTAATTTATAGGAAAATAAGAGAGTGGGTTAGTTTACTTAGTTAATTTTTAATGAGCTGATTCGTTATCCAGTTGGAGAGGGTCTCATGCTGGGAAAAGTTCGAGAGATAATGTGGCATCACAAATGGATGCTTTCCCCCCTCTGGGTACTTTTGACTGTGAATAGAATTGAGTAAATAAAAGAAGTCATAGACGCTCTAAGTATGACCATCTCCAACCAAGTCTGGAAACCCCTACATCTGCTGAAAATTGCATGTAAAGTGTGGCTGGGAGTGAATACTTTTTAAAAGGACATAAAAATAACAATCAGAGGTGCCTTGTGGGGAAGAGGGGTCCAACATCTTCTCCCAGAGAACCCCAATGTCTGGAAAGGAGGTCAAGGGACAAAGTGACTAAAAGTTTCTTTTACATCTGTCCATTGTGATCAGAACTTTGCTCATCATGATGGAGTACTCAACTCAAAGCTGTGTGTTGAGAGTTCCCAAGCTGGTTGACCGAGCAGGGGCACCCCTATACGGGGAGATCTTTTGGCATTTCCTCAGCAGGCTTTCCTTTCTGGCCTCTGCACCTGCGGTGAGTCAGCAAAATAAAAAAATGAAGATGTCCTTATTGTTTTCCATTACACTTTCCAAGAATAAAAGGGATACGAATGGCATGAAATAAGCAAATTTTCATGAAAATGTAAGGTAGATAAACTGATCTGAATGCTAGATGATTCATAGTTCTGATAAGACAGTCTTATTCTGTAGGCAGGAAACATTGTTGTAGGCCACCGCAGCCCATCCTCACCATTGGATTTTTCTGATAAGAATTTCATTTGATGGAATAAGACACAGCTACAGAGGCCAGGGGCCACTTTTCTAAGCAGGCACGGGGGAAAATTTTTAGTCGTGAAGAAATGTTTGCCTCTCAACTAGCCACGTTAGTCAAGCATATTTGAACAAAAAATGTAAAAAATACATATGAATATACAGCCATAAGGATAAGAGCAAAATTCATGAAAGAAAGTAACTTTGCGATTTTTTATTAGATATTATTTCAACATGTGAAAACTTGGGTCTTTTTTTGGCGTGTGTGTGGTTGTTAGATTGCCTAGAGAAGGAATAATGGTTTTTTCAAAATGAGTAGAGAATGATTTAGAATACAAAAGAAGTATTACCAGCTTACCGGTAACTGCTTGAAAGATTCAGTGAGTACTAATCACTAGAGTCCTTGAACTATTTTCCCTGACAGATATCTTTTTCTTTTTCTCCTTTCTTCTATTTCTTTCTCTCCTTTGACTTTGTATTCATAAATCCCAGTGCAGAATTCAAAGTCAAATGGTAAACCAAATGTTTCTTACTCCTTTTGAAAAGATTAAGCTGTCGTTTTTAACAATGGGTTCATTGGGTAGTGGATACAATAGCTTCGCGGACGAGAACTGGCATATCAGGAGAATTTGGCTCGTCAGTTCTCTACTGTGCTGTGAATGAGTTACTTATAGAATTCCTTGCAGCCCAGCAACTCAAGGGCTCTGGCCCTGTACTCTCATAGCAACCCAGGAGAAAAATCTGCAACTGTATCTTTTTAATCCTCACACCACCCCTGTGAGGTAGGTTGATGGCATATTGTCCCCATTTTGCAGATGAGGAAACTGAGGCACCGAGAGGTGAAGTGACTTGCCTAAGGTCACACAGTAGTGAGTCTGTGGCAGAGTCAGCAGATATTTGTTTCTTCAGTGAGAAAAAGGAACCAGGGTGAGTCAGATTCCTAGCCTTCTGCTTCCTCCACTCCTCTCTGAACTTGCCAATCAAATTTACCTTAGTGGACTCTGTGTCTAAAGTTTCTCTTGGAAGGCATAATTGGAGGACTTTGCCTTCTTTCCTAAGTGGATGGATTTCCAATACCCTTTTCCTCTGGGTCATCTTTGGCTTCCCATTTTGTTTTGCTTTCACCTTTTACCGTTTTGGCCAGACTCTTTCATATAACAAACTACAAAATAGCACCGTTGTACTAAAAAACAGAGTTTTACATACTGTTTGATATAGCCTGTATTATTGATATGCTAAATTTACATAGTGCTCTCTATGGAAAAAATAAAGAGAGAAAAGTTACTAATCAGGTGGCACAAAAACTCCATCATTTGAAAGAACCATTGAGATTTGAGACTTTCTATGCTTAAAACATATGCCTCAAAAGGATTGGCCTCAAAGTTGCAACTGCTTGCATCCTTTTTTTTTTTTTTTTTTTGTTACCAAGAGGTGAAAAAATAAAGCTTTGTGTTTAAAATTAATGCATTCAACTTATATTTGGTACAAATGCCACAGATGGAGTCTTGTGGGTTGAAAACTGGTGCGCTACTTGACTGCTTGCCGCTGCTATGGAGGAGGCAAAATTCAACATCTAGAAAGGTAATGGAGGGAGGGTGGGGATAGACAAACAAGATAATCAGACACTGTAGAACCAGCAGGCTGTATGGTATAGAAAGAAGTGCAAATAAAAAAATTAATAAACCACTTATACAAGGCTGCTGAATAAATGGTTCCAGCAGCCAAGCTGCAGAGACAAATTTAGTGCAACTGGATCTATAGAACACCCATGCATTTGTGGCTTTTGAGAGGCAGGGATTAAGGTGTGTGTGTGTGTGTGTGTGTGTGTGTGTGTGTGTGTGTGTGTGTGTGTGTGTCTGTGTATATGTATATATATATATATATAATTTTTTCTCTATAGAACATTATTGGTAAAGGATCAATAGCAATCTACCAACTCCTGGACCATTTTTTGCAAGGTGCAAAGCTTTCAACAGTCACTCCTAAAGACAATGTTGGAATGTTTACTTGTATATTTCATTGTGGGGGAATGCCCATCTTTTGAAATGTTATCACACTTATTTTTTGGTAGGTCTTCTGGCATTTAACAGGTAACTTGTGCAGAGCAGAGGATCCTGCCGGTGGCATGTCATTCTTCACACGTCGGGACTATCTTCCTACATCCTGTAGTTCTTGTTTCCTGCAGTCCCTCTACTTGTGTTCTTCAAATGTACTTCCTAAAAATAAGGAAGAAAAAGAAGCATTAACTCGATGAAGTTTATGTACACTACTCATCGATTTCAAACATTGGGTCCCCACCTTTCACAGCTAGGTTGACTATGTGTCTCGTTTTCAGTGAGACAGTACTGTTTTGTTCATGTTTTATGATCACCTAATTGTTTTAATATGTCAATTTTGTCTCATTTAAATAAACCAGGGCCATCTTTAATGCAGGGCAAAAGGGGCAGCTGAGTTGCCCTGAGCCCAGGTTGTTGAGGGAGCCCCAAATTATCTGACCCTTTTGCCCCGTGTTAAAGACAGCTCTTGCTGGAGCTGACTGCAGTGGTCTGCGGCCACCACTGCTGTTCCTGCTCCTGTCAGGAAACAGGAGTCACCTGGGAAGAGGATTCCTCCCCCTTCCTTGATGCACCTGTTCCTTAAAGGGAGCAGAACACCACAGCAGGTACATACTGTGGAGGATATTTCTGGCACTATGGGGGTGATCTCTGGCACTGTGGAGTTATTGGGTATTCATGGCACTGAGATGGTTAAAGCAGCATACGTTTTAGGGAGGACATTTAGAATGGGGTTTCAAATTTGTTTTTTCGCGTAGGCTATCAAAATCCCTTGCACAGGCCCTGGCCTTACACCTTCCTTTAGTTACTAACTTATAACCCTGTCCCATTTTTGCCATTCTAATGTCCCACTTTTGTCTCAAGGAGATCTAATCAATTTATAACTCATGCTTCACCAGTCAATCTAATAAAGAGCTTAGACCTGGATTTTTCTGAGAAAGACATCTATATAGGTGGACAGGTCCTTAGTTTTCACTTTAGCCAAATCTCATTCAGCCTATTTCTGTGTACCCCTGGTGGCAAAGGGACCACTGACTTGATGATCACACAAAAATGTGTCTTTATTCATTTGCTGCTGTCACAGATTGATTAATAGGAAAGAGGTCATGAAAATTACAGTCTTCTGACCTGTAGCACCTTTTCCTAATGTGGGGGGAAAAAAGAACTGCATGCCGGGATAATTTTCTTACTTTTTGTAAAAAGGAGTTATTTCTTTTTCATTTTTGATTTTCCTCCTTTGGAGAGAAGCAGAATTTTAGGAGTACGATATTGGGAAGTTTTTCATTGATTCAGAATCCACAAAATCACAAACAAACGAACTCTTCTGTTTTCTAGCTGTATGTACTTGTGCGAGTGGCAGCCTGTGTCTCAGCTTCTTCATCCATTAACTAGGGTAATTGCAGTTTCTATTTTGCTGGATTAGGATTAAAGAATTAGTACATGTAGCATCTATAATAGGTCTGGCACATGGCAAGCACTACGTAAACATGACTTATTATTAGTGTGGTTGTTATTATTATGTATTAACACTCCCCCCTTCATCTTAATTAAAAAGTAACCAAACAATGCTGTTCTTCAAGGAATATTGGGTTTTGCTTAGAATAGAAGCCCTGTGATAGTAGGTACTTATCTGTTTTTTCCTGTTCAAGTCCCAGTGTTTAGAACTATGCCCAGGATACTGTAGGTATTCACTAAACAGCTGTAGAGTCAATTAAATGAATTTATAACTGAATAAGTATAATGAACCCTCTGATAGTATCACAATTGTAATTACACTGTTCCTACAATTATTATTTTATCCTGGTATACATTTAAATAACAAAGCTTATTCAGAGAAAAAAGATGTGCAATAAAATCAAGGAGGAAATGACATAAACTTAAGTTGCTTCTCTTGTTTTCACCTCTAGCTGGGAAACCTTCTGGAGGAGAACATCATGATCATGGTGTAAGGAGTCACAATGCCTAATATCCCCAGAGCATGTCTCCATCAAGACCAGATCAAGAGTTCTCGCCATGATGGCTAGACTCTTCATATTTTTCCCTCTGGCTAAGGTAATGACTGCCGGCCCAATCGTTGTTAGGAGGTTGAAGATCATCGTAAGAGATCTTATAGGTCATACACACTTGAGGTTTGAAGGAGATCAGACATCAACTACGAATCCCTAGAAATAATATCTACTGGAAAAGCTACCTGGGGGATTTGGTAATTTTTTCGTGCACATATTTTCAGCTTTACCTGGAACATTGGAGTTATCATCAAGCCCTTCATAAAAGCTATTTAGCACATTGTAAGTTGATGGTCAATATCTTGTGTTGATTCAATAGAAAGCAGATGATGCCATTTTGTTTAATGATGTAAGCATGTTTATTAAATGTAACTAGCTCAGTGGCTACTGAAAAAGGCTGGTAGGAAGAAATTGGGCAATTGTCTAGAGTAGCTGGAAATGCCATCTATTTAAAATCCTGCAATGTTTTTCCTAAAGATCTTACAACTTTTTACCAAATCCACCTAACATGCATTTATTTCTGTACAAAGCATCTACTACTGTTGAGAAACCAGGCAATCTGTCTTGCTAATTGCATATTTTATTCTGGTTTCTTGAAGTAATTCTCCAGAAAAATGGAAGCAAGACATATGGGGTTACAGAATAGGATCATAATGCCCCACACTCCTTGAAAAAGTTTTGTTACTTCTTAGCAGACCCTACTTCTGGTAGTGCATCCAAGGTCGAAGTAAGCTATGTTACGGATTCCATCTCTCCTAGATTACTCACCAAATTAACTAGAGGCTTAAGGCTACGTTAATTTGAGTTTTATGGTTTTTTTTGTTTTGTTTTGTTTTTTTTTCTGTTTATGAGTCACACTAACTTCGAAAAAGAAGATTTTTAAGAATCTGGGCAATTCCCAAACTAGGAAAATTCTCAAGAATGAAACGGTAACAAATTTTTAAAAAGCCATCTGAGGTGTTTCACCCTTCGTGTTTCTCTCAAGCCAAATTCATCCTACATTTCCAGGAGATACAATTCAGTTCTCTTCTATGCTTCACTTTTTCAGTTCCTGAGGGCTATGGCAAAATTGATTGAGGTTGGATTGGCCAAACACCACATAGATCTTATCCTTTGTCCTTGACAGAGCTGTTGTTTTAACTGTCAAAGCAGAGGTGCAAAGTGCAATATGTGAGCAGAGGGACTGTCTGGCCTGTTTCTCCTGAGCCACAGGGCACACACTCACTCGAGTCAAGTCGACGCCACTCCAAACAGTATGGTTTGCATGCACACACGCGTAAGGTGGAGGCTCTTCAAAACCAGCTGGGGTGGCGTCTGGTTTGCATTTGGCTCTCTTCCCAGCTCTAACATGTGACTTCTTTGTTGCAGACAATGACAGTGACAAAACAAAAGCACTTGGGAATTTGGTCTCAGTTGCATCTGTTGCTTTGCTCATTGTTTTAATTTAATGACACTGGCCACCCCCGACAATGGGCAGCAAGTGGAGGCATGTTAGAAGCAGCTCTTGGAGCTGGCACCCACCTTCCATGCACTTCTGGACGGGTTATGAAACTGTCCCATATTCAGCCAAGCAAAAACTTTTCACTTCCACAGCTTGTCCAAGACAAACAAACCAGCTGAAACTGTTTGTAGTATGCAACTAGACAGATTTTTGAAAGGAAAACAGTAGTGAGTAAATACTGTTTCCTATTGACACCAGGGAAGGTAAGACTATTTAAAACAAAAGTTAGACCTCACCCTCACTGGGGCTGGTTGGGGAAATGTATCCCTCTGAAAGAAGGCTTCGCCAACTCATCAGGGAATATGTTCGAGAAAGGCTTAATTGGCAATGTGCTTTATTACACATTGGGTATCATACACAGATATTCAGGAGATTGGAAAATGCCTGGAAGCCGTTATCACATTCTCCCATTAGCTCTTGGCTCTTCACCTAAATCCTAGCTTCCAAAGAAAAAAACGATCCCTAAGCTTTCTGATTACAAAGATTACTGAGAGCTAATAATCATCATCATCTTGATGAACATTTGCAAGTACTTTACAGTGTATGCAATAGTCTCACTCACCAAATCCTCACCACCGCCTCATGAAGTCGTGCTATTTCATCTGCCTCATTTATGATCTGAGACTCACTGAGATTTAGTGACTTGCTTGAGGGCACCTAGGAAAAAATGGCTAGATCTAAACTAATAACGAAGCACTTTATTACCTTCATAAAAACAATGCCATCCCTTGGAGTTTTCACATGTTTTACGTGCTCAGCTGTCTTATGTATGTTAACTGCATGTATTTTCTTGTTCAAGCCTCGTTGTTCTCTTGAGGAGTACCACTAGTGTCTTGCTCATTTTACCTTTAAGGAGGATGTGCTAGAAAAGCTAAGTAGCTTGTGCAATATTTTACAGTCACGGTGTGACTGTGGTTGAGAGTTGTACAGCTTTCTTCCAACTCGGGGACTCACCTGTTTTCTGCCCTCCTGCTTCCCCCAAACAGCAGCTGTTGCCTCAAAGTTCAAATCTCTTTCCAATAACTATACTTGATAATGGCCATGAGCTGCCTGTGATTACAGATAATGGTAAATTCTGGTTTAGAGGGTAATCCATGCCTCTAATCTAGGGATGTGAGTGCCCTCCCTCACCATGAGTTTAACCAGAGCCCCTTGTCTGGCTCTTGACAGAAGTCTCATAGGATAGTATTCAGTTAGCAAGGGCTAACTCTGTGGCTATTAGAAGTCCTTCTTTTTTTCCCCTGTCCATCTTTATGAGATTTGTTCTGAGAGACAGAATCTTAAAAAAAAAAAAGGATGATAATAGCCTCTTTACATTTCAGGAAGGAAGCAGTGAGGTTTTCAATAGACTGTGTTTCCATCCCCACCCACACCAAACAAGTTAAGTATTGTATGACATAAAGTCTAAGAAAAGCCTGGCACCCTATAAAAAATACTGGGAAAATAGTGTTCAGCATGGAATATTAGCAGCCTATTGAAAGTATAAAGTCCTAACTCAGCCTTGACCTTCCCTTACAAAGGACAAAATGTATTAAAAAAAAAAAAAAAAAAAGAGCAGTGGATGATTGGAGAGATGGCCCGGATAACAGTTCTTTACCTCTCGAATGTCGTGTGTTCTAGCTTCTCTGGTAGCTGGGCTGGGAGGCAGGTGAAAGGAAGAGGATGAGTGAGCTGACTCAGTATCAACTTTGAGGTCTCTTTGCTTTGGGGAATCACAAGTTCAAATTCTGGGAGAGTTAGATCAACCTTTCATGTTTGGGAGCCAAGCAGAGTTAGTGTCATGTGATCTACTTAGTGGTTTGGAATGTGACTTTTAAAACCACAGGGCAAGGTGTACCTCTCAGGAGACTTCTGCTCCTGGTGGGGTGGCTGCCTCTTTCACAAAACAGGGGTGTGCAGCCTGGGCATTGCATTAGGCATTCAGCGCTTGTGTTTTTTTCCCGGAAACTCCCTTATACTATCTTTTATGTGGTTATGGTGAAAAATGGCCTTTTTCCCCTAATACGACCCACTTCTCTGGCCATGAGCAAGCAACTGGCCATGAGTTGACCCAGTGCAGGTCGCTTCCCTGGGTTCAAGACTGAATGTGGTGGGGATCCCAAGAAAAACCCACTCGTGGCAAGTATAAGACTCCTTTATTAGCCAGCTTTGACTCACAGACTCCTCAGTGGCTTTGCTGAACTTTCCTTAGACTGTCAACAGTCCAGTTCATTTCCACCCAGCCATCTCTCCCTTTCTTCTTCCCTTGGTGTCAGACTTCCACTGCATTCTGACAGTTTGCCTAGGCTTCACCTATCCTCTCCTATGTCCTCAATGAAATCCTTATTCATTTAACCCAGTCTCATCATTTCTTTTGGAGGACATGGGCGTATACACCTGGCTTGATTCCCAGCTCCTCACATAGGAATTGTGTGACCTTTGGCAACTGCTGTGTTACTCTGTTCTTCTCAGCTTCCCCTGCTACAAAATGAAAAGGTGGAGGCAAGGCACCTCCTTCTTAGAGACATGACTGCATGTGAGCATCCTCACACATGAACGCAGCATCTACAGGTATCTGCAGTTGAATGGAAAAGAGTCTACTATTTCAAGCACCCTTGCTTTAGGTTCATTTTGTAAACTTGATTTCAAGCAACACCAGTCTGGTCTGGATTCTGTGCTGTCAAAGTTCACTCTGGGTCGAACTTTGTGAGCTCATGGCTGTGTTGTAGAGAAAATTGTGTATGTGCTTGATTCCCCACTACTAAGTAAGCGCCTGGAAGGCAGATGGCATGATTCCTTCCCCTCTGTGTCTTCTCTAGATGCGTGATACCTTAAGGAAAGCAGCAAACCTAGAAATGCTTGTTAAATTCCTTGCGAGTGAAGTGACTCCCAAGGCTTCTTGCTTCGCTCTGTGCTCTGTATCAAGACAGGTAAAAGAGCCCTCTACTGCCTCAGGGTGGTTTAGCGACTATCAGCAAAGAAATGCAACAAAGAGAGGGTAAGATATATGATACACACACTGGAGTCCATCTTGAATTTGAATTCTGCTCTGATCACAAATTAGATAAAAACCTTGGCAAGCCATTTAGCCTGACTCAGTACATGTTTTCTGCTCTGTATGTGGAGATCATTATAGTATTAACCCTACAGATTACTGATGAGATTAAATGAAATGACTCACTATATCCCTTCCACAAGGCATGTGCGTAATAAATACCAATAATTTTTATTATCGCCTTTTTTGGGGGCAGTTACTCTTGGCGAAGCCCATTCCATGATGGTAAGGAGCTACCCTTTCTCTGACTGGAGAGAGTAGTTACCACTGGCTTCTCAGAGCTCCCGTGAGTGTGGAGCTAGAAGATGTGTAGCTCTTTTTCTAGTAATGGTTACATCCCTAGGAACCCCCAGGAATTTGGGAACTTGTCTTTGTTCCATTGCTATTCCAAGATTATCCTGATTTAATTACTTTTGCACTCTTCAAAGGATACCACCTGACTCTATTTCAAATACTTCTGCTTGTGATGTAAGAAGTCACCAGAATAGCTTAATGTCTGGGGTATTGAATAAAAGGAATTAAAAAAGTGTTGAAGGGTATTTTCCCTCTTTGGCAATAAGTATTTTTGTTGCCTGTAATAGTCTTGAAGGATGTTGTAAAATACTTCAAGATTCAGGGATGCTTAGACTGTTGGTTTTCTGGGTAGCTTGTTTAGTTAGCTGTTTGTGTTTGTGTTATATTTTTAGATTAAAAAAAAACAAGATTCAAGAGCACTGTCTTTCCCAAAGGGAGTTGATTTTGGAACTGCTGAAAAGTTCCAATGTTGGTATTAAAAAAAAATAAAACAACATATTCTAGTAATTTCACTGATATGTGCCTGAGAGTCAGGACATTCTTACCTAAGCACTGGATTTGATTTTTTTTTCTCTTAAGCCTCCAAAATCCCATTGTTTCTTCTGATGTGCAGTGTATGTGAGAGCACTTCCAACTAGCATATACCGTCATTTATATTAGAGTCTTCAGGGGAGGTGGGAGACCCAGGGTTTTTACCTTTGGGTGTCATTTCAGTGTAACGGTGATGAGTTCACAAAATTAGTAGCAAAGGGTGTTCCTCCCTTCCCCTCATTCTTTGTGCATGTGACAAATCTGTGCAGAACATTCAAATGCTGTGTTCTAAATTTTCCTCCTCACTGAATTGAGAGAAATTTTGGAAGTTTGAAAGACTCGTATGAACTTTTAGGATGAACAAAATAACACTATGACAAGTTAAAGTGATTTGCATGTGTTTGAGGTTGATGGGAGCCTTCAGCATATAAAAGTCAACATGCTAAGTGCCAGCCAGTGCTTTTCCAAGACAGAAAATGATGCAAGAGCAATTCATGCGTGTATACATTTAAAAAAAAAAAAAATAGCAGAATGGCTGCCCCAGGCCAAAAGTACTTTTACCTCCATCCTACTGTTCTTTTAAAGAAGGACAAACTTGCCTATAATAGAGGCATTGGTCAACTGATACTGACATACTAATAATAATTATGTTCTCTGTTTACTGATTCTTTCATACTTTTCATTTCTTCTAGTTCTATAAACTTCATGAACTGTTCAGTATGCCATCTTCCCACCAAGGCATAAATATTGCATGTTCCCAAGTCTATTGTCAATTGATCAGGAATCCTTCTTCAACTTCTACCTGTCATGGCCTTGCTCCTCATCATTTGGAGTTTGTATCTTGCCATAATTGTTGCCTACAGCTGTGAAAATAACATCATATTTTCACAGATGGCAGGACTGGCGGGTTTTTGATGACTTGACTCCTTGGAGTGGGCCAGACAAAAAGCCCCATGTGAATGTTTACATAGCTTACATAGATTTTAATAAAAAAATGTTTGGCATATGAATCTCAGTCTGGGTCATTTGGTCAGTTGGGGTTTGTTGTAAAAATTCTTAGTCTTTCATTGGGGAATTTGAAGTTATTTTACCAGAGAAGCGTTACTACTAGGCTCAGACTTTCAGAGATCTTATTCTTAACATCTCATGTTACTATGGAAATTTTGCCCTACATTTCACAGGAACTGGACAGTAGAAGTCATTGTCACATATGACCTCATCCTCAGAGTGACGAATGACATGTGTCATGTGTTCTTATCTGATCCAGTGGAACCTAAAGTATATGACATCATGAATAGGGGAAATTAGAGGTTATGGCTATTAAGGAAGGGGGAAATGGTGGAAAAGCATTCGATAGTTTTGCCAATAATCTCAATCTCTAATAGAAGTAGGGAGTTGTGCTCTGGGGGCCCAGCAATCTAATACACCTGGGAGCAGTTCCACATGCAATACAAGTTTCAAGATTCAAGTCCCAGCTTTGGGGGGAGCAACCAATGTGAAGAGTTAAATAAAAACGAAGTGATTCCTCTTTCTCTCTCTTCCTGTTTCCCTGCCTATACCTTTCATTTAAGGGAAGAAAAAATTAGGGGCAGGTGATGCTGGAAGGAAAACCAGCTGGATGCATTGAATCAAGAATTAGATCTGGAAGTTTCTAATACTGAAAATGGATCGTACGCAAAATTTATGTAGACGTGGTTGAAATGCCTGAATTCTTAGATGATTGACTAGAAAGAGATCCAATTTCTTTCTGTTCCTTTAATAATGTTCCCTTTATTTCTTTAATAATATTTAAGCCTAGAATTTTGGCTGATAAGGAAACAAAGGAATCACGTACTTTCTCTTAAAAGATGATTCGTTTTTACTGGGAAAAAAAAAAAAAAAAAAAAACCAGGAAGATCAGTTTACCTCTAGGTTTGGAAAATCATTTACCCCCAAATACCCAGTGGGAGTGACAATGCTAGAACACAAGACTACAAAAACGCATGCGGACACACACATCTGCACACAGAAGTAAAGAAAATAAGCCCCTTCCCCCCAAACTCTTTTCTGTATGTAATTACAGATTCACAATCACCATGAAAAACATTGAGAGTTAAAATTGGTTGAGGTAAGGTAACTTTAGCATTCCTATCAAGCCTTCACTTTTTCGAAAGAGTTTTTGACCAGTGGATCCTAAACATATAACCAAATTAGTTAATAAAAGAGGGGAATTTTTCAAAATGTTTGCTAGCTCTTTGACACAGTAGCCCATTGGAATTCCCATTGGATTTCTAGTGTGGTGAGACATCTTAGCTTCTCTGTAGAGGCACCAGACATGGATTTAGAGACCCCCTGTCCCATGTCTCTCCATTTCCCTGCTGCTCTCAATTTCCATGTCTTTCTCCTCCATTTGAAATATGTTTATATTTCTAAGTCAGCTCTTTGGATTGTGGCTGAAAATGAGGTAGTGCCTTCTAAAGACATCAAGAGTAGCCCCAAATATGTTGGCATCAGGGAAAGATTCCACTAAGACCCTCGATGACGAAGAAACTTATTTTGACCCTACAGTTCTGGAAGCTGAATGATCACTGAGGAAACTTTGCTAATCTCACATGCTCCTTCTTTAAAAGTGGACTTGCCTTGCTTTTGTAATAAATCTTGTCTCTGATTTTTCAAGGGAATCTGTAGCTGGACTTTTAATCACTGAGATGAGCACACACTTGAGAAACTCTATCGTGGATATTTCAAATGTCATAAAAGGCCACTCTGCTTCGTTAAAACAACTCACCTTTTCATAGCTACCAAAGGCTATCAACTTTGTCTTTGGATTAAAAATCAACACCATTATTATGGAGTTGTTATTGTCAAGAGTCCTATTCCTTTCACATAGTCAGCTAGACAGAATAGGGCCTCTTCTCCCATGGATGTTAATAAACTTGAGGAATTGCAAGCTTATACTTAGGAAAACATTGTTTCCTGTTGATGACTGGTAGAAGGGAGGTGAACAAGGGGTGGAGGGGAGAGCAGAGAAGAGATTCTTTGGGACCTCCTTTCTTTGCCTCCTTTTCCACCCTTGCATTTGAACAGTACACACATTAGAATCTGTATGAGGTTTTGTTTGTTTTCAAGAGATATTTGAAAGAAGATCAAATGCTTGTGAAAGGCACTGGATCGGCAGCCCTAGAAACTGAAGTGTCCCGGAAGCTGTGTGAGCCCGGAAATATCCCACATTTCTATTTATTTTGGCAATTTTACTTAAAACTAGCAAGAACTGGAGTTCATGCTACAATTAAATTTTCCCCAGGCACCGTGAAATGAAAACACATATTACATTTGATTTTAACTGGTTGAGAAAAATGGTGGTTTTCTGAAAGTTCATCCTATGCCCTCAAAATAAAAACGAACAGTACCTCATGTGGGAGAGCTGAGCTTCCATTTAAGTTGGAATTATTCATAGAAATGGGGTTCTCTGAGTTGGAACGCATCTCAGGTTGTGGGTTCACCTCTCCTGTCAAATGCTTAAAATTCGACATCACTGAAAAGTGTTGGCAAATTTGGGCTTGAAATTTTTGGTGATATGAGACCTACTTCTAACTGAGAAACCTATTTCTTTTTCAGATAGCTCTAGTTTTCAGAACTAGGTAAGAGAATATTGACTAGCATTTTCCTAGTGTTTACTACGTGCCAGACACTATTATAAGCACTACAATATGTATTGGTACACACAGGCACAGACAAAAAAAAATAACACACATATTAGCTCATTAAATCCTCACAATAACTATATGAGGTAGACTCAGTGATTATTACCCTTATCTGGTAGATGAAGAAACTGTGGCGCACATAACTTACATGATTTGCCCACGACCATACAACTAGTGAGAAAGCTAAGATTTGAACCCAGGTAGCCTGACTCTGTGGAGGAAAGACCTAGGGAGGAGAGATGATCCTGAAATGGAAATTATGACAGAAACGTGAATCCAGGTAGCCTGACTCTCTTTGGTCTTTGTAATTCTCCTTGAACAGAGGTAGGCACATTGTAGGTGCTCAATAAAAATACTTTCCCACAATATGATTTCAGAACCCATGATTCCTTTCATATTCTCATTGGTTTTACATACATCATCAAGTTTCCCTAAGCAAAAGAGTTGAAAAAGTAGCATTGTAAATTATAATTACTATTCTGCCTACTTCAAGAAAGCAATAAGGGTACTCAGTAGTACCTAACTTTTACTATAAAGTATTCAGCCAGTTACCACCTTTGAACCACTTCAGTTTAGACTTGTGTAAGCAGAACTCCCTTTTTAACTCTGTACTTATCTCACCATCATATGCAAGGACAAGAGGAATCATTTAACCTGAGTATTATTTACTTTATGGCATGTCTTTCTACCACTATTCACATACTTATCTCACTCATTTGCCCATCCAACTACCCATCCATCCATCCATCCATCCATCCTTCCTTGCATCCATCCTTCCAGCATTATCTATGTAACACTAGATGCTTCGTAGCATTGTTACTAGAAAGGAAGAAATATGAAGACAATTTTTCCTGTTTACTGAGTCATATTATTCAAAATAACATATAGTTATTCAAGAAGGCTGCTTTGGATGTGATAATACCCATTCCTAATAGATAGTATGCTTTAATCCACAGACTGGGAGTGAAGCATTCTTTAACTAAGAAATTCAATTTTCATTTTCTTTTAAAGTCATTTCCTTTCTTGTTTTTGAATGATGCTTATCATTAGATATAAATAGAGTTTATCCAAATATTTGACTTATAATTGGCATTTACTCAGTCATCATTGAAAGGGAAGTGATGTAGTCCTCTAAAGACTCTCCACAGAATATGAACTGCTCATTCTTCGGTCAAACTGTCATCCTTTAAAGAGCCATCTGTGTTTGCAGGCTACTTTTGGGTGGTGTTGACAGTAGGCATTGGCCTGTGCCGGAGGCTGGTACCAAAGCATGGATGTTTTAGCAGAATTCAGTGTTTTCTGGATAAGATGACTGGCCAGATTGATTTACACACCAGCCTGGCTTTTTGTTTGCTTGGATCCATTTGTAACCATACCAGCAATGACTTGATTCCTATTTGGGACTTTGACATATGTCTCATTTAAGTTTTTCCTCTTGTATTGAACCTTCAGTATCTCCATATATTATATTATATCAAATCACACATCCTGGGTTTTCAAAGACCTGTAGATGAAAGATGATCCCGAAATGGAAATTATGATGGAAATATGAAGGACCAGGCAGAAAAGATGTTACTTTATACCATGACGTCTTCAGAGCAGGATACTTAAATGAAGTGTTTCACTTATTGGTTTCATCTTCTAACTTCAAGTGTCATCATTTGCTTGGTTGACAACTTCTCTCTTGTACCCTCTCTCAAGTTTTATAATTCACAAATTGAATGATCTTGAGACTTTTTTGCAGCCATGAATGAAAGAGGAAAGAGGTATAATCCTCTAAGGAAAATTTCCCATAGAATGTGAACTGCTCTTTCTTCTGCCAAATGGTGGTGCCTTAAACAGCCACCTGTGTTTACAAGCTACTTTCAGGTAGTGGTGAGAGTCAGTATTATCTATAACTCTAAACCTACTGACTAAATCAAAGAAACTCAAGGAAAAGGTCTCTGAGACTCAAAGCCTTTGAATTCTACTTAGCTTTGCTTCACCCTCTGGGAAACCCAGTATCCTTGTATTTATGCCCTTCCTTCTGACAGAAAAATATTTAACTAGTAGGAGGTTTCCTGTGACAATATCTACCCCCAACTTGTCATTTTGGAATTCTTTGTTAGTTCATGTTGATTTTGCACCCTTGTCTACTGACCAGAAGGAGGGCACCCAGGTATGCGTTTACCCATTTGTGAATCTTAGTATCTTTCTCTTTAAAATTAAGGAATTGAACCAAATTATTTCTGAGACTTTTTGCGTGACTCTAACATATCATGACTATATTATTTCCATGAAGCATACACTCATAGGATTTTACATCTGAAAATCTCAGTATTGTATGTCTGTGTGTGTGTATGTGTGTGTGTGTGTGTGTGTGTGTGTGTGTGAGAGAGAGAGAGAGAGAGAGAGAGAGAGAGAGAGAGAGTCAGATATCAAGTCTTAAATGAGCTGAATTATATCGCCTACCACCCACACCCCAATTCATATGTTGAAGTTCTAACTCTCAGTATCCTGAAAATGTGGCTATTTGGAGAATGGGTCCTTAGATGGCCATTAAGTTAAAATAAGATCATTATGGTGGGATGTGTTATAAGGACATCAATATAGCTGTTATCCTTATAAGAAAAGGAAATTTGGACACAGAGTGTATATAGAGGGAAGACAATGTACAGATACAAGGAGAAGGCCAATTAAAGATGGAGAGGCTTGGAATAGATGCTTCCCTCAGCCCTCAGAAGGAACCAACTCTGCCATCATCTTGATTTTGAACTTTCAACAACCAGAAGTATGAGAAAATAACTTTTTTATGTTTAAATCACTCGGTCTATGATACTTTGCTATGGAAGCCCGAGCAAATGAATACATCTTTTATGTCTGATTCCAATATTCAAAAAAATAAAAGTTTAATGACCTCTTTTAATAGGTTGCCTCACAGTCCTCATGGCCTTTAGGCAAATACTAAATGCCCTTTGACCTGAACTTGGACTTGACTAAGAAATACAGCTCTGGTAATATTGCAGGAAAGGAGATCTGGGAACTTCTCTGACACAATTCAGTCTTGCTGAGAAATTTGGGCTAATATTTAACTAGGAACATATATTGAAATGGGTAATTCCTCTATAATAGAGTCCTATAAAATGTAAATATATATAAAAAGCTTCATTTTTATATTAATTCTTCTACCCTCATTGATTACATTTTGGGGGAGAGGGATGTTATGTCTGTTTTGCTTCTTTTAGAAATTTTATTCTTTTTTTTTTTTTTTTCATTTGTGCTACTGGCTTTCTTGGGCATCATCATTTTCTTTTGCCATTTTCTTTATGTTCATTAGCTACATCCTACTACAGGCTACTCCTCCTTCCATCACATGCATTATCTAGCACCCCCAGGCCTACTTTTTTCATTTTCTCTATGCATTTCCCACTTTTTTTTCACTGCCTGCTTTTCTCTCATCATCCTTGCTTCTGTCTCCTCAGTCCTTCTCTCCTCCATTTTCCTTTTTTGGCCTCTGTGTTCAGAGTTTCTAGCGCCTCTGCTTTTTCTTCTTCCTTTGATCTGCTGACTTGCTTCTGTCCCTCCTTCTGTTTCCCTCCTGGGTGTTTCTTTGGCCCACCTTGCCTTCTCCTCTGAGACTTCATTTTCTTGTTGGCAGATGGGGGCTGAGACTGTAAACATCACAAAAACAATTGCATTGAGAACACATGGTTCCCTCGGTGTCCCAGGAGACAGAGCCTTTGAGCGGGCCCAGAAGGCCCGAACTCCTTCTGTCGTGGGAGACAGAATTGGCACTGGAGAGGTGTCTAGACCTCAGTCACAAGACTCAACATTCCAGAACTTTGGGACTCATCTCTGACCCCCACCCTCTTCCCAACTAGAAATGAAGAGTAACTGGGTCACCTGGGAAGAGAAGTGATTAACCTGCCTTCACCCCCTCAAGCACACTTTCCAGACACATTCCCCTAGAAGTTTCCTCTGTGGTCCTCGCTCCCTGACTCATCCATTGGCTACAGTGTTCTGTGTGGCCAGCACCTAGCCATCACTCTAGGTGGCTTCTTGAGGCAGCAGTATCTCTACCAAGTTGCTCACCTCACGTTCCCTTCCAGCCTCTGCTGTGGTTGTGAAGTGTGTCACTGTGGACATCTTGAGCTCTCATCTTGTGCTTGTACACAAAACCAGTTTGGGCTTCAAAGATTAAAACCACAGCGTGTGTGTGCGCGCGTGTGTGTGTGTGTCTGTCAATTCAGTCCCCGAGGAAACTACTTGAGTGCTTCCCTTCCTTACTGTCCTTGCTTTCTTCTCCCTTTCCTGCTCTCCGTAGTTCTTTCTTTCTACTTAATGACTAAAATTTGGTTAACCACTTGTATTTATTTGTTTACTCATTCGTTCACTCATTCAGCAAAAATTTGTCAAGTGACTAATATGTATCAGATGATCTACATACTTTAAATGGCACAGATAGTACCTCTAAAATTTGTTTAAAGTCTAGCTCTTAGAAGAAGAGAGCTACAAATGCTGCTCATTAGAAACTTCTAGGTGTTCTTGGAGCCCAACAGAAATGTCTATATTTAATGTTTTTTTTTTCCTTTAATTATGTTTACCAGTGAATGCAAATTTCACATAATTCCCATTTTAGAGTATTTTTTCTTTGCACCTTTGCTGAATAGCATGATAGAAAGGTTACATGCTTTGTCATTAAATACAACTATGATAGATGTTATCAGTCATCTGAGAGTTACATGATAGGCATGTGGAAAGCATTGTATGTGCATGAACTTAATTTTTTAGTGACCTGATTACCCCATATTTATTGAGGAAACTGAAGCTTGGATAGGTTACATTATTCGACTGAGCACTCTCAGCTGGCGATTGACAAAGCTAGGCCTTCACTTTCATCTGCACCGAAGCCCTTTTTCAGCCACCATTCTCCAGTCTTCTGGCTATCAGATTTCCCAGAGCAGTGGCAGGAGAATTTGCAATGTCGGGTGACTAAAGAGAGCGACATCTAAGATGAGGATGGAGCGTTTTTTCACTTGTAAGCCAGGACATTCAGGGTCATCTTTTCTTGTTGTGTTCCCCTCACCCCAAAGGTCTAAGATTCAGGGCTCTTGAGGATGACTGGATCCCACCTGGGCTGGCTTACCTTCTGAGCCTTAGGCATGTCGGTGTGGCGCTGGGCACGGACCGAGCGAGCTGACTTGGCAGGCTTGAGGGGTGCGCAGTACATCTCCAGCCTTCTCAGGTCGCAGCTCCGGAAGCAGCACTCATCCACGATGCCTGTCTGAGATGCCCTACGACTGCTGGAGCCATACCCTGTGGGCTTGTCTGTGCAAACAAACAGAGTAGCCTGACTTTAGAGCAGAGTCAACCATCATCCCAGTCTCCACAGCTCCTGAAGTCTGTCCTTTCCCTTCGTCTCGTCATCTCTACATTCTCCCTGTCTTAATTTCTTCTAGAAACTTCTCCAACAATTCCTGCCCACACAGATCCTTCTAGATCCCAGGATGTGTCCTGGAGATTAAGTCACACTCTTTAGCACTAGCACATTCACCACTAACTTTATCTTGTTTTAATGCTCGAGTCCTCAGTAACCTGTCATCATGGATTTTGTCTATGCCCAATCCTAGCCTTTCCTTCTATATTGGTTTAGTTGGTAGGCTTCTCAGAATATTAATTAAGAGAAAATCATGCTTTGCATTTTCTTAATCATGCTAACAAGGTTGCCTAGCTTTTACATGCAAGGTGACACAAATATTTGCTGTTTTGCTTAGCTGCTTCCATTGTCACATCAGATTGAGCCTCAAAAAGGTTTAAGTCTGGAAAGGGCTCTTCATTTTACTGCCTGGAAACTGAGACTCAGAATTGGAAGTGACTGGTTCAAGGTCATTGTGCAAAAAGCGGTGGAGCCAGAATTCGAGCTGAGATCTACTCCTGGCAAAGCCCAGGTATCTCAGTGAAGCTGGGAGACCAGTTGTGCAATGCTGAACAAGTCACTCAAGCTTCTCTGGCTTCAGTCTGCTCATTTATAAAGTGGGATTGATAATGTCTTCCTTGTAAGAATAAATAAATATTGGTTAGCTCCCTCTGTGCATCCCTCTCTAGGATCATATATATTCTGTGAAGAAACAGCATCACTATTGGCTGCATCTAGAAGCCATGGAGCTGATGACAATACCAATGTGGTAGGTTCCCACTTGAAGTACTTCAGAGAGACCGGAACAATCAATTCTGCCTTCTTACAGAGTAACTACTAGACTGAATTTGAATGAACTAAATGTCCATCTTACATGTGAGTCGAATTGCCCAGTGAGAACACCATAGATCAAATTAATTTTGATATTTGCAAATCAATTAGATCTCTCTACTTGGCAAGTTAGTTCTGACTTGACTTTGTTTTGTTTTATTTTGATCCGGGTACACTTTTCTTGGCTCTACAATGAAAAGAGGGCAAAAAAGCTTACATGAAACTTCAAATGTACTTAATTTCTTTGTAACCTTTCTGCCAAAGCAGAAATTTTGTTAAACCGAATTTTCTTAGGTACCAATATAGAAGGAAAAAAAAAGCGAAATTCTCTGGTTCAGGCAAGGGCAGGAGGACAGGATCTGGTACTACTCTCATCTCCCTTACTTCCCATGGGAAGTGGGAGGACTGAGTTTTCTCTTCCATGTCCAGACTCCATGGAACAAAACTGATGAGCCACTGATACAGAAGAATCCAATGAATCATTCTGATAAGTATTCCATCTTAATTCCTGACACAGAAGATGGCATTATATTATGAATAAAACATCTTATACTCTCATAACAATGACACCATACTTCACGATGGAGTTTTGAAAGTCAGATTTCCCCTGTATAGTTTGAGCTCCCTAGATAGAGCTCAGACTCATAATCATAAGCTTCTACTAAACTGGCTTGGTTGCTTGAAGGGACAACTGTCCATGGCATCCTCTAGGAATCCAAATGTTTTCCTGATGCTTGGCACAGGGACTTGGAGGATGCTTCTTCTCCATAAGGTAAGTATTGTCATTCTTAGGACAGCTGCGAGGAGTAACTCTGGGTTCATTTGTGGTCTCTCTGGGTCAGCTTGATGCTTTTGCTTGGGGCAGACCTTCTGGGCTCCTCCTAATTTAGGGATCTGGGAAGTACGGGGCTCACTTGCCGTCGGAGGACTGCCTAGTGCAGAAGACTCTGCTTCCGCCAGCCAGGCTCTGATAAATATAACGGCTGGTCCCTTGGGCAATGTAAACATTGTTTTTTGTTTTTGCTCTTATAATCTTTTTCTGAGACACAAATGGGCTTACATGGCTCTTTGGAATTCACAAAGGACTTCTGCGTACTTTTTGCTAAGTGACTATTTCGAGAGACTGAAGGGATCAGTCAGTCAAGCATTCTGGTTTTCTCTTGGGGTTGCGAGGAAGGGTAAGGAGATGACTGACTTGGAGGTAACTGTCCCTGCCAGCCACCATAGGTAATGATTATTCTTTGTTGACACTATACATTTCCTAATGGGACATATTTTGGGTTTGTTTATTATGTAATAGTAATTTGATGTTTGGAGGTGGGGTGGTAGGAATGGTTCCAGAAACTTTTAAATTTGGCTAACTCAGAAACGACTGATTTCAAAATTCTTGCTGATGGATTGAAGAGGAACATGGTAGGTTCTGTGGTTCCAGGACCTATTTCAAAATAATCTTCCTTCTGCGACTGCATAAGTATTGGAGTTCCTTGTCTGCTACAGGAAGAAGAGTGGAAATGTTGTGTGTCTTGTATATTGCCTTCTTAGCAACTCTCAACAGCCATGAAACTCACCCCAGGTCTATTTCCTCTTGTGAAATCAAGAGTAATCAACACGGCAACAAATAACAGCATATACCAGGCATCTGATTTGTCACCTTTCTTTGATGAGTTCAGAGTTTAACATGAATCAGTCTATAAAATAACTGATTTTTCAGGCCATAGATAAATGAATTAGGGACAGAGAAATTTAGGACTTTTCTATAATGCTTCATAAAGATAGCTTACCTTTCATCAATATCTTTTTTAAATGTTGAGATAGTAGCACATAGATTCGGATTTTGCCATAAACTACCAATTATCTCAGGCTATCAACATCTTGACGAGATAGTTTTCTTTGTCTAGACATAATGTCTACAATGGACTAATTTTATTTCATTGTGAATATATGAACATAATAAATGTTTACATATATTGCCTTTTAAAGTGCAGCTTATTCTTTGAAGAAAAAATATTTTTCACCAAATGAGTACCCCTAGTTGAAGGACAAAATTTTTCCCTTTATCTTTCAACATCTCATACTACTTCTTTTTCCAGAACCAAAATAAGGGCTTTTGTTGCCATGGGCTAGAACTAGAAGCTTGATGCAATGTGATTTTATAGAAAGGCAATACAATACTTTTCTTTGGTATCAATTTTGTGAAAAAGAGGGATTTTTAATGACCTTTAAATTGCAGTCATTGTCATTTTGGTTAAGTTGCAGTCATTGTCATTTTGGTTAATTGTAATGAATTGTTCTATCCTGGCCTCTAAAATCTCCTTACTATGTAATTCTGCTTCAGTGGGCAAATTCAAAATTGGTAGGTGATGGATGAACACATATATTAATATAAGAAAAATATGTCTGTCAACTTGAACTTGAAAGTGCTAAAAACAAGGCTGATTTCTTTCAAAGGTGATGAACTTTGTATTGCTGGAAGCAGTTAAGTGAAGGCTGTGTGAACAGCTGTCAGAGACCCTAGGAGCATATTCTTGTCTTGAACAGTGTGTCACTGCTATGGTCCCCTTCATTCCAATAATTCTGTCACAAGGGAAGAAATGGAGGCAAAATCTCATCTAAGTCAGCTATTCATTATGGTTGGAAGCTTTCAAGAAAGAAGTTAAATATTTCTAACTGTGAAGAGGAAAATTTGCTTTCTGTTTATTATTAGAGTTTTCCAAGATGCTCCACATATTTCTTTTTTCTCAGTACTACAGCAAAAGACAGGTAACTGAAAAGTCCCTCCGATAACTAGATAGAGTCCAAGAGTTCGGTGGTACCGGCACTATGAAGTATCAGTGTATTCAGCCATTAACGTGAACAGTCATGTACAAATTTCACAGAATTTTTCTTGCTCAAAAAGTCTTACATTGAAAATTTATATGTTTATTTTGTCAGTAGTTTTGCTCCAGTGCATGTAGCCCAAAGATCGCTCAGCAGTCAAGTTCGTCACCACCTAGCTAGGCCTTGACTCCTCTAGTAGACATAATTTATTGTCATCCTGCACAGCTGTATCTTGAATGCTGGTCAACAGATGGAATTCCAATGGTTAAATGGTTGGCTTCTATAATAATAGCACTTCCCTTTAAATAATGCATGGTCAGTGGAGTAATTCAATAATCTTCAGAGTAAACTTGCTAACTTTTGGGCAGAATTGTGGCATCATCAAAACCATACCAATTAGCTGAGTATCACATTTTGTCATGATAGTGAGCAGCTCATTCCTCTCCATTTCTGAAGGGGGAGGCACAATACTGAGATTGAACTGGGCTCATCACTTCCAGAACAAGGAGATTTAAAATGGCATTACCTAGTGGTACAGGGTTAGCTTTTGTTTCTTCTAGTTTTCGGGAAAGTGCAATTGGGACATTGTACTTAGTTTTTACCCCCCACCCCCTTTGATTAAAGAGAAAGCTTTATTTTAAGTCTATCATTGGAAAGATGAGACACTGATTTGAAGATTCAGTATTTGAACAACGACTGGTGCTAGAACTCTGACAGTGCACTTGAGATGATAGACACATTGACAGGGCTGTGAATCTGTTCTCTGGAAACATATAGAAATGTAGACTAATGAAACATCACTAACAAAAATAAAATGTGCAAACATTTTCCAAATAGGGAAATATCTATTCTAAAAACATATACTTGTTACTCTTTAGGGTCTGAAGAATAAAACCATTCTCTAGAAATTACTAATAGGAGGTTCTATTGATCCTGTTTTGAAAACAAGAAAAAAACAAAGTAAGGCAATTCAGGTGGAATTTCAAGGGCTATTTCTAGAAAATTCACAACTATGTGTCTGACAGAAAGCATAAATGGGATTATTAACTCAGAAGGACCTAATTTGTATTTAACTTTGATCCATTGAGGATTGATTACACAATCAAATAGCATACTCAAAATCTATAGGAGTCAGAAAATTAGGTTTCTTACAATAGTTATTTATCCAAAATCTGCAGACAGGTTGACAATTTTGAATAATCCAGAGATGTTAGTTTCTTAGGGCAACATTGCTTTGTGGGTCAATTTTAACAAAAATCCCACCCATTGACATAATTTTGCATGGGATACCAGTAGGAGAGTTAAGTAAAATCTGAGCAACCTTAAAGTGATCTCCATTTTAGCATTTTAATTGCTCTATTCATTTGTGCAAAAGTGACCACTTAGCCACTTTTCAATTTTTCTAGATATTTTATAGTGCAAAGGTACATGAAAACTGAATTCCTTTCATGAATCCCTAACATAAGGGAGATTATGATATGACTATTTTCCAGACCCCAAATGCAATACCTTGAATGGTTGATATTTCTTGAATTCACAGAATTTAAATTTAACCTACACATTTTTAAATGAGTCAATGTTTTACCCTTTAAAAATAGTCTATGGAATTCACACTTGAACTAAAACAATTATTGAGATAATAAAATAACAAGCAGAAAGATGCCTTCAATACTGTAAGGAGGCCGCATCTATATGCACCGAGAATAACATGGGTATATACAGAGCCAGACTCAAACACATATCAGGGAATTCAATGATTTGCTATTAGGATCAAAACTATTGTCAAACATTTCGAAATTTGGATTATTTCTGAAGAAGTTTTTTATAAAACATGTACTTCTTGCCTGCTATATATGTTATATGTTGCTAGTTGCAACTGTATATTTCTACTTTTCTGCAGAAGGATCTTTCCAAGTAGCAAAGACCTTTGGCATCTGTAAAGTGAGCATTGAGAAAATGTTCTCTTTTCTATGAACTGTATGTCATAAACTTTTCTTGAAAATCTATCAAATTTAGGCATTGATTTCACTTTGGCCTGTGTTAATTTTTAATTGCCAGTGTTTGCTGGTCCCACAGCTTCTCAACTGGATGTGGTCTGTCGTCTTTTCTAGGAATCATGGCCCTGTTTGACCTGCCACCACCCCCACCACACTGCAATTTTTTTTCCTCAGCTACTAAATCCCCCAAATCCAAAAGCTCAAAGTCTTCCTGTTACCCAATCAAGGCAATGTTTGTGGATTTATGGATTTAAAGGAATGAAGCAGAGTTCTCACAGGCTGCCCCTTTCTTCAAACCTCCCTTTTCCTTTGGAAGCCTCAACTCAAGGGCAGGTTTGAAAATAATGCTATTGGGTCTGTCTAGGCCTCCAAGGCCAGGGAACGAGATGCAAGATGGAGGGACAAGGAAGCTAGAGATTCAGAGCAGAAACATTACCGTTTTAGGGATCTTTGGAGAAATGGGCCGACAGAGTGGGAAGCAATGTGATGTATTACTTTAGCCTGAGACAATGCCCTGGAGGATGAGCATCTTGCCAGGACAGCACAATTTACTATCTTAGGTCTGATTCCAGGGTTTGGAGGAGATAGATGTAGCCAACAAAATTATACTTTGGCAAAAGAAATGCTTTGCTGGACAGAAATATCCTAAGGGAATGATTTGGTTTATCAATGTCTAAGGTAAAAGATAATCAAATGCCAAGAGGTCATTTTTATGTTTGATTTATTTGACTGGGATTTATTATATAACTGAGCTACCATTTTCTCGTTATGCAGTTTTGATTCCTTAGACATATTGCAGAATTTGAGTCTGATCTGCCTGTGACATCTGCCATACCAATCAAGGAGGTAGTAACTGGGGTGGTTTAAAAAGCACAGGTTTTAGAGTCAGACAGACTTGAGTTCTGTCACTTCTTCGCTGCTCACCTTGGGCAAGGTACCAAATCTTTAAAGACTCAGATCCTGGAATATAAACTGGACACAATAAGAATACCTCCCAGTGCTGTTGTGAACATTAAGTGAGAACGTACATGAACTGTTTGCACAAGTCTGGCATGCTGAAAATTCTAAATAAATGTTAGCTATTAGACTCGTTATTACGGAATTAAGTTGGCCAACACAGGTAATGGGGCAGGAATCTTCTTCCTCTTCCTCTGAAAACGTGCATCCTTTCCAAAATTTGCTTAAAAAGATGGTCTTTCTGGATGAAGAAGAATGGTTCTCTCCCTTAAAATAAATAATTGGTCATTTGAAAGGATATTTAAACTCTGTGCTCTACGGGCTGTCCTGAATAGTTTTCATCTAAAACAGACACTTGGAGAAAGAATCTGCCAATCATTTCAAAAAAGACAAAGACATTCAGGCTTATCTTGACCTTTTGCTACCTTTGATTTCGCCAAACATTCTACTGGCTAAAGTAAAATTGGGTTTACCATGGTAATATCCGTTCTCTTATTTCAAAACAATGCTGCAAGACATGGGTTGGGTGTGAGGAAAATACAGGATCAGAAGTGATTTTCCACTCAAATCCAGGCAACCTGTGTCTTTTTCTCCTCTCTTTTCATTTCATGTCTCACCACTTTCTTCATTTCCTCAGTATCTTCTCCTTTCCTGTGATTAATAGCCATTAACATTATTTTGACTCACAGATGAACTTTAGGGCACACACCCATGCTATGTGGAGTTCAAGGTCAGCGAAGAATCAGAATTTAGTCCTCTCCCTACAGTGACTGAAAACTAGGTCTCCTTCTCCTGCCAACCACACTTTGGGAATAAGTAGTCACCAAGTATTCAATGTCACCAGGCTCTCTTAATCGCTACTCCATCTTGGACTTACGCCTAAGTGAGATGAAAAAAAAAAACAACACAAGAAAGAAGAAGAAGGGATGTTGAGGAACTGCATAGATGGATCCTAGTTATCTCTCTCTTTTTTGTGAAAGACTGTGACAGAACTTGTAAGATGAGTCTGGCTCCAACTTGGAGATTGTAGCCATGCCACCAGCATTATCTCCTATACTTACACTGTTATTGTTCATTTACCCTTTCAGATGTGGGAAGAGAGACCTTGCAGGCAAACAGAAGGCCCTCATGAATAGAGGGTAACACCCCTCTTTCTGGTACCATAGAAAGATGAATCAGCCAAAAGAGTATTAAAAAACATTCTCTTTATTTTTAGTTTCACTCTAAAGTCTATCATTTCTCTTTTCTTTGCACCTTGGCACCTGCTCTGCGTTCTCAGGGGCCCTGCTCCCTGTCAGTCTCCTCACTCAGGTCTCTGTGTTTTGCTTAGGGCACATCTGGAGATTTTCCCAGGGGTGGGTGTGACACGGTCAGGATGGCAGGTGAAGGGGGGATGGTTGCCAGGGCAGTCTGGCATGTCTGAAGGGAGGTAGAGGGAGGTAGAGGCCCTGTAAGGAGAGGCATCCGGGCCTGCATCAGGGAGTGAGCTGCTGGAAGGCAGCCTCCGCAGCGGCAGAGACAGCCCTTGGCACGACTGCAGAGAAGGAACAGCCAGTCAGTGACAGATTGAACACAGGGAGAGAAAGGGGGAGGGCGGGGGAGAAGGTGGTTAAGGCCTTACATGATATAAATAACTGCATGATGTGCACATCAGTGCCAGTTGGGTTGTCTGTGATGTCCCTTTCATGCTGGTGTGTCAACGTGCTGTTCCTGAATGAAAAGGACCTGGAGAGTGTTTCTGTAGCGCCTACCACGCTGCCATATGCAGGGAGGGAATAAAAGGATGGCGATGTGGTAGATTGAAAACAACATTGGATTTCAGTACTGAATCTATTATGCAAACTCACAAGTCACCTTAACTCCCCCAGATTCACTTTTCTCAGGTAGACAGCCACCGTACTGGAAAATAACATGCACTTCTCCTAGCAATATGACTCCAGGATCACTGGGATGGTTAGGCTACCTGCTTTTAAATCCATGTGGTAAGGATGGCATGCCAGTGCTTCTCCCTCATAATAGGAAATACATGGTAAAGAGAAGTTGATGAGAGAAACAGGAGTTTCTTGCATTTTTTTAGACTTAATTTTGGATGTAAACAAGATTTATAGGTTGAATTTAAGAAAAGCCATCAACACTGAATTTGATGGAGGAAAATGTCCAACACAGAGGTGAGTTTGCATAAGGAAAGGGGACAAAACCATCTATGAGCAGTGCCGAAGCTAGCTCAAGTCCCTTTACAGGGATGAATTAGGAGACTATGGTAAGAGTCAATTGCTAGCGCTATTGAAACGACAGAAAAAATTCGACTATATTTTGAAAACCAAAAGTATTGAGTAAGAGGGATAGCTTGGACATGAGAACCAGTGTGTGAGGAGTCTTTCTAGAAATCTCTGATGATGGCCTTGTGCCACGTTTCTTCATAAAGCTGCATTTTCGAAAGGTAAATGAGTGTTAAAGCCTAGTAGTGCAGTGAATACGGTTGACCAGAAGACTGAACTTCCTACAGCTCAGTGGAGGCCAGCATTTTATTTTACTCATTTCCCTGGTCTCTGTTAGGGGTATATGAATCCTCCTTGCAATATTCAGTTGCTTCCAAGGGACAGATGAGGTTTCCCTAGAAAATTCCAGCCACAACTATTTGCTATCTTATCTCTGATTATGCGAATGTGTTTCCAGACAGGTCAGCACTGTGTTACTGATACCCAGCATCTGCCAAGAGGACAAGATCAGAAGATGACCATTACAAACATGGAGTTTCCAAGGCCACCCTCCTTCCGTTTTTTTTGATAAAACAAACTGCTGTTAAGGTTATTGAAAATTTCAAATCTGTACAAGGAGTTATAATGCAAGTAATAGTATTAGTCACCAAAATACCAAGTAGGTATGTCGGTTGGCACTGCATGCTTCATTCAGAGAGCAACTGCGTTATTTCAGGAACTTTCAGCCAAAGTGTGGAGTCAGCCTTTGCTTCTTTGTGTCTATGGAACTTTGCTTCTAGAATATTGCTCCTTTTCCCCTTAATATTTGATACCTTAAACAGGATCGAGAGACTAGTTAGCGCTTTCCCCAAATTATTGCACTTTGAAATTTCATGTCTTTGGACATGATAGCAAACTCTGGGTCAACTGAAGAGGTTTTTTATTAACCTGACAGTCACTGAGCCTGTTAACTTGCAGCCACCCCACGTGTCCTCAAATAACTTCCTTCTCCCCATCCCTGAAATGCAAATTTTTTTGAATTGTAGAAGTAAACTATGAAGAGACAGAGAGAGACAGAGAGAGAGAGAGAGAGAGAGAGAGAGAGAGAGAGAGAGAGAGAGAGAGAGAGAGAGAGAGAGAGAGAGAGAGAGAGAGAGAGAGAGAGAGAGAGAGAGAGAGAGAGAGAGAGAGAGAGAGAGAGAGAGAGAGAGAGAG